>VZTI01000079.1:62470-140241 GCA_013397865.1 Struthidea cinerea
TTTTTTTTTTACCCCTCAGGTTATTCTACTACCACAAACAAGATGTAACCAGAAGGAGGAGAATTGCAGACAGAAGTCTGCAAGCCCTGGGTTCTGTGGGGGACCCTCCTGAGGGTACTGTCAGACCAGATGAATTCCACAACTATAGGTTTTAGTAGGACCCATAATTAGAGTTGTTCTCCACAGAAAGGTGAAAAAATATGAGCAGCCCTCTCAGTGATTATCCTTTTCCTCAAGATATAAGCCAAGGACTGGCCAACCTTCATCTTGGAGCATGGTCTTATGCTCTGGATCAGCAGCCAGCCTGGGAGAGCTTTACTGAGTCCCTTCCACTCCCTCCAAATGCTCTTGACAGCAGACCTGGGGCAAGGTGCCCTGTATTTTGTTTTTTCAAGGAAAGACAGATGGCTCCCATGTGGCTAAGATCCTCATGAATTCAGACACCTCTTCGTCCAAAGAATTAAATGTGAATTTCCTTCCTGTGGGTGAGCCCTGGAAACAATAACAATACCCAGGACAAAAAAACCAGATTGTAGGACCTTTAATTATGTTTTTCTTGCCCTTCTTAATCACCAGGCGAAACAGAGCTCTTCATATGCATGATTAATGTGATAATTTAACAAGTGATCTATAGCAAGTAAAGTGGAGGTTTAGTTTGTTGGTAAGCAAACATGCATCTGCCTACCAACAAACAGCACACCTTGATCTACAGGGAGATGGCCTGATATGGACACTGCTCTGACCTGAACTTTTAAAATATTTATACATGTACTGTAGTCTCTTATGGACCTCCACAATAGTCAATTGGAGGCACTTAGTCCTTCTACTGGTCTTTCACTGTGGTAAATATTTAATCACAGAGGGAAGTATGCCTTTGCAAGAGGAAGCATCAGTCATTGACTCTTAAAAACAGCACAAAGGGCACTATTACCTAGAAGTATTTTATTTTCTAGTCTAGGAGTCAAGAAAGGTCCATCTAATTATTTCTGCAGTGAAATTGCAGTCTCTCTCTGTACATTTGACATTTATTTATCCCCTCTTCTGTGGAAAAAAAAGAGAAATTGAATACAGGACTGTTGCCCTTTCTGGCTAGATTATTGCTAGATTTCGTATTAGATATTTGATTAAGTGGCCAGCAATATTTAATTTGGTTTCTAAAAGTGAGGTGCAAGCAGTACAGGTTCTGGGACTGCCCAAAAAAATCTCATGCCAGGTCATGCTTATACTGCCATCTAAAGTTGCCTCTGTCAGCACAGTTTTTAGTAATTCTTCAGAAAGTATGAGCATGTGTTTGAAATAATTCAAAATCTGGTTTGACTGATTCAAACAGGTGATAAAGAATTAATGGCAAAAAGACATCTATTTTTATGAGTCTGACTAAATTGCAGTAATCCTTGAAAGATTTTTAGGAAAGTTAGGATCCACACAAAAATCAATTGTTAGCAGAAAAGGGGATAGATGAATGTAACTCGGTATACACAGTAAACAAAGAATTGATCTGAGCATCTATAAGGAGTCATGACTCATGGAACAAATGCATATTGAAGAATACATCAGGAAAGTAAAGTATCAGGATTAGGAAAATGGAGCAGAATGCAATTATTTTGGACTCTGAAAAAGTTTAGTGGGTCATAATATACTCTTTCTGCTTTGAGTCTGTTCTGCTAGAGATCTGGATTGTTATACAAATTTAACTCAATGTTTGGCAGACGAGTAGTACCTATAATGTAAAAAATAAAATTAAAAAGCTTTTGTTTGAGTCTTAGTACTTTGGTTTGGGTTTTTTTCTAACTGTTATGCATACCTGGAATACAAAGTTAAGTAAGACAATGAAAGGGTACTAGTATTAAATCACTGCTTCTTTTGATACTGGATTACATTGCAATTCATTACTCAGAAACCATCTCAAAGTATATTTCTCTAGTTTAAATTTTCAGACTGTGACTTCCGTTGGAGTTGACCACATAAGTTTTTCTTAATTATACTGGAATAAATCAAAAGTAATAATCCAGCAATCTGTGGAATTGCTCTGGGTATACAACAACTTAATTGGAAACAGAATTTGAATCGCTAATTCAATGTTGGTTTTTTTTTTTTTTTTTTACTGCTTTGTGTGTGTATGTGTTGCACTACATTAATTTTATATGAGGAATATTCCAGAAATACAAACTCACCTATAACTATTACTTTTTATTTTGCCTGACAGACATCTGTATTTGTTGCAATTTAGGTAAAAATAACTTCTGGGAAGGTTACACTAGGGATAAAGTAATTTCAGGATGATATTACAGTAAAAGTGATGTAAAGGTTTCTGATCTACCTAAGGGCATCTTTGTAAAAAAAATTTTTGCTTGTGAAATAAATCTAGATCCTAAAGCCAAGACTGAAGAATAGGCAGCACAAAAGGATTTTAAAAGAAGCATTGACAGAGAGAACAGCAGACATAAAAATTTCAGTAAGTTAGGGTTTTTTTCAATAAAACAGCTTTCTAGAAAATGTCCAGGAGCTGAAGTTCAGGTAAATCCATGCTCACAAATTATTATTCCTCAAGTAGTAAAACTGCCAGTACCACACACAAGCTTTCCTTTTATTTAAATCTGTGTTTTGCAGTAGGTTTGTAATGAAAACCTAATCAAAAAAAGCAGCTCCACAGAGATGAAATTGATGAATAAGGGATAGACCACACACAGGCACATACAATTTCCATTTTCTGTTAGTGGTGAGATGCAGTTTGTGGTCTTCACTGGCAAAAGACTGAAGTTTCACTTAATTTGTTGTATGCTTAAAGCATTGGACCGAATCAGTTGGGAAGATTCTTATCAGACATCTGGCAAGGAGTCTGCATTTTAATTCGGGCATGTATTTTATTTTGATGTTTCAGATTTGCCACTTCCGCTACTGGATATCAAAGTGCATTAAATCCGACAGATGCAAGTCAACAGCTGGGTGTCCACATACACAGCTTCCTTCCTTAGCTCGAAGACAGAATTCCGTTTCTGTTCTCTGTGGCTGTCATCCAGGAAATGATAAGCTGCAAATAAAAATTTTGCCATAAGAATTGTTTTCTACAAAATTGTATATTTTCCTGGGAAAAAATCATGTCGGCAGAAAATTTCCAGCTCCATACAGCTCAAGCGATTCCTATGAATGTGTCTTTCATGCTTGCCGGAGAAGCCTTCTTCACTGGTATTTTTCTATGGGTTCTCTCCAGCTGCCAATCCCAAGCTTGGTGAGGTGAGACTCTCAGAATTTGTTGCAAGGCAAAAGCCAGCCTTGGCTGTGACCACATCACCTAGGCTGGTGATGAGGTCTAGGGCCTGCATCATATGAAAAATGTTTATTCTTATAGCATTCTGTATGCCAAGGCAGCACCCAAGAAGCGAGGCAACTTTGGATGTTTTTTTACCAATGTAATAAACAAATGCATAGACACCAAGGATTTTAAACTGATTCCAAGGCCCATATACAAACACCTGCATTTGAACACCTGACAAAACTGTTTTCAATATACCTGAACAAGTCCAATGAGCAATTGTAGGTGCTAAAAAGTTAGAAGCAGAGAAATTCTTCAGCCTGTTCTCTATATTCTGTGAAAAGACTGTCTTTCCCATGCAAACTATTTAAAACAAGGTCACAGTTTATAAACTTCTTGCACCTGTAAGCTGTTTTGAAAGATTGTTATGGTTTTAACTTTGAAAATATTTTGGAATAAGGTATCTTAGAACTTGGCCAATCCTCTCAAGGGGTGGATGGCCGAGGAACCAATTACCTATTGCCATTCAACACACTTTTTGCGATCTATCCTATAAAGTAGTCAGAAAATTATTAAAGCGCTTCCACTTGTTCATAAGCCTGGACTCTTTGTCATTTTCTTTACCCGTCTCAAATGTGACAGCGACAAGCAATAAGCCTACACCTTAGGTTTGAGATCTCATCAGAGCAGGCAATTAAGTAATCCTGAGGTTCTCCAGGACTGATGCTGTGCATTCAGAGCCCACATGGGAGCATGGAACAGACTCATGCACCTGACAAATCAGACTCCACCAGAAAGAAACTTAGCTAGCACACAATTACCGCTTCCCTTGCAAAAAGCTTGTATAGTTATGACAAAGGGGGAAGAGCCCCACAAGCCTAGATGTGGACATCAGACACCTCACAGACTGTGTGTACTTCCAGACACTCCTCCAGCCTGCCATGGTAGGGGGAAGTTGGTTGTCTTACATGGGCTTCCATTTAAAAATACTACATTCTCTATGCACAGCACTAGATAGTTACTTGTAACCTAAAATGTCACCCTGATATGCCCAGGATTAAAAAGACAGCCACAGTAGAATCATCTCTCTCGGATATGACCAGAGCAGGGGTTCCTGAGTGTCTCACACACAGACACCAAGGTGCTGACCAACTTTTAGGATGAAGATGTCACTTGGGAATTTTCCCCACAATGATCTTTCAGAGGTACACCTGGCCAAGGAGTCTCATCCCATCTTGCTTTTGCCCACTGCCTCAGCAAGAAGCCAAATAGAAACACACTGCCAGGGTAGGGTCAAGAGCACTGAGCAAAGTCTGAGCTCACACTACCCCGAGGTGGTGGTTGGAGCCACTAATGGCGCATCCCCTCAAACGCACACACAGATTGCTTCCCAGATGCGTCAAGCTTATCTGCAGCATCCAGCAGTCCTTATACATATCATTCCCAAAGGAGTCATCTCACATCTGAAAATCCCCTTGGACCTATCATCCTTAACAATAAAAACCACATTAAAAAGTGAGATTAAAAGCCATAATCAATCTATAATTATAAGGTAAAAAGCCAAGAAGTTGTTAAAATGGAAGGTATGTACCTTTTTCTTTCTTTTTTTTTTTTTAAATGACAGCATAATAGCAATGGACCAGCACTGTTCGTTTGAAGGGCTGTCCCAGCTCAGAATAAAAAAGTAAATTTTTGTGCACATTTTAATATTAATGAAACAATTAAGCAGTTCTCTCTCAAAAGAAAGAATATTTTCTCTCATACTCTGTCTGTACTTTAGCAAAACTGTAGCATCTCATATTCGAAAATCATTGGCCAAGACATAAAATGAAATTGTTGGGTTTCTGGTACCTGTGACTGCATATGCCTATTCAGCCTAATTTCAGATATATCAGAAATATATACAGGGAATGATATCCTGAAAGGGAGGCATCTTTCCTGCAGGCATGTGGAAGTTTTGAAGTCCTCGGTTGAATTGTGAGGAAAGAACTTCTTTTTTTGATGATTTCTCAGAGGAACAAAGCACTGACTCATTCATTTTAGTTCAATCATTAAGAAATGACTAGATAATAAAAAGGTTTCATCTTTTTGACAAAGATCCATTTTCAGACAGACTATTAATTGAAAATGTGCTAAGTATTACTTTCTGTTATCAATGCATTGTTTTAATGTAGTATTATATTAGAATGACTACAAAATAGTAATACATGAGATCCTTCAATATCGCAATATATATAATTTATATGTATATATGTATATAAATAGCTATATAAAATAGAAAAAAAATTCAAATTAATCATTTTTTAGCAAATTGCAGTGAAAGGGGACACAGAGACCTTCCCAAGAATTGAAATTAAGGTGGCTTCTGGTGAGAGATGAATCTTTAGAAGCACTTTGTTTTTTGTGGGTACTTGTCAAATAGTGTTTTACAGCAGTGAAAGCAACCTGTGTACTGCTCCTTAAGAGTTGTCATGAACTCCCCAGAGCATATCCTACCTATTTTTAACTGAAATTTTCAGCTACACGAAGGGGTAGAAGGAGAAAGGAGAGAGAATATGACAGCTGTTAATAAGTAGTCTGCACAGCCGTGAAATTAGTAGTCAGATTAGAAGATGGAGAGGAAATTAAAGAGAACTGTGAAAGTAAGAGAAAAGCAGAAGGAAATGCCATCTGAAGGCTGTTTGAGAGGGAGACTGCAAAAAAAAAGGTTTCACAATGAAGATAATAGATCTTAATTGTGGTCAAACCAATAAAAAGAACCAGGGGCTGCTATCTGCCCATCAGAGGCTGATGTGGCAGGCTGACCAAGGCCTCAGCACAAGGGTGGCTGCTCACGGCATGTGTGTAACACTCACAGTCACTGCAAAGTCACAGCCGTGCACCACGTCCCAACCAGCATCCTGCTAAATTCATGCAGTGCAGCAGTGGCAGCTGCCCTTAGCAGTTCTCCTCCTTTGAAGAGAAGGGTCGTTAAATCCTAGAGGAATAATTGTGACTTCAATCATTATTGGAAGCTAGGAAAAAGATCAGCAAATTCATTTTTTTCCCAGATCAATATTTTTGCCTACTTGTCCACGTATCATCAAGTAGATACATTAAAAAAAACAGACATTGGTGTGATTCTGTTGAGCCCTTTCCAAAGTCAATGAAGTTTATTGGACAAAGAACATCTTAGGGAACACAAAAACACAGTTTGTACTTAGGTATAAAAATGTTTGTTTGGTCATTTTTATTTCTTGACTATATTTGATTCAATATCCTATGTGACAGAATGCTGCCAAGCTTTGCACACTCAAAATGGGACTTGCCTATTTTTGGTTAATTTTAGGGATAAATAGTTAAATATTCTCACTTCCTTACTACTGCTTGCTTCTGCTGCTACCAGAAAGCTCACAGCCAAGTAAATCAAAGTATCCAGATGGAGGAGAAAAACAATTCACTCAAGAAATGGATTTCAGCTTCAGTTTTCCCAAGAAGCTTTTATAAACACTAAGACACAGAATGTTTATGAAAAATGTCTCGTCAGTGTCCTTTTAAATGTGCCACACATATGGAGCATATACAAGAACATTAGAAAGGAAATGAAGTTCCTGTAGATACTCCATGTCATTTGGGCATTCGGAAGCCACCCATACCCCAGCTTCAGAGTATACTCAGCAATACCTATAAGCCCGGAAAGGTTCCATTAAAATAAAGGTTTCTATCTGCCATACAGGGGAGAGAAGCACATTGAGTGGAATATGTTTGATTTGGGAAATCTGGTTTTGCCTGTAAAGCTGAGGTCTCCTTACACGTTCATAGAAAGATGAACCTAATGTTCATCACCTCATGTGGTTTTGTGTGTCCCAGGAATACTACTGCTACAGTTTACAACTACAAGGCTCCATCTGGCTGCTCAATTAGAGCCCAATGTGACAACTGATTGTTATGCAAAAACAATTGATTAGATTTTTATGTCCCTCAACAAGCTGACTCAATTACAATGAGTATAATTTTTCTTTTATTTTCTTTTTTTTTTTCCTTTTTGCATTATAGCTTATAGCTTATTTTATTGTTTTCCAGTTCTGACATTGCAGTCTGTGGACTATCAAATGCCCTTGCCAAGAGGAAGCTATACAAGTCTGGGAGCTTGATGTGCTGTGAAGGACTTCTGGGAGGCTTGGCAGCAACTTTGCCAAAGCACAGTTGATCATGCAGCATTCAGACAGAATTTTTGAGTAGTCTTGCTAACCCCCTCTCCAAAACAATTGGGAGATGAATATTAAAAATGAATTTGAGTTACTAACTGTTCATCTGTTCACATCTTCTAAGTTAGTCTGCTCTTCCATTTTTAAAGCTCTGCTTTCTAGATGGGGTGAGCCAAAGCAAGCCTCAGCAGTACTGGTCTTGCCCATTTTGCACAGACCAGAAACAAGGTCCAGGGGAAGGACGCTAGCAGGAGTTGTGAACTTTGCAGACATGGCACACTCACCTTCTGGAAGAATTGTTTTCCAGCAAAGTTCTTCACATTTCTATTGATGCTCTGAAAAGAGAATTTGGGCCTCAGAGCTGGAATTTTTTACCAGCATTATACTGATGAGCTGAAGGGCAAATAAAGCTCCTTCTCTCCAGCATATTCTGTATCTGGGGATGACATCCCTGTGTTTACAGAGATTTGAGACTACTATTCTTGTTTTCTCAATGTCCAGGGTGTGTGTATATACAAAAACTTCATCAAGAGTGCACTTTACCAGCTCAGGCCATTAAAGCACCTCCTATGTAAGGAATGAGGTATCAAAAAGAAACAAAAAGCACTGTATTTACTTGTGACCTGCTAGAGAAATTGTTTTTTTTCCTTAAAACTGGAAATTTGGCTCAGATCCAAAACTCATCTTATCCTGAGTAATTCAAAGTTGTTTCAATTCAAATCCACTATCTCTACATAGCAGCAAAGTGTAGTAGAGTTCTGTTCTCCTTTATGTCCTATTCCAATCCTTACAAAAGTAGGTCTTCCCTATTTTAAAGAGTTTACAAAAATAGTTTAATGAGGCAGAAATTTGGTGACACAATTTCCCCCACCCTACAAAACAAATACCTCCCTTTCTTGTAGCAGAATAATGCTACCTGAAGAATTCTTAGGAAAAATAGCATTTTGGTAACAAGCTTATTTGCATGATGTACACACAACCCAACACAGAAGGAATACCTTCCAGCATGCTGAGCCACTGACATAACCCTCTGCTGCTCCCGCACTTGCTGCTCTGTTTGAGTCAAGGGCTCCACATGTCAGCCATTGCTACAGGAGAAAGGTGAGGAGATTGCTGGTTCTCCCCACTCTGAAGTTCATTTTTATTACTCTAGATGCTGCTTTTGAATTCCTCCTCTTATCAGGATTTCCTAATCATGATTTCACTAATTGTTCTTTTCAGAAGAAAAAAGCAGAGCCAGGATGCTGCAAAAGCATCTGTGAAGAAGAAATTGAAATGTTTTCATATTCAACAATGAAGTGTTTTTCTCAATTAGCTCTTAATATGAAAATTAAGCAATATAATATGAGTTTCTCAAACAACAAAAAAAAATTTAATAGATTTTTTCATTGGGTTGTAAGCTTTTTTTTCCTTCAAGGAAAAGTAAAAGCAGAGGACCTGAAGTCAGAGGTAATTTTGCAGGAGACTAGACCCCACTCAAAACTTACGTCTTTACCTGTGAATGAGAATTGTGTAACCAAGACATTATAGAGGGAATCACATCATCTGGAAGTTTCATACAGATGAACTGACCCTAACCTGAGCTATAAGCCAGAAAATTCTTAAAAAGTCAGCTCTCCAAAGAGCTTAACTCTCTGAATTTCTTTGAAAGCACATCATTCTTACAACACATTGGAATAACTACTGTTTTATGCCTGCCTTAGGCAGTAACACAAAGATGCTAAATACCAGTACATTCCAATTCTTATAAAGCATAGTTTCTTCTTGCTCTTGTAGGTGAGGCTGATATATCAAGCCCCAAAGTCTATCCTGCCCAGGCGGTGTTATTAGACTTGCTCCACTGGGAGGGACTCCCAAAGGTTTCAGTGTAACATGAAATTATTCAAGTTGCACCCCTTTTTTTTGTTTGGCAAGTAACCTTTAATTCTGAGTCACACCACCAGGCTTTATTAGCAGCATCAGTCTTGCTGGCCCATAGCCCCACAATGCCTCACAGCTGAAGGAGCTATGAGCTGCCTTCCCTACTTCTGGGGTCCCCAGAGCTTTAAAGCAGATCTAAACAAACTACTTAGGGGGGGGAAAAAAATAAAAAAAGAAGCAGCAGCTGAGAATTTAATTTGAACATTTAAAACTTGTAGTGTGAAGAAGAACTCAGACTTGGGAACACAAGTCCACAGGGAATTTCAACGGAAAGTGCTTATGAGCTGGAGATGTGTAACTTACCAGCAATGAAAGGGGCTCAGGCCTTGTTTACCCAGGAAAGCTGACACGATATGATTGTTATTTGGAAGTGCAAATGCTCACTATATTAGATACCACATTAATGTTCCCAGCAGCAATGCTCTTCAGCTTTAATTATACTGTCAAAGCACCCATTTTACCAAAGGTTGTAGGGGTAACAGTACCAGCATCACAACCTTTTGCAAATAGTAACACCCTTCTAAGCAGAGTGTTTTGCTGCAGAACACAGTTGAAATTTAGTTTCTCCACCATATGAAAAATTGAAATACTTAAGTAATAACATTCAGCAACATCATCTGCCATCTGATAGTGCACAGAAACTGGGCAATTATGTTTCGCCTCGGGTGGCTAATAGGCCCATTTCAAATTTCAGGCATTATCAGATAATAACACTGCCTGCATCTGAGTATGTTATTATAATTATTAACCGTAAAGAAAGGGGTTGGGGTTGGGGGGGGAACTACACACAGGGAGGGAGAAGGTTTGTTTTTAATTATTTAATTTTGAAGTTATGTAAGGTAAGATCATTTTTCCCCATGAACTAACAGTCAGAGACTTAGTGCTGGCACCACTGCAGATTTAACTCAGTTCAAAGAGACTTGTTTTCAGATTCATAAAATCTTACCATTGCTATTTGGAAAAAGTAGGTTGTAGAGCAGTGAGACTTGTCTAGAAACATTACATGCAAGTGAAAATGGCAACGGCAACAGAAATTCTGAGTAATCTTCCACTAAAAGCCAGCTTATTGCTGATATCATGCTTAAAACCTGAGATAAGGGTTTTAGATCCATTACTCTATTTTAATTATTTTGGTTTCAAACTCTTCTTAGGATGTGGATATTCATGAACAGAATGATGAAAACAGAACCTAGATGAGTATCCTCCATACATTCATGCATGCCAAAATTTAGGGCCAAAAATACTTACATGTTTGGAAAGTGGAGAAATGGCCTTCAGGAACAGGGATCTCTAGTCAAAGTGGCACTGAAGACCACTGTGTTGCCTTTGTGACCTGGGTAAAAATATATAAAGGCAATAGATAGCTTTTTGGGATGAATTTCACATCCTGTGTTTACGTACCTGTAGCAAAATTACATAGTACTAAGGTGAAATACAGCTTTAGGCTTTTTTAGATTTACAGCTGCCTTAGTTTGTGGGAGGAATATCGAATATCTACCTTCCTATAGAAAGGAATAGAAAGTTCAATAAGCATAGAACATTTAAGAAATAAAATTATGTAATGTAGGAATTTATATTCTTCACATCTCTACATTTGGTTTGATTCTGTGATATTGGTATTCTTCAAAGCTTAAGGCTCAGAACAACATGCAAAGTGCTTTTAATAATTGCTTTATTTTAAAGGTAATTTTCTAGCATTCTGTAGGAAATGCTTCAGAAACACCGAGGTGAATTTACACTTTCGGCCAAAACATAAGACAGCATAAAAAAAAGCTAACTAATGACTTTAACCCTTTTCATTATTTCATGCAGGACTGCTCCTTCCAGCTCTCAAAGGTCATGCAGAGCGCAGCATGACTATAATGCATAGGAGTTGAGAGCTGTGGAAAAGACACATTTAACAGAGTTGCATTAAAAGTCAGAGAATAAGTAGTAAAGGCAGTTAAAAACAAGTGTTTGTCTAATCACCTGGAGGCAAAAAATTCTCCATTTGAGCAGCCACTATGAGTCATTTCAAGCTACCAGTAGCACGCGGGCTCCAATCTCACGGGCTTTCTAACCACATCAGAAGCCCACTTCACATCTCTCTGTGTCTGTGGATGTGCTACAAATAACTACATTTTTTTCTGAAAAATTATAACCTTAAGAACTCAGTTTTCATGGGTGTCCTTTGTGCATATTGAAGTTTTCTCATGAATTATGTTTTACAACTAGAAAAGCAGTGCTTTCTTCTTCTCTCTGCAGTGCTAAAGGGTAGCTTTGATGGAAGATGCAGTTCAGGAGACTCACAGCACTCACAGCACTGGACAGCCAGGCGCTTCTCCTCCAGATCCCTCCAAAACAGTGCTGCTCCATTTCCCTACAGGGAAGCTTTGGCTAAAACGCACACTTCACGTTTTTCCATTAACTAATCTTAAATACACATGTGGAGTTAGTTTTAAGGGATAAGGCAAATACAAATGCAAGAAGGTCTCTGCCTCAGCAGCAGTGGATTTGATGAAGAACAGGTCTCCCTTCTGAACCTTTGTGAGCTTTCACAAAAACAGCCTCACCAGCGCTCATGTAGCTGGTGCCAGCATTTGCAGCTACTCTGATCCAGCACTCCAGGAAACCAGTGATCGTCTCCAGTGCTTTGCTCCTCAGCTGGCTGCAAGATTTCATTACATGGACAGCCCAACCTGTGCAGCCAGATCATGTGTAACACAAGGAACTCAGGAAAGGGGAGGATTGATTCTCCCACATGTCAACAGGGAACTAAGCAGCAAACATATACCTTGGTTAAGCTTATAAAAACTGAGGGCACCAGTAACAGATGGAGCTGAATACCACACTGGATTGTGATCTCCAGCAAAAGGATGATGAGATGGAAGCACTGGGAGGAAAGGGCAGCCTGGCTTCCCTGGGCCTGCGTGGGAACAGTTCATGCACAGCAGTCATGACCCTGGCACGGCACCTGAGAATTGAAATATGAGTGATATGTTTTATGGTTAGGGCCTGACTTTATGATTTTTTAACTAGTAAGGGAATTATTTGGAAAATTATTTTTTCAGGGCCTCACCATGGAGTTTTTCAGTATGATGTATGTAGTTATTTAATATTTCAGCTTTTCAGTGCCACACAAGAGGTAAGTGGACAGGACATGGAAATTTTCCATTACTGCAGAGCATTGCAGCCCAGCAAATATTTTTTTTTTTCAAAGTGTATTATTGATAGGATATTTAGCAAATTCTGAATACCAGATTATTTACTACTTTGCAAACACCGAATATCTCAAGTATTAAGATATTCAACTCTTATTGCTCTCAAATAGAAGTTGATCACATCACACATTTAAAGCAAACAAATAAACAACACCTAAAGCAGAAATAAAACTGTTTACTCTAGTGAAACAAATCTCTTAGCTCTGGAAATCTTCCTCTCTCTCTCTCTCTCCTCCTCCCCCATGTTTTGAAATGGCAGTGGCCCAACATACAGTAATCTAGTTTGTTCAGTGACCAAACACTCTCACTCCTGGAGGATCAACTTGAGATGCCGCACAGTGAGAATCAATTTGTGAAGCTGACATATGAGCACCCTCTGAAGGCTGCAGTACCTGGGGTGCCTGAAACGCCATTATTCTCCTTGTAAGTGGCGATTCTCAAGAGGTGGAATCACTTTTTCCCTGGCCTGTTTTCAATGGCAACATGTCAGGTTTTAATTGCCTAAAAGGGTCTTAAATTTAAAATGCTTTTTCCCAGGTTCTTGGATAATTTAAATCCTTGACTAGTTCATTAAAAGGCCATTTGCGACGAGGCAGGCTGGCGCATCTCTCACTTAGCACGCTCAGCTGAGCTAGGAATAGAAGCAAATAAACAGCAACTGGGCTGCCTGAGACTGAGCATGAGTGTTTGAGGTCATCCACAGCAGTGGCAGAGGGGCAGAACAGACATATTGTGGTTAAAAGGCTCCGTTCTTCCTTGAACAAATATGTAGGGTGAAATCCTGGCTTCGGTGAAAGCAGTAGCAAAATTCCTCAAGATTTCAGTGGGAGCAGATTTTTCTCTCAGTTAGTTTCAGGGTTCCTACAAGGTGTAGCCTTAGAAAGTGCAATGTGAATAGATAGCTGATCGATCATGGTCCAGCGTTGCTCATTGGAAAACGTAAACCAAATTAGAGCAACAACATGCAGCAAATGCATGCTTGCGCTCGACACCTTCCTCAGTGCTTTGCACTTTCATTCTGTGTTCTGGTAGTGTCTGTCTATTACTTCAAAGTGATAAAATATTAGATTAGACTCAGTAGTGGATACCTGATTTAAAGGAGCATTAAGGACATCAGTAAAAGTCAATTTCCTGATGAATGGAAATAGACCTATAATAAAAATTGAAAAGGTGTGTTTTTAAGGCATTTGGAGCTGACTTTAGGAGAGAGGTGCGAATAGACCCCTGTACAGGTTCTGATTTCTATGCAAAATTCATATAAGAGCCTATTATCTTTAAATTTGGAAATGCTAATATTTTCTAAAGTTTGGGAAAATGTAGTGAGGAATGTATCATTAAAAAATCTCAGATGATGCTCAATGTGTGCACATGTACAGGTGGTTCTCATAGACACAGCTGTCACTATTCATATATATATGAACAACAATAATATAGATATATGTACACAGAAATAATGAGACTCATAATGCAGCCACCCATATTGTTCTTACATGAATGTACATATACTGTGCACGTTCACCTCTCGACTTTTACAGACCCTGACCACAAATATTTCACTGGCCAGGACTGCTTGCAAAATTCCATTTCTTAGGTCAACCACTTTATTAATAATTTTACTCGGCACTTATATAACCTCTTCAGGGTAAATGATACCTTCTGGATGCTGAGAGATTTTCCCTTAGAGAAAAACCATGAGTTTGTGGTATCACAGTTTCTTGCCACAAGCTTGGCACTATACAGAGTTGAAAAGTTTTGCTCTGCAGTGCTGTCTAGCCTGGTGCTATACAAACATTAAATGCTGTTGATACCTCTAATGAATTTTTCAGGTGTTTGAATTTTGGCTCTTAGGTAGCTGGAAAATGAAATCTGGAAGCAAGTTGCAGCTTACCAAAGGAGTTCAGTGGTGAAGAACACTTGTTTGTTTCCAAATGCCTAGGTATTTTTATTTTCCTGATGTAGTTCTTTCCATGACAATTTAAATTAAGCAGCTTGTTTAATTTCTTTTCATACGTTTCCCAAGGAGACCGAAATAGGAAGTGTATCTTTAAACTCTACTAATTTTTTAAAATCTATCTGCTTCCTTTTCTCCCCCTCTGAAAATTTTCTCTTCCTTGGAAAGCATGTTCAACAAAAGTAGTATTTTCCTTTTTTCTTTTTTTTTCCTGTGACAGGTTAAATTTTCCCAGTTCTCCTTTCTTGCTTCTCACTGTCACTTTGCTGTACAGCAAAACATTGAGAAAATGATCCATCTCTGCAAAGGTTGCTTGCTATTAAACTTAATACCTCTTTGAACTGCTGCTTCTTTTTCTTGAAGGCCTATATTTGTCTTTAATTAAAAGGAAAGGATGTGGATGATACATAGCTAGCTCCCTCTGATCTTTACTATTTGATCCCATCCACTCGAATATAAATGTTCTTTCTTGTTTATTCAGACACTAAATCAATGCAACAAATCCAAAGGTCTACTGCAGCGTTCATTTGTTTGTGGGATTCTTGTTTTCTTTTCTTTAATGAATGTTTTAAGAGACAGTTATTACAATAGTTGGACCCCAAGAATTCAATATTTAAAACACAGAGCATAGAAAGGCGAGATCTGTTAGGCAATTCAGCATATTTTGCAACATAATGCAAACATCTACATTAGGAAAGCATCAAACTCGAAGAGCTAAATTCCAGGAGTGGGATTACTTCAAGCTGACCCTACCTTCCCTCCAGGGAAGGCGATGCTAATACACCCAGAGGATTAGCAGCCTTAATACAGGCTAAGTGTATCTGTGTCTGACTAGTCCTCTTTCACGCTATGGTTCAGTCCATGCTCCCAATCAGTTCAATTTACCGTTGCATTCTTTTTTACAGACGTGAGCTGCACCACCACTTACCGCCTCCTTTCTCCCCCAGATAATTATAATCCTCCCGGAGACAATGTCTTTTCTGCTTTGGTTTTAAAATTTCACAGTTAGATTTGTAATACAAGTTGAAATTACATTTCCATATCTCCTTCGGCTAGCTCTCCCAGCTTTCCTGCTCTGCAGCTTTACATGCTCAACTCACAGGATTTCTTTTTAAGCTGGGTTTTGCTAATCTCTTCCATTCAGCCCTGTCATGTTCGGCACCTCAGGGTAGATCACATTGGTATAGGGAAGACATGGGATCTGGTATGTCACGGACAGAAGATATTTTGCTTGTTTACCCACTTTCTCTTTTGAAAATTATTTTCTCCAGATAGCTTAATGTCTTCTTCATATTGCAAGTGTCTTTCATGTCAGAACCATTTATGAAATCCCTGCTGGAGAATTCTATCTTAAAAATTAGGCAGCTGGGGACTGGAATAGTTAGAAAATAATATCATTACAATGCAATAATATGTTAATAGTTCTGTTATAGCTTTGTAATTCCTGCTGTTCTCATATCCCTGGCCTGCTATATGCTGATTTTTTCTTGCACTAAAGGAATTGCTATAGCAACATACCTTCAAACACTTATGATTAATACTTTATATGCCCATGACTGACTAGATATTTGTTCTAGACACAGCATATTGAAAAACAAGATGGAATACCTGCCACAAATCCATAGAACAGAAACCAATTTATACCAGGAGAAAAATAAATCATAAATTGAATAAGAACAAGAGAAAATACAATTTCACAGATTCAGAATACAGGCAAGTTGATAAAATATACTGCAATGCTTTCATCTATCTGGTATATCTAAATAACTCAGAATATCACAAGTTATTGTACTGTTATATAAAAAAATGTTACTTTTTCCACATAGGAAAACAACTTCATCACTTTTCTCCACCTGCAGACAGATTTCTCAAGCCAGCAGCCAGATTCTTCCTTAGACTCCAGGGGAGATAAAGCTGTTTCAGTCTGGGAAACCAAGAACTGGTCACATTGTGCAAATCCAACTCACATGCACCTACAGTGGCCTATACTGAAGACAGTGTAAATATTCATGCTTCCTCTTAACTACAGCTCCACCTGGCATTGTTCAGGATCTCGCATAACTGACTAAAGCTGTTGTTCCTGGTCAGAAGAAGCAATTAGCAACATATGTTTTCTTAAAATCTAATTATACAAAATTTGCCATTAACCACAAGGGATGATCGTTACTAGAGGCTGATTAAACTAATTTTCGGAAGTCACCTGTTTGCACAATGCATCTAATGGCAGAATTTCCTCCTCTTCTAAAGCAAAAAGCACTGGGGTCTCTCCGGTGTAGATACAAATTTCATCTTTTAAAATACGGAATAAAGAATAAAGCTGAGTCATGAAGTGAATGGGGCAGTTGTCAAGCATAAAACTGCCTTACTATGAACTAAAGCAGCAATGCCTGGCAGATTCAAGAGGAGGCCCACACACTACTAACACTGACTTTGAAACTTTAAAACAGGGCTTTGTGTGTGAGAGAGCTTTTACCTTGCCACAGGCAAGGTCCACAGTATGGATGGACAGTGCAGGTCATAGTGAAAAGCGGGGCTGTGTACCACTCAGGTCTGTGCATCCATTTACCAGCTCAGGTCCTCCAGTCCATTTCTGTCAAACTCCTTCAAAATGAGCTTTGTTCATGTGCAGAATGTGGTTTGCACGATGCAAGAGTCAGAGAGTTTGTCATGCAAAATGTGGAAGAGAAATAAGGGGGACAAAGTGTGATCAAGTTCCAAAGGGCAATGCCTAGCACAGAACATGGAAAATGCCAAATATCTCAGGAAAAATGGTGAAATCTGATGCTACAAATAATAGCTTACAGGGAACATCACCAGTATTGGAGAGGCTCTTTAACATTTCCGGACTTGGGATTGAATTTCTGGCTCCAATTTCTTGATGTTGCATGTGGCGCTCACATACTCTATTGACCTGACAGGGGTGTGTGCACAGCTCTTCTCAGTCTGTGATAAATACACCTTCAAGCCACTGGCAAAGAGAAACATCTCATCTGTCTTAAATGACACTAACAGAGTCACTGGTGTTGCCTACTTTCCTAAAAGACCAGGATTTTTTAAAGTGTTGTCTTCCCACTGGCAATCGCAGGGCCTGAGAGTCAAGGTAAGTTTGCCTGCCAGACACACATGCCTTCTCAGTTAATAGGGATATGAATCCCAGACACCTCTGGGTATTTCTGACCAATTAAATAGGTAGGTAACTACACTGGTGAGTTTGATTTCTGACTGCTTATAAACAGCTTCTTGTCCTTACATCTGAACATCCACTTCTTATGCCCAAGTTCTCAGATCATTCAACAAAATCTCAGTTTGCTCCGTTCTAGCACTTTTTGGGCTCACAGCCTTTTGTAGGTTTCCAGTTTTGACACATCATTAGGCAAGGGGAAAAAAATGTCCCTAGCCTCTCTTTTTAAGTCAAAAGTTTTAAACACTGATTGTGACAACATTCAAGGTTCAGACGGCCTTTTGGTATCGTATTGCCATGTAATCTGTGCCTCGGCTTCTTTCCTGGCACGTCTGACCCACATTTTCGAAATACCTGCCTATGATCCTGCACAACCTCTATCTTTCAATGCCTTATCCTGAGCATTTCCTCAAACAACTCTTCTCCAGTCATTTTTCCAAGATCTACAAATCTTCCGGCTCACTCCAACTCACAAAAATTCTTTTGAGAAGGGAGTGAAAAAGAAAAAAAAAAGGGTGTGAAATCCCCCTCTCTGTTCTCTTAAATAAGCAAAATTATGATATCTGACAACTGTCACTGTAAATGAATGAAACACAACCCTTTGTCAGAAAGGATCGAAGCCCAGGCCTAAAGGAATGACTAGCAACAGTCATCAATGATGGGAGGCAAAGAAATTACCTAAGTTGTTGGGTAAGCTTCCACAGAAAGGTCAAAGTCTGCCTTAGCCGTCACTGCTAGCTTCATTAGTAGACACAAAACTAACCCAAGAGCTCCTTCAGCACTTGTCTTTACCTAAGTGTTGACTGCCAGCTGCATCCTAACTTGGGGGAGCAAAGGAAAGAATGAAATAACACAGGCAGGTGGGAAGCAGAGAAAATGCCACTGTCCCCTCTACAATCCACGCCCTCTTCCTATCACACATCTTGTACCATGCATCCTTGCTGCAGAATCCCAGAGACAGAAGAAATGACAGCTTTTTCCTGTCATTTCAAGTTTGCAAGTCTTAAAAACCATGCTGATGAGGGGTCCCTTTCTCTTTGACCCGAAATATGAGAAGGGCTGAGGGAGGCAGAACTACTGTAAATTGCTAATCAGAGGTACCACCCCTGAAGTATACCAGACCCTTTCTTCTTTGGTAATATTTTATCATTATGTTATTTTAAAATATTCTAAGCCAAGTACTGATTCCACCCCAATTTGTCTGACTGCTCTCTACATGCTGTCTACATATAATGATCAAATTGATTACAATAGTAATCATAGTTCCTCATGAAGAAGCTGTATTTTCAAATACGTGCCTTTCCCAGTATCCTTGCACCTGTAGGAAAGACTAAGACAGTCTGTATTGACACAATGGTTTGAGCGAGTTTAGATGTGTTCTTCTGGACTGCTTACATGTGGACAATCCCTTAATCTTAATTATGACTTTTTGTTAATTTTAGTAAGCAAATTCAAAACCAAGAGATCATGGCTGTAATGCAACTTTTCAATTTTTCCACGCACTGAGATAGCCCAAGTTTCACTTACCTAGACCCAGAGACAAAAAACTCTGCAGAACGTGAAGATACACTTTATTTCTCACTCAAGGGTGGATATATTCCACTGTGAATGCAAAGGGAAGTCATTCCTTCTACACTGAATTTAGCCTTCAGACGAACACTCATATGATGGCAGAAGATCTGTGGGCCTGAATCTGTTAGTGAGTACGGCAAATATGAACAGACCAAATTTTGAAAAACTGGAGGAAAAGTCACATAACCTGCATGGCGGCATTTGCTCTTTCTGTCTCAAGAAAATGGAAACAAGCCAGTGAACAGTATATGGAATCAAATTTGATCTCCAAATATTTGAAAACTGTGGGATAAAGCAACTTGGGTAGATTACAAAGAAATGTGTAGACATAGAATATGGCACTTACTAAATATTCTCAGATGTTTGGTAACTGTTTCTGAAGCTTTAAAGAACTTTCCATTGTGGGAAAGCCATCTGGCGGGTCAACCACAGTTGCTCAATGAGAAATTCTTTGTAAAAGTGAAAGTTAAGGGATGCCCTGAGCCTGACTGATTAAGAACCAAGAGATATATCTCCTGGCAGGGCCAAGTCCCAGAACTTTATCAGTTTCAGTTCAGACAAGAACTGCTGGGAGAACAGTCAAACACCCCAGAAAGTTCCTGACAGACTTCAGAAAGGCAGTGAGCAGTGAGGAAATGCTGTGTCAGGGACAGTCTTCTCAGACTCTGAGCATGGATGACATTTCCACACACATACTGTGGTTATGCTATAGATTTCAAGAACTGCCTTGGGAACAAGATGAGAAGATGCCTTTGTATGCAATAAAAAGTGCTCAAAACCTTATGTTTGGATATAAAACAGCAACAGAGAGGGGTGGACTGCATGAGGAATACAAACAGAAATGCTTTAGTAAATTTTGTTTAAAATTTCTTGAGGGTATTCAAAATACAATTTAATATTACAATTTACAATATTTTCTGTGTACATTAAACATTTGCTTAATTAAGGAACTGCATGGTATTTTTTAAATAGTCTGGAAACTATTAACACCTGTATTCCTGAGCTGCATGTCCAACACCTCAAGGTGTGAAGCTTTGAGAACATCCTGAATAGTCAGGGCTGTAAACTGTACCTCAGCTAAGAGGTAAAAGTGAGTGATAGGAAGATGGGAATTTAAGGACTTGTGCAAAACATTGCCTACATCATTATATTAACACAGTTTAGGTTGCCAAAAGAAAACATATTTAAACAGGAAATACCTCAAATATGCTAGACTACATTTCAGTTGGTGTCCTCAATTCTTCTTTGGGGATGTGCTGCATCATCCCAAATTCAGCATTACTGTAAAATCTCCTGATTTCTGCTTCCAGCCCTCCTTAGCTCACCTTCCTTCACCACTAAAGAAACCGTCATTACCACTGGCCTGTGGTTGCTTCTTCTGTCTGCAGGACATCTTCCATTCAAACTTCCTGCTGAAGAAGCTGTAGGCTCTGCCTTGATAGAGGTTCTGATCTAGGCTCTGCCTTGATAAAAGTTGTTTGTATTTTCTGCTTAAAAGCTCTTAAAGCCTTTCCTTCGGAGCAGAAATTCTCATTCCCCATCTTGAATATTGCAGTTTTCCTTCTCTTGCCCTTAACAAAGCAGTCTCACCTCTCTAGAAAGCAGCTGTCCCTTCTCGTAGCTTGTGGGGTGGACTGCATCAAACCTCTCTTCACCTTTTTCCAGTGGCTTCCTTCTCTCTATGATACCTTTGGTTAAACTTCCAAGGTGCCCCACAATTCATGCCCTCCTTGAAATCGTCTTTTCTGATACCATTAATCCCTCATGCCAGCTTTTCTATGCTGATTTTGTATTTGAGTTTTCTCCATGAGTTGCTGAATAAATGTTCTCAGACACCTTCCTTCACATCTGTTTTCCCATTGTCTCAACTTTACTAGTAACTCAAGACCTTGTTCTGTACTTGTGGATGCCTTTGGGAGTTTTGCTGCAAGCATGAACAGGAGCAAGAGAAAACCTCTGTTGTGAAATGCTGGCATAGTGTTATAAACCTTAGCTGATGTTGTGGTTGCCATGTCATCAGTGCATTTGGTTGCATATTGTTTCTCATTTTTCTAATTGAAAAAATAAATGAGTAAAAGCTGTTGTGAAAGAGGGTGGATTTTGTGTTTAAATATGTGTGATTCTGTTTTAAGAAGGACTGGAAGTGTTTCACTGGAAACTAGTCTGAATCATAGCCTTAAAACTGAACACCTCTTGTCCTTGAAATTCAAGGTTGAAGGAAAAGATCAATCATTGAATCTCCCTGGGTTTTAATTCTGGGTTTCATTCAAAACCAGAAGGGACTTATGTTCCAAATGAAATTTGATGTGTCCTGGGATAGTATAAATCTCACAGAAACATCTGGGAAGAGTTTTGCTGATAGAAAGAACATGGAAGTATTGTTTCTCGATAATGCACAGCATTATAAAATTAACATATATTGTTTTCTAAAATAATTTCCACTCTGACATTTAAACTGAGGGCTGTTAGTCCAGAAGAATGGCAGAGCAACTTTGAATAATTCTTTGCATCCCAATTATATGTTGTAATTTTTTTTTCTAACAAAAGTGCCTGCTGGGTAAAGCTAATGATATCCAATACCATCAAAAGGACAGTGCAATTTACAGAAAAATATGTGAGTTTGCAGCATTTTGTGGTCTGTTCTTCTCAGACTCCCTAAGCATCCAGAAAGACGGTTTTAAGGATGTTCCAGGACATATTCATGTCTACTTCACTCTGGTCTTAGTGCAGATCTGCCGCCCATTAATTCCTCTAATCCCTTCCCAAACCTAATGGCACTCACTGCCTGCACAGCTTCAAATGGCAAAAGGTTGTGAAAGCTCACGATGTCCTGTGTGAAGACACCTTGTCACCTGTTTAAAATTAATCTCCTATCAGCTTCAAATGCTCTCAAGTCCAGTTGTTGCAGACTGTGGCAGAGAGAAGTTTTGTATCTGACTTATAGGCTGACTTTCAGGATTTCGTAAATCTTGATCATATCTCCCCTAACCCAGCTGTCTCTTCAAGCTGAACAGTCCCGGACTTTTTACTGTGTTGAGGTAAAGTAGCTGCTGCAAATCCTTGAACATTTTGTTGTCCTCCTCCGCGCCAGCTGCACAATATCCTTCTTGGGTTGTGGAGATCGGAAGTATACACTGCGTTCAAGATGTGAGCCCACCAAGTTTTTATATAATTCCCTCCTTCTTCCTTCCTGAAGATGCCCAGCATTTTTTTGGCTGCTGCTGCATGCTGGGCTGATGATTTCCTGAGCTGTCACTTCCATCTCTGTGTTTAACCCCATGCGGCAGACCCATCTAGATGATTTTACTTCCGGATGTATTTGTTGATATTTATCTGCATTGGTACTCCTTTGCCCCCCTTTTTACCCCCACACTTAATTTTCTGAGGTCCTTGTGAAGTTCCTTGCCATTGGGATGGCATGTGGCTGGCTGAGAGAACTTAGTGCCAACTGCAGCCTTGGAGATTGCATGGTGAACTCCCACCACCACAACAACACTGATGAAGGTCCTGAGTAAAACTGGGTTTAGCACTGATTTTGAGGGAATAAACTACTGACTCATCCATGTAGAAAAATCATCTGTTTTCTGTCCTTTTACCAGGTTTCACTCAATGAACGATTTTTTCCTCCATACTTAGCTCCCATAATAATTTCTGGTTATGAACCTTAAGGAATTTTGGAAACTCCATGCTATGCCTCAGGGAAATCCTTTATCTGTGTGCTCATTGATGAGATCACTGACACCCTCCAAGAGCTTGATCAGGCTACTGAGGCAGGATTCACCCTTGAAGAAGCCATGAACCTTTTCTAAAAGACCACGTTCTCTATGCTTTTACTAATATTTTATGGGCTATACGATCTGAACTGACTTAACAGCCTGTAGTTATATCCGAAGATTTTCCAACCAGACTGTTGCATTAAACAATGATGCCTAATCTCCATAAAGCTTGTTCTCAATGTTTTATTCATGTCCTGGAGATGGGTAAATGATGCAAGTTTCCCAAAGCTGTGGCTCTTGCTGAAAATTATTTTTATATGCTGAGTAAGACAGACAAAGGGGAATCCAGGTCCAACAAGTGATCGCACCCACTTAATTTCATTGCTAATCAAAGAAAACAAAACCAAAATAAACCCCAGGTGTGTTACAGCCTTACAGTTATAATGAAATTAGTAGATGATATGAACTCATCATTCCAGCCAGGTTTCTCATCTTGTATATACAGCCCTCCGAATTTCAATAAGATGTGGTCTTTTTATTTTTCTATTTTAAGTCTTAATTAAGTTATGTTTGTTTTTCATTCCTACTCCATTGTTTTTCCTTCACGAATCCATTTTTCCCCACCTTCCATATCTCTTAGCTTCTTAATTTTTCCCCTCTAAAAAAGCAGTAAAAATGCTATATTTTAAACTTCAATGAAATACTTGCCTCTGTTACTAGAATAAATATGTCCTCCACATTCATTTGGAAATCAAAGGGCTGGGAAAAACTGGTCAATTATTGAGAAAATATTACAGTTTCAATGTCAGTAAGAAAAAAATCTAAGCAATACAGAAAAATATCCTTACAATTTGAAGTTCTTACAAATGAACCTGATTTAAGGTAAGGAACATGTGATGTTCTGATTTTTTAAAGAAGTAGATCTAACATTGGACAAGCATACATACGCACGTACTTACATAGGTTGCAGTGAAGCCGTAGGAATCAACTCTCTGAGGGTTTGCCGAACTACCCTGGCTGGCAAAAATAATTATGCAGTATCCAAGCCTGTCTTTTGGGGGTTCACTTCATGGTATTTATCAGTCTTGACATTTCACCCCCGCCACGCGGTAGAAAGGTTACTAAGAGTAAAGCACAAATAGCCTGTGTTCCCAAGTGTATATTTTAATCAGAAAGAAAAACAGTAACTGCAGACTCTGATAAGAAAGGGGCTCTGTGTGAGGGAAATATCAGAAATTACATGGAAGAGTTTTGCTCCTGCCTATGGCCAGGCACATTCTGTGGTGCAAAAGGGAATGGACCATCACCTGCTGGAGCTGCTCTCTGGAGTCATGCCTGGAGGTGCAGAGGAGACGCATCCCATTCTTGCTTAGCTCCCATCACCTGTCTTTCCCATGGATTAAAAAAAGCCCAAACAAACAAAAAGTTTTTTTCTTTTCAGCTATGAGGAAGCAATCTATGGTACAACTAGGGTCTTAGTCCCTTAATTTTTTTCTAAACATTACTGTACCTTCCATTCCTGTTCCTCGTCTGGTGTACATTTGAAATTTCCTTTTAGTTTATTGTGTAAGAGTCAGCATTGTTCCATACTAATTTATTGCTCCCAAGAAAAATTAACCAGTATGTGACCATCCACTTCTGACTCCCACTGGGCTAAGGTGGTATGGCTGAGCTGGAGTCACATTCCAGACA
Source organism: Struthidea cinerea (assembly GCA_013397865.1). Lineage (NCBI taxonomy): Eukaryota > Metazoa > Chordata > Aves > Passeriformes > Corcoracidae > Struthidea > Struthidea cinerea. The sequence continues at coordinate 87,143 of VZTI01000079.1, forward strand.
TTCCTGACTCCTTCAGTGGCATCCCTGCCCAGCAGCTGCCTCTGGCTGCCTTCCCCTTGTCCCTGCTGCCCAGCAGTGAGACACCCACTCAGAGTGGTGGCTGGGGTGAGACTGTGACTCCTAGCCTGAAGGATGGATTTTTTCCCCCCATATTTTGACATCTGCTACAGAATTTCCCAGAATAGCTAACTTGAAAGAACAAGTTCTGTGTGTCTGCAGTTTTGCTACTCTATTGCATTTTTTTTCCATTTGTGTGACTTTTTGGTATTTTGCAGCTGAGAAAGATCCTTATTTATTGTTGTTGAAAATCTCACATTTCTAAGCACACCTCATCTGCAGAGGGGATATGCCCCAGGACTTCTGAATGCATGGCACTGTCTCCTCATGATGCAGCCTACATCATCCTGTAAGCAGACACATGCTTCCTGGTGCCACAATTCCCAAGACATCTCTCTGCTCTGGCTTCAGCTGCAGTCTCACATCTCTGGATGCTGTGCAATATATACCAACAGAGCTGAAAACCTCCAAAAGCTGCATGTTACCAGGCAGCAGCACGAAAAACTATAAAAAATGTGCCTATGAAGTAGCAGTGTCACTCTCACTGTTTGAGTGGACATCACAATGAGATTGCTTGAGCCTAACCCTGATCAGCGTCCAGTAAAAATGAAAAATAAAGTTGTAATAAATCAGCTTGAACTCCACTCCCCACAGGTATTCAGTGACATTATGATGAATTTCTCCATTCACATGCAATCTGCTTCGCTCTTTGCCAACGTTTCTCCACCATATTTTAAAGACCAAAGTCATGGTCATCAACATTGATGAATTTAACTGGGGTTAGTTAAGATAACCTGGAGATATTATGTAGATGTAGAAGCCAGACATTAAAAACAAAGCTCTGCTTAGAGTGTCCGTAGGTCAATCATTACTCGAATAGAAGACTCCATGCAGAGTTAAGTGGTTTTCTACCTTTGCATAATGTAGGTTTTTATCAGCCCTAAAATAACTTCTCTACATAACCCCAAACAATTTCATCATGCATTGTTTACATCTAACTGAGGTATAGTTTAAACATTTAAACTTGAAAAAAGGTTACACTTTTTAGTCTTTCATGGCACCTTATAGCAAAATGTTCTTTATCAGGACATTTTGCCCATGTACTATATAAAAAATGTATAATGTGAATGTGTAGTATAAATATTTATACCACATTCACTTAACCTCAATCCATCATATATATTCAGCTTTAACTGCGGAAGTTTTGGGGGAGAAGTATAGCCTGCAGGGTGACTTGTCAATAGCCCATGCCTGTTAAAGGACGGGTTTTCCTTTCTTCTTCCTCTGCACCAGGGAAAGAACACAGTGGTCAAGCACAGAATTTATCATTCCAAAGCATAAGGTATTAATAAAAGACTAATTTGTTGATAACTGCACACTAATCTTTCCTAAGTTACAAACACCACAAGGCATTATCCAAACTCTGTGGGAGATATTCCCTGGGGTTTTCATATCTTCAGTAGGTTTTGATGGTATCTTTGGATACACTTTAGCTGATCTCCTTACATATTGATTACTGCCATCCAAGTTAGATCATTGTTATACTTTTTATTGTAGAGGTTTTTAATTAATTAGTGGCATTTAAATTTCTGTGCTCTTGAGGCTTCAATGGATAGAGCTCATTTCCAGTCAGTCTTAGAGGTTGAGTGTACAGTCTTTCTTACACAGGCAGGGAATGGATGCTTTTGTACTACTCTGGTATTTCAGACAGTCCAGCCTTTGCCCTGCATCCTCTTTCTGTAACAATTATCATACACCATGTCCATGGAGGACTAGAGGAATTCATTAGCAAAATTTTGTTTGATTTAGTTTGTTGAAAAACATTTTTGTCCAGTCAATGAAATAGATTAGCAAAGAGATATGCTTTTTTTTGTAAATGACACTACATGGATCACACTCAGTTACTTGATCTATTAAATGTTATCTAATGCTGTAAGTATTCTTGACACAGAACTCCCACATACACAGTGTTTCTTGTAAACAATTAGAAATTATATCTGAGCCCCAAAAAAACCCCAGATTTCCAAGGCTTTTGTTAATTTTCACTTAAAAATATCCAATCAATACTTATCGCAGAATGCTTATTCTTCAGTCTCTTTCCAAAAGCCACATTGCAATGTACAAAAGGGTAGCTGAAAAAAACACAGTTGTTCGATATTATGCCTATGAAAATGAATGTTTAGCTGAGTTCAATATGGGATAGGTGCAAATGCACTCATGAAATAAACAATTTAATTTTCCTCCTTCAGAATGACCTTGCAAAACCAGCTTTGTTACAAGAAGTAATAACTGACTCATCATGTTGACTAGTTCAAAATTAAAAGTGCCTCTGACTTTCCACATTATCCAAGCATTGAAGGTAATAGACTCTATATTGGTAAGAAGCCAGACAGCTCCTCTCAAGGTCATCCAGTTAGGCACTGCTATTTTTGGTATCTAAGCAAGGCCAAACCACTGCAATTTTCAAAGAAAGGAGGCCTAATAAATTTGAGAGGTGAGGACTGGGAAGGAAAGCCAAGTCACCCCATTGTGGGGCAGGAAGGTGAACACAGTGCAGCCACCTGGGGCTTAGAGCAAGCCTGCTTCAGCTGCCCAGTGTAATAAAAACAAAAAAAGGATGGATTATAAAAATGTAATAAAACTGTTTAGAGATTTATCCTTATTTCAGTTCTATTGAATGACTTTACTTTCCAAGACAAGACATCAGGCAGAGGATATTTTAAAATATTATAACTGCAGTACACAGCACAAGATCCGAGTGTAAGGGGATTTTTCTTGGAGGGTGTGCTATTGCAGGATTGTTACCTGTCACTGAGGGTTTGTGTTGTACACCCTTCGGGCTTTCTGAGCGCACCACACATGTGGTTCTCTGCAGCCACCCTTCAAGGCAGGGACATTATCCAGCCTCCCAAGAGCTGGCTGGAGTGCAGCTGCCTGTGGTCACCTAGCTCAGGTATGGTAGGGCTGAGTCCTGCCAGCCTGGCTCACCCTCTGCTCCTGCTCTGCTCCTCCTGCTCCTCCTGCTCTGCTCCTCCTTGACAGACGAATCTTACAGCAGAGCAATGCTCAAGAACAGGTAGTATCTACTTTACCTACACTCTTTGTGGTCGTAGGCCATTCAGACTTGGAAGAGAGCAGGTTCAGAGGGCTGTTTGCAGTCCCATCAGAAGCATCCAATGTGTTTACCATTATTCTTCACAACACTGAAGAACAAGAGCAGCAAGAAATGAGCTCTGCAGCATGATAGCAAAAAGATAAAACTGTTTTCAGGCTAACCAGGGAAGCTGCTATCTGAAGCCTGAGGGTTTCAGCTACAAAGCCAACGTTAAGATTATGATGATTGTATGGTTTTCCTACACAGAGAAAAGAAGAGGACAATCAAGCAAATTAGCGGAGGGAGGAGACAGTGCATGCCTGGAACATGTGCAGTAAACCACAGAATTCATTATAAATTGCATCTCTGTGTACATTTGCTAAGCCAGCTGTTTATATTATTTTAGATATGCTTTAGGGTTGTTTTGCACCAATAACTCTTTAAAGAGCATTCTGTTTTTACACTGAAGGTCTGTCCCATCAGTGTACTGAAGCTCACCATTTCTTTGACAAAACCCTATTAAATAAATAATCCACTGCTCTGATGTTTTTGGTTTAAGGAGGATGAAAACAGCATTCTGCCAGTGACCGTTGCAAGGAATTCTGTTTTCCAGCACTTGCAGCAAGCTGTTACTTCTGCAGTCACATCTGCATGCACATCTCCAATTAGTGTTGATGATGGTGCTATGTGCATGCAATGTGGACATACAGCTACCTAGCTACCTGCTGTGTCTAGGTGTAGATAGATACAGAGGTAGATAAGTATCCTCTCCCCTAGTAGATAGATACACAGGTATCTAACTAGCTGTATGTAACTAGCTGGCTCTATACAGATATCTATATTTAGATATATCTATATCTATCTAGGTAGATAAAGGCATCAGGATATAGATTATCTATCTATCTATATGTCTGTCTATCTATCTATCATCTATCTATCTCTAGATCTATATGATTACCTATCTAGATCTGCAGATATCTACCTAAACAGATGTCTAGATGGATCCAGACAGATAAATGTCTCTAACTGTATAGATCTGTATCCACATCTGTATAAGTCTATCTGTTCCCAACCAGATGAGTCTAGATCCTGGATACTGGACCAAGACTTGTAATTCAAACACTTGCTGGTTGTTCCATTAACTTCAGCCCAGCTCAGGAAAGTGACGTTCTCCCAAAACTGCCAGCATGGATGGAAGGAAGCAGTATTGCTCACCATCCACCATTTGATAAAGCTGTACTGCTAAAACAACAGGAATCTGACAGGATTTCATCACTAGTCTCTCTGATTCTTCATTTTCTTGGAGACATTTAATTTAGATTACAGTTAAAGTAAATTAAACTAGTATTAATTTTGTCTGTGAAAATGATGCTTCAGAAAGATAAGTGTATTCTTCTTGGCATGCATGAAAATAAAATTATAAGTTGTCCAAATCTCAATACAGATGGACTCTTTCTAATGAGTAATCACCAATGCGTAGGTCTATTGATTACATCCCTTGGTTGTCAAGTAGGATTAGAGAAATCAGTCTTTGATTATGTTCAGAGATGAGACTCTGATACCACTCTGGTTCTAAATTATACCCGGGTAGGAAAAAAATGTGGCATGTCCCCTTCATATTAGGTGGACACAGGTCCAAGCAAAACTGACAAGCTGAGATGCAGTTGATCAGATTGGCTTTGCAGGAACTGGCTGAACATAGTTACCAACTACTTCTAGTCTAAATGATTAACTGATCAGAAATAAATGAGACAGAAAAAGATTTAATAAACACCTTGTTCAGTAGTACCTATTAGACTGAGGTTAGCTTCCCAAGTCCCTGCTGTTTTTTAGCAAATGGAGGAAAAAGAAATGGCTCGTATTGCCATTGTATGCCTAATTTTGCTGATGATTATCATTTCAGAGGGGCTGAAAATTGTGTATTAGTCTGCAGAATATCTCTATTACAGTTGTGGCTAAGATGTACCCTATCTGACTTAATTTTTAATGAGTACTATCTGAACACCTGGCTTTTGATGTTCAAAATAATTTAAAATAAAATCTTATTTTGTAGTGAACATGAGGCATCATCTGCCTGCCATGTGCTTGTTTACTACCTCCACCTCCATTTCATAATTACTCCTAAATAGAGCAATATGTCTAACTATCTATGGTAAAATTTCTATCACTCTGACTCAGTCCTAAGGAAACACATGAGAAAATCTATAGTATTGTAAATGGTATGATTACCTAAGTGCCCAGTGTTAGAAGAGGCACATGGCAAGCACGTACTTAACTCATCACTAGTTCAAAACGTGTTTGAACCTCTAAAGGGGATGGAACTAAAAGATGAGTCTCACTGGACAGAAGGTCAGTTTTAGCCATTGTGAACAATGACATGGTAGTTAAGGTGACATTTTCCTAAAAGGAATAACAAAGACTGTCTTTGCATTCTCAGCCTACTCCTTTAGGCATGCTGATGAGTATTTTGTACAAATTCTGGTTCTCTTCAGATGAGATTGTGTGTTAAATACAGGTCAAGACATGTTTGTCATGCACAAATTATGATTTATTTCAATCAAGACATTATGTACAGATATCATAGTTGAGTAATTCACATGGTATATTTCAATATTGTATTGTGGAGTCCTGCATTTCTGGAAATTGCTGGGGTTTCTGAAGGGCAAAAGCAAAACAAGAATGTGAAATAAAAATGAAAATCCTACAGGTTTGGGCCACTCCTCTCCCACAGAGCTACAGAAGCATTATTTTTATTGTGAAGAAAAGACTTTGATCCATATCTTTGAAGCACTGTGCACTTTCCTTCACAGACCCTGTTGCTTCAATGTTTTCAAAGAATAATATTCACTTTGAGTTCTCTTTGTTCCAGAAAGTCTTCCCCCACTGACACTTCTACTATGCTGATGGAGATACCAGTGCCTTGTACCATATGTTTTTCTCATATTCTTATAGGATAAAATGGTATAACATATCAATTGGTTTCATTTGGGTCATAAACATGCCTTGTATGGTAGGTCTGAATTTCCTCAAAGTGCAGTAAACTATCTGCCTTGCCAGACATATATCAAAATTTTATGACAACAAAATCAGAAATCATAATTTAATTTCCCCTGGAAAGATTTGTCCCAGCTTTTCAAAGTGCAGAAGGCCAGAAACTGCCGATATTTGCTTTTTACCAACTCAGAAGAACTAGTTTTCCTCTGCTCTCTTTCCTCCTTTTCCATCTCACACTGTTTTTCTCTGTATGTACGATCTGTCCTTGAACCATATTGTCTCTGATCTTCTCTAACTGCTTGCTAGGCTAGTGAAAGGGAGTCAAATGGAACAGGCATAAAGAATCCTATAGTGCAAACGAGGATAAAGGAAAAGGGAAGAACGTGGAGTCTGTAATGCTCCACCCTTCTCGTACACATCACAGCGCAGCACATCATGGCCAGGGTTTACACTGTGTCATCATACCAGACATGTTATAAACTTGTGGAATAACTCCTCTGAGGACTATGCTTATCCCCTGCAAACAAACATCTTCTCTTAAAAATCAACCAGATGCACAACAAAATCTCTAGGCTGACTTGCAGACAGTGCTTGAAAATCGGATGGAAGAAGAAGGCGCCCTTTGAAGGAGGCCTAATACATATTTGTTTCTAAAATGGAGGAGGATAACAACAAGCGTTACCAACAGATCCTGTAGAAGTGACAGATATTCAGTTGAAGCATCTAGTGAAGAAATCAGGATGAATACTTGGTGGATGTTGAGTGAAGTATTTGAACTCTCTTATTTCTGGTTCAGATAGTTTCATAAGCTGTTTCCTGATGAGCAATCAAAATTCCAGTTACCTAGAGCACCATTAGGTAGAAAAACCCTAATCTTCCCATTCTCCACAAAACAAAACCCTTTCTGCAAAGTTTCTCTAATTTTTAAGATGTGAATTCAGTCTATCAAGAACACATTTTTTCTTTGGCTAGTTCCTAATAAAATTCTATATATAGGAGGTTAATATTATGTATTTTATGACTACATTATTTTATCCATGTTTTGCTTCATGTTTTTGGGATTCATCCATTCTTTTGTTGCCATTGGACCCTGCATCCTTCATTGTTTATCAGAATAATTAGATCAAACAATAATTCAGATTTACTGGAGCTCTTACAGCTCATTCAATTGGTTCCCAAAGTCTTGGAAGTTGAACAAGTTCGTATTTTGCCTTTTTCTTTCCCACCAAGACATGTGTGAATTTTCTGGCAAACTCATGGTGCTGCACTAAACTGCTGCTTGGCACAATGGAGTTTGATAGCTGATCACAATTTCTCTACACACCAGTGAGAGTGGGAGAGCTCAGGCATTGCTCAGTTTCTCCAGATTACCAAAAAGCACTAAGATCCACAGTGCAGAGAGGCAAGTTTAGTCTGTCTGGTCAAAAACCACACTGTGCACAGGGGTGGCTGGGTATGAAATTAAAGGGAGATGTAGTGAGGGGGCAATAATGGTCTAACCATGCAGAGGACCCTCTGGAGAGAAGAAGAAAGGAAAAGACTTGGTTTTCCAGCTGGTGATACAAGCTCAGTTCCAGCGTCCTGCACAGAAGTTGGCACAGGGAGCACAGGACCTCTGCTGTGCTCTGAGCACTGCACTCCACTGGCTCTGCCACCACTGTCACACTGGGCCTCAGGGCACCACCCTGAGCAACCTGAAGGCGCTGTGACTTCTGTCACCCTCACACACATGGGGTGGGGTGTCTGTCCTGGAACACAGACGGGGCATCTGACACTACCTTAAGCTCTTCAGATAAATGTCTGGGTGTCTGTGCCAAGGAACACACCTCTGCACTTCTGCTTTCATAGTGATTGTGTTTGACTCCCACATGTTCTAAAGCAAACATACCTCAGATTACTACTACTGGTGGTAAGCTTACAATATGGGAAGAAAACAGTGACTTTCTTGAAGGGTTAAAAGAAGACCACGCTGCTTCTTTGTACCTCTGCACCATACCTCTTGAAGGCCACCTATACTTTTTTTTTAATTTTCTATTTTTTTTTAAGGACATTAGATATCAGATCTGAAATGTTGAGGCTGAACCATCAGTTTAAGATTTACATAAAGCAGAGCTCTGGCAGGGCTGCACATCTCTTCAGCATGACTTCTCTTGGGAAACAGAGTTTTAGAAAAATGTCTTGAAACTTGAGAAATGTAAAATAAAGAAAGATTACTGTCAAATAACTGGTTCATGGAAAGCATCAGTCGTATCTGAGATGATCTGTAATGAGCTGTGTGCTGATTAAAATAAAACAGTAAATCTGAACTACTTGGTGCATATTTTATCATCTACATCTTAATATATCACCAGTTAAATATGCTTGGTGACTCTGAGATGATCAGCTGCATAGGTCCTGTGTCTCAGCTCTCCAAAAGGAAAGCCATGGCACTTCATTTCCAGCACACTGGGAAACAGCCCATTCATCACTGCCACTGGGACTGTAGTTACCTGACATTTTCCTGCTCGGGAGAGCAGGGGATTTTGCCAAGAGCTATTTGCTTGCTCACTGCTGCCATGGAGCATTGTTTTTTCTCCTTTGGTTGGGATGCTGTGCTCAGCACATAGTAACCAGAGCACGGGGCACATGAGAGCAGAAGCCGGAGAGATATCAAGATGTAAATGAAAATCTGTACCAGCAATCAACAGAAAAATAGCCAGGTTAGCTCAGCCAGATTAAAAAAAAAGAAGAGATTGCAAAAGTCAGAATGAAGCAGCAGATTGTACATTTGCAATGGCTTGATGGCAAATACTCATGTTCTGATTTATATTTTTTTCACCTTTTCCCAGGAAAGAAAATGTCAGGCCATAGAATCACAAGCAAGTAACAACCAGAAAATTACAATGGATTTGTACTTCTTCTGTTTCCTTATTGTTTCCTTGGACTGGCAAAATGTGTTCCGATTCAGACACATTTCTGAAGTGAGCCACAAAACATAAGAGGGACAACAGGGTGAGAAAGTAGAAGCAAAAAGGAAGGGGGAGGAAAGAAATGTGGGCTAGCTAATGCACTGCAGGATCAGGTAAGTATGCTATTAGCGTTTCTGACCTCGGTATGTAGATATCCAGGGAGATTTCTGATGTGCTGTTACTCTGATAAGCAGAACACCTTGTTGTAGGTTCGGTTAAGGAAAAAGCAAAATCAGACAAAGGAGAGTGTCAAGTCCAACATTTGATAAACTTGGCCTAAAACTGAGCATCGGTTGAGAAATTAAGCTCTTATGGTTTTCATTAGATTAACATATGTGTGTGCTGATAAGGAATCGCTTACCCAAGCCCTAGAATGGAAATGCAGATCCAACAGTCCCCAGAGGAAGACCCAGTGCTTCCCCTGCTGTCTCATTTTCCATTCCTTCTTGTTATAAAAATACATCAACTGCCTCTTAAAAGAATAATGAACCACTGGCCTCTGGTGTAAAAAGTGACACCAAATCAAACACATGCACGGTTTTCTAAGATATATGTGCTTTTCCCATAAGCAAAAACTAGGGAATTAGTGGAAAACCAAATTGTGCTCTCCCCTTATTCCATAGTAATAATGCCTCCATTTAATTTTTGTTACACATTTCCCAAGAGATTTCACAATTATGACTAGCATTATGTCAAACTAGATAATACAGAATGAAGTGTTCACACAATATATTTTTCATCCATATTTCACAAAAAAATTAGGCAAAATCCCGGTACTGGACATGATCCTGTATCCAGGAACATGTAGGTAATAACAGCACCTAGGAGACTTTCATTTTATGAAACAGTACATAGGATGCATAAGATGTGCCTGCTTAACTTTAGCTTGCCATGTGTACAGAAAGCAAGATCCTAACAATCATCATCTGCAATCATCCATTTTTCATGTTCTCTCAGAAGAAAGAAACTTCCTTCACCATGAGGAGCTGCTGAACATGGCTAGAGCCTGGTGTGATATCAGGGGTGGATCGTGCTTGTCCCTGCACAGAACACAGGGAAAAGGAAAAAACTTTAGGAGAAAGCCCTTCTGCTAAGCTGCAATTTAGAAATCCTAGTTCTCAATACTAAATAGAGAAGATATATCTCTACACCTATCTCGTGTAGAATCAAAATTTCCTCAGAAAACTTCACAGATGTTAGTCTCATGTGGGACCCATCCCCCTAACACCCATTCAAAATAACTCCCTGGAGAATTAATTACATCCTCCCCCTCAAGAGACCCCTCACGTATCCACCCCAGGCTCCGAGTGCCAACCACAGCAACCATGGGGAGAACAGCAGTCAAGCTGCTTTCAGGATGGCAGCAGGAAGGAATTACAGAGACTTTCGCTTTGGCCACAGTACTGCTTTTCACATCCAGAATTTCAGAAAGAGAATTATCCAGAATCAACATGATTTGGCACCAACAGGAGGGTAACAAAGACCCCAAACAGATGCTGAGCTCACAGTCTTGTGTAACCCATTGCTGCCTTAAACTGAGTCAAAGTTAAGACACTAGCTGGGCTGACACTTTGTGTGGAAACATGTGACGCTCTTTTTAAAGAAAAAAAATTCTTCCTTCAAATGAATTTTCATGAAAACAAAATCTACTATATCCTTCCACTGTGACAGATATATCCAGAATATCCAGAAAACTGGCTATTTCTAATTTTTTGTACACATAAACCATATCTGTACATGTAAGTGTTTTAATATAGAATTGTAGGTATTCAACTTGGAAATTTAGGTGATTGCCAATATAAAAATTAATGTAGATTTTCAGGGGTTTTTAGATAATGGAAATATTTCTTCTGTGTTTGTGAGAACATCAGGTATTGTTTGAATTATTTTATATCAACCCAGTGTTTTCTAAAAGAGAATTTTTCTTCAATCTGAGCCTCTTTTACCTAAACTGTTCTTTTGTTTGCACAGATACTTCTCTTTCTTTTCTTTTTTGTGAAATATAAGTTCTTAAATTATGCTCTTCTGATTCATCAGTCCTCTTTGGTGTACTCTAGGAGCAATATTCCCCCTCAGTGACTTATTTTTATCTTCTTTAATATTGATAGAGGTAAGACTGGAGAGGGAAAGCTTTCTTAGTTACGGTGCTAATATTTAGCACAGAATTCACTTGGTAGCAACACAGCTTCAGCCTGGGCTGCCGAGCAAGCAATAAACCCTTTAAATGGCTCAGGGACCACTGGGGCCAGCGCTGTGCACAATTCATGAAGCCAGGCTGCAAAGGCTGCTACTTGGATATTGCTTTCAATGCCTGGAGCTTCCTATATGCACCCGGCCGAGCCTCCTTTGTAATACCTGATATTGATCGATCCTCAAGAGCACCGCCGTGGGCAAGGAGCTGGAGCTGGGGGTCAATGCCAGAGCCGAAAGCACCTGCCGTTCCCTTCAAGGAAGGGTGCTCTCTGCCCGCTGGCCTCGGCTCAGGCCCCCGCTGCTGCCAGGTCTGGGAAACAGAGCCACTGTGCCCATTGCAGCTCACAGCCAGAGAAGGAAGGAGAGTGGGAACAGACAAGGAGATGACATGAAAACCAAATAACAACAAGGTTTTGTGGAGCCCTGGTAATGAAGGACCAAGAGCACCCTGTGATATAGTGGTGGGTTTTGCCAATATGTTCTGCACATAAAGATAGAACCTATTTCTTTCCCCATTTCCTACCTCCCTTTATTTATTTTCTTGCTTACAGGACTTGCCAGGACCCCTTACTGTGCTTCATTTCCATTACTCTTTCCAGTTTAGTTGCTTTAGTATCAAGAAGATTTCTTTACTTTTTTCCTTCCTTTTTTTACCCAGCAAAATAGTCTAGGGTATTTTTATTCCTTCACACTTGATAGTAATTTTCTGCAGTCATCTCTGGCCTCTGTGGCCATTTAGAATGATTAGCAGTTTTCAAAAGGTAATGAGTTTCTATCTTTTCCTGCTCTTCCTCTCTCTTTCCCTCTCTGCTCCTTTCTTTGGCACAGTCTTTCAGTTATTCAAAATAAACAGACAACTGCATAATTATCAACCTTAATGCCAAAAAAGAAAATAGAATTGAGCCTTCCAAATACTAAGGAAAGAGAGGAAGAGCTTGATAAGTATTGCTACATTTCTTTCAAGACATGGGGTTGGGATTACTTTTCTCCCCCATTTAACTTCTGTTTAGGAACAAAAGATTTTTGTGTTTGCAAGAAAGAGGAGATGAGTGGTTGTAGATTTGCATTTCCTCTTTGCTACAGCCTGGCACTTTACTGAAAATTAAAAAAAAAATGTTTCCCATCTTACAAATGAAAGCATCTGTTTAAATAAAAAGCCACTTGAGAAAAGAACCATAAAAAATAATTATTATTTTTCCAAATCAGGAGTGAAATATCCAGAGGTCAGTAGAAAATGACTAGCACTCATTTAAAGGTGTCTGTTTCCTTTTTCTGAAACCTCCATTTTAGCTGTGGATAAAAATTTTCATTAAATGATCCATCCTCATTTCACACAAAATTACTTGCCTCTTTCGAAGAATTGCAGGAGCTTTTTAAATATATTCATTTAAAGGAAGCCTGTTTGTCAGAGTTTGCTGACCATATACGAAGTAGCACTGGAAGACACTATCCAAGACTGTCTGGGGCTGGCTGTGGTCCAGGCAGGATGGGGAATCAAGTAGGAGTGAGGTGAGAGCTATAGGGCAGTGTGGCCACTTGTTTATGGGTGCTGAGTGCCAGGGCACAGCAGACACCTCCACTGGGCTCCGTTGCCTGGGCCAAACCAGTGCCTAGGAGGGGGCTTCTGTCTGTCACCTAGTACAGAACGGTGGCAAGAGGTGTGGCAGTCTCATCATTTGCTCTTCTTGTTGCCATGATGAGCCTTGGTAACATCTCCGAGATGCCACTTTCAGGTCTCTTCATTTCCCTTACCTTCCTGGAGAAAAACTTGCGTTGTTTTCCATGTATGTGATACCGAAGACTTTCCCTTTTTAAGATATCAGTATTTTGAAAGATACTGTGGACTTTTTGGAAAAATATACGTAGTTGCTTTACCTTTCGCTTGAAGCCCTCCAAGGACAGCAGGTCCTCTGTTCTGCTGCTCCTCAAAAAGCCCAAGTGAACCAGAAGATAACATTGAAATCCCATAGAAGAGCTGTGCTTGCTGATGGTTCCTAAGTTAGCCCAAGCCCAAGACCAGTGCCAACAAGCAGCCTGGATTCATCCAGCCTATTTTAGGAACAAACTTCCAGCTCTCTGGACACGAGTCATGCTCATTCTCTAGCCTGAAGGTCAGGGAACAAGTCCCAATTTATTTTATTTATTAGTAAAAATGTAGCCAGGGAGATCATTGTCCTAAGAAAACCTAGTCAGCATTGGCATACTTTATAAATTATTATTATTTCTTGCATCTCTTGTCTTAAGAGAAGACTGTCTTTGAAAGGAGCTTTTACAAAAACAAAGTAAGTGGAATTTGACCCAACAGGAACATTAATGTGGGAGATCCTGCCCAAGCTGCTTTTTTTTTACAGAGCACACAGCCAGTGCAGCTCCAGCGCTTTCTCCACCGTTTATTTCTCCCTCAGTTCAATCTCATCCTCTACATTTTTCAGTTGTCACACTGAAGTATTTTGGCAGAATTCACACGCCTATCAAGGTTTGGCCTGGCTCATGTCACTTTACCACACTTACATGCTTGTATATGCTTCAGCCTTACAATAACAGAAACTTAACACACTGTAAATAAGTCCTATTGTTTTTACCCATGTGGAAGCCTATTATCATTAGCCTTAACTTCACACAGGGTGAACATGTTCTGACTTACACAACATGATTTTTCCATTCTCCTGCTGATTTCTCTCAATATTTTATTTTAAGCTCTTTGTAGCTGAATATAGGCCAAACTTGGGATACTTCATCTGCTCACACAGAAACAATCTACTTGATTCCAACTGTGAGCCCAAGTCAGTCAGATTGCACAAGAAATGGAAAAAGAAATTGGTCGTATATTTTTTCAGTAAGACCTTCAGGTGCAAAGGAGCCAAATTTTCCAGTGCCATGCTGCTGCCCAGGGGACACAGTATTTTCTGCAGGGAGGGAGCCTGCTGGGTTCCAGCTGATCTCATGCAGGAAGGTACCTGGTGCCTGGCCCAATCTACAGCAAAAGGCAGATTCAAGGCCATTTGGATGGCCTTTGGCAAATTGGGTGAAAGACTGAATTAGTCAGCATCACTGAGGCACTTCTGCAAATGGCACAGTCCTGTGGTTTTGGGTTTTTTTTTTATGGTGTCACACCTTTGCTTGAGCTTCATACCATGCTATACTGTAATCTACAAGTAAGGCCTCTATTTCTCAAGAATCTTCTTCCCATTTTGGCATCTTGGAGTACGATAAAATAAATTCTTTAATTTCTTCTTATTTTCTTATGAAAAATCAACAGAATAAATTTACTTAGGTATACCATGGGGAATTATGTTACCTATTTTCCTGCCTTTTTTTTCCCTTCCCCCGGATGACTATGGAACAGTATACAAAATGCCCCAACTTAGGTCTCACTAGAATGAGATTGAGGAAAAATTACTTTCTTTCAATTTTTGGTATAATATATACATTGGTTTCTAAGGATTGAATTGGCTCTTGCACCTCCAACCTCATATATGGGTATCTTGTTCAATTAGGTCTTTTCTTTGACCATTCTGAGAAGCATTGTTTTTAGAGATAATAACTAATTTCAAATCTGATAATTTAAAAAACACTGGCAATGATCAGATGCATTTATTTTCTGCAGTGAACTGAACTAGCCGTGAACTAAGATTGCTGTGTTTAATGGTTATGGGTTAACACCTTGATACAAAATAATGTTAAAAGAAGTCCATTTTGCAATGTGTTAAGTGCTACAGTATATTTTCACATGAATATCTGGAAAAGGAGAAGAAATAATACTGTCATTTAAATAGCTTGCAGTTACGAGTTTAGCACCTCAAAAAAAATGAAAGACATTTTCTTTTGAAGTCCTTCCTGCCAAGCATGAGTAAAGCAACAGGTCTGCATTCAGACTCTGGCTTATGGGTATTCATTAAAACAAATAAACAAAGAAATGGTAAAGAAAGCATTACACAGCTTAAAACCTGGTCTAGTATCAGATTAATAATAAATACACTAGTGTTGGCTGAGCAATGGCAAAATACATTTCTACATTCCAGGAGATAATGAGCTCACTCAAGGAACCTTGTGTATGAAAAGAGATTTCTGAAGAAACACATCACAATATAATTGAGAATTTGTTATTGCTAATCCTAAGGCTTTGAGTTTACATCCTCAACTTTTCTTTTTCCTTTGACTTGTCTCAGCATACCCTGTGTTGCAGTAAATACATATAAGTGGGCCAAATAGGAGCGAAAGAGGGGCATACAGAAAACACAGTGCCTGGAGAGAGGTGCTAGAGTCTACTAGAACAATCACCCATTTGCTCTCATACAATACAATATGTTTAGGAGTGGCAAGATATTTTAGTAACAATTATTCTTTTTTTAGGCTTTTTTTTTTTTTAATGCTAAACCCTGGCCAACATATTTTAAACCTTATGGATGCCAAGTGACAAAATGTCTTCAGTCTTTTAGCACACACTCTTAGTAATCATAACAACGTTTCTGTATTATTATAGGCTGTATTGGCAGTATGTTCAATTGTGCAGGGAATAAATAGTTCACATTAGCAGTTTGCCTTAAAATTCATGTGATGCTAGCAGCCAGCTTAATTAAGCCCATCTTTCTGGGAGATCAGTAATAACAGTAATGAAGGAACCTGCTGCTGCCTGCAGCAATGAGAAGTCCTTCAGAACATTTATGAGTTTGAAACTTGGTGTCACCCAAAGCTACCTACTCTGTAAGGGTGTGGTTGGGAAAGGCAGCCAATACCAACAATATTCATCTTAGTTTGATAATTATCCCTTTCTTCCTTCCTGGCCTTGGTCAGTTTATATCTCCCATGATCTTTCATTGTTTTCCACTGATGGGATTTTCAATATAGTTGTTCAACCAGATGAGGGGCTGCTATGTGATTAGGTGCCTGAATTCTTCCACAAAAACCATATTTAAGAGTAGTTTAGATATTTTGACCAGTAATACCAGAAGCAAGAAGCAGCCATTTGGTTTCACAAAACTAAATGGGTCTATTCAGATCATACCAACCTAAAACATGTGTGAGGGAAGGAGAAGCAAATACCTTCTGCAGGAGAATTGTCTCTGATTTTAGAAAAAATCCTTTTCAAATAAACAGCAAAACAAAGAACCTTTTCACTGGAAAATTCCCAACTAACTCTAACATTGACAGATTGTGACTTCTGAGAAAAAGCCAAAAACAAACACAAAGACATAGAGACTGGAAAACTTGCCTTTCAAGGAAAAAAATGGAAAAGCTGAGGGCAAACATTTGACAAAGATGGAAAGACAAATAGATGTTTAAACATATTTGAACTGCATAAACATCAAGCACAGAGACAATCTCAGTAGTTAGACACATGCTGTCATAGAACAGATTAAGGAGACTTGTAGTCAGGGGGCAGCCTAACAAGACAGGAAGTCAGAGAACATTTTTGTGGGTGATATCTATTTTACTAATAGCAGTAGAAACATCGAAAAGGTTTAAAGTACACTGCCTTATCATTTGGGACTTGGAGAGGGAAGCAGAAAACAAATTAAACAAATGGAAAACGTTCTTTGCCTTTTACAGTTGATAGGAAATATAGGAAAAGTACAGAATATCTATATCCTATATAGCCTATATATCCTATATACAGTAAGGAAATGTGAACAGCCTAACAGAGAATTTTCTGATTTTTCATTCTTTATCTGTCCAGAGACCAGAGTATAAAGAACCTGAATACCCTGCATGAGACACCATAGGCGCAGAGGAGACATTGCTGGCAGGCTGTCATCATTGGTGACAATTATCTAAATAAAAACCATAAAGTTCTAGGAAAAGGCATAGGCAATAGCTAAAACCAGAAACAGTAAGCAAGAAAAGGGATGTGGGAGAAACCATGAACAGTCTCCTTCAGCAGTTTGAGCTATGTCAAAGGGCTCAGTCAGGAACAAAATGTACGGCAAGTTAGTTGTAAAGAGGAGACATATTAAGGAAAATCTTTCCTTTTTCTTCTTTTTCTTTTCATTAATTAGTAGCAGTGATATCATCTAAGCCAAGCAGAGGACAAATGAAGAGACTAGAAATAGTACCTTGCACTCTGAAATGATGACCACTTATGTAACACTCTTATTTGTAAGGGAAAAAAGAATTTTACATTTAACAATATTAAGTATACAACTAAGAATCACAACCATCAGAATTAAGATTTTTTTTATTCTTCACAGTGTTAAAAGTTTAATATACTTTGGCTACGCAAAGCTTAAATGGGGAAAAATCTAGAAATCACAAATAATAATGAACCATAAACTGCAGGATTGACCACAGTATGTGCTTTTGCCCAAGACGGCCATCAGCTAAATTTTGAATGACTTAAGATAAAGTTACTGACTCAAGAAAAGCCTTTAAAATGTACATAAAACCATAAAGGACCACAAAGAATCAAAGTCTCAAAATCAAGAGGAAGAAGGAGAAGTTAAAATATTTTCAGTAGTCCAGAGACAACATTTCTAGGACTTTCTTCAAAATATTTGGAGCCTATACCCCAGTAAGCAAGCAAGGAGTCCAACAATAGGTAAGGGAGATGGAGCAAAAGATACTGAGGTTCAGTTGAGTCCTGTGCGGAGTTGCTGAGGTGCATTGGGTATTTGCTGCTGACCTGACGTGGTAGCAAAGCTCCCCCATAACTGTGTTGTGGAGATAAAACAGAAGAATAAATATTTCCATGCACTTATCATGTGCAGCTTTGCTTCAGATTAAGTCTTTGAGTGTTACTGGTACAGGGCCAGACCACAATACCCACACAATCTATACATAATGTGGCTGGGCAGAGTTCAGAAAAAAAACAGATCTGGATTTCATTTCTTTTGGTCTTGAGAGAGCTTGAGACGTTTAAAAAGCAAAATAAAACTAACTAAACCCTCTTCACCTCCATATCCACCCCAAGGAGCTGTGGAAAGCAGAGGATTCTTGGGGAATTACACTGATAATCTCCCCTGCTCGCTTTCAGGGGTCCTTGTCCAAGCCCTGGGGCCAGGAGCACAAACAGTGCCTTGTTCTAAACAGCAGTCGATGAATTCTCCTGCCATGTGGTGACACTGGTTCAGGGGAAAAGGAAAGGGGAGGGGGAAGGGGAGAAGCCCTGCCGTTTCCATCAGTCAGACAGACAGCGAATTGAGGAAGGAGCAGAAGTTGTTTAGGACTGTCTAGCAAGTGACAACTGCTTGATTGGCAGAGAGCCACGATGAGCATGCTGTGCCTTTAAAATAGGTGTCTATCTTCAGCCTGGAATATATTCAAATCAGGTTGCATAAAAAGCTGTTCCAGCTACTTACAAGCTACTTACAGTAATTAAAAACAGAGAGCTGCCTTTGTCTCCCAGAACCTGCACAGAATAAAAAGCAAGCGGAGCAAAACAAAACAAACAAAAAAAAGCAATTCCCAAGGTCAGTTCTAAGGTATTATCATCCTTTTCTGCATATGAAATTTATGTTTACATACATCAGGCAGCACAAAGTCACTTCTCTGCAGCTCTTGATGACATACACTGCAGGAAGTGAGGGTTCTACCAATTATAGGAGGACTGAGGCTATGTGATTTGGATTGTGAAATACAGGCAGGGACAGATTAGTCAATCTCCTAGTAGGCATGGTTAGGGGTTGGCAGGGAAACTGTTATGCTCCAGCCTCCTGCTCATCTTGCTTTTTTCTTCTGATTTGTCTACATTGGCCAAAAATGTCATACCTCCAGGGATCTGGTTTCTGAGTGCTCCTGGGGCACTTTAGCAGTGTGAGGCCCAAAAATAAGAGGAACTGATTTCAGAAACTTGATTCCACATGACACACAATCCTACTGCAATTTTCACTGGGAATGTCTGAATGTACTCAAGGCATGGAGGTTTCTCAGTCTTCCCCACTGCTCTTCAAAGGTGTGCATTTGTGGAACAGCATAAGTTAATTTAATGAAGGGTTTTCTGTCCCGGTCTGGTCTGCTTGCAAACATGCACCTGATTTGTATGTCAAGGGGGCAAAAGAGCAGCATTCCTTCCATGGGGGAAGCCCCCACTCAGATCTCTAAAACAGTGGAGCTCTTGGCCAGGTACCATTGCTGTGCTTTAATTCCAGACCACACAAAAAGGAATGGGAAAGAGGCTAAATGTATAGTTGGGTGATGAGCTATTAACTTTCTCACAATTTGGAAACCTGGAAAGAATGACAGTATGATATTCAAACAAAATATTCATATACACAATATACAACATATCAATACTATATATACAAATATCAGTAAAATAGATCGAGCAATACTAGCACGATTATCAGCCTCTTCAGCTAAGTTAACGCACTAGGACTTTTCATTGTCAGTGAACACTTACACAGAAAGTGCTGTGGTAAGTGAACCTTGCATGTTTGACATAGAGCATTGTATGATATTTATTTAGGGATTTCTTCAGGGTAGTCAGTGTGCAGGGATCACCAAGCCCAGCAGACCGATCAAGGCAAGGCTGCCACAGCTACATGACCCCAGGTCCACCCAGCAGCCAGGCTGAGCACGTATTCCCAATAGGTGCACGGGCAAATACCTGTATATGATACACACACACAGAGCCGGCCACACAAATCATCACAGACATGCTCAGCACTCACAAAAACACACATAGCCCCTTCCCTGTTCCTCTCTGGACAGCCAGGCTATTCCCATATCCCTCTTTTTCAGTCCCTTCCTTTCTCTGCCTTTGGTGACTCTCCTAAAAATCCCATAATAATGTTCATGTAATCCCGAAGGGCTCTTCCTTGCATTCCAGTGAGTCTTGTCCACATACTCATCTTTGCCATGGGGCTGAAGGCTCCCCGAGGACAGCTCTAGGAGCAGCTGGGACACAGTGTTATTCAGGTTTCCCTGCCTGCCCTTGTGTGTCTGTGCTCCTCTGTGTGGCTGCAGAGGACACTTTAATCACACAAACTCCCGCTCCCACTGAAACATCCTTTTTCATCAGTCTATGCAAAACAATTACTGCGAACCCCATCCACCTCTGATTTCTTCCTGGAAACACCAATAAATACCTTTAATAAATACAATTAAATCAAGAAAGGCAAAATGGTTTATCATTTTTCAATTCCATCTATTAATAAATAGCAGAGAGTTAACCTAATATTCAGGAAAGATGGCTATCCATTATTTGCAACTTCAGTTAAAATTCCTCTTAGTAAAAGAGTGTGGACTGGAAAATGGGCTCAATCAAAATAGAAATGTTTTTGTAATTAAGATGTAAAATTTCTTCTCTCCCCTGGTGTTTCTCACTCCTTGGTTTGTCAGGGGAGAACTTCAATTTACTGACTTTTTAACCTTTCTTCCAGTGTATTAGAAAAATGGATCCTCTACTTCCAATATTTAATTTCTGAGAGTAATTTATTCCATAAAAATTCAGTTAATTTCATGAAATAACACTATCTTATTCCAGTGGAGTAAAATACAGTAGTTTTTCCTACTGAAAACTTTATGGGAAGCTTGGGGATATTTTTTTAAATATTATTCCCCTAGTATATCATATAATTTTAAAATGTTCTTATTTTACCTGAAGTGTTTGCAAACACATAGATAATTTTCAAGTGGCTCTGTTTGTTTGTAACATATTCAAGGATGATCAAAGTAATATACACATGACAAGGTCATTTTTTTCAGAATAATTTTTAGGGGACAATGAAAATTTCATAATAGATAGCAATTTTAGAATTGACTAGAACAAATACTCTCTCAAATGCACAATACTTTACAAACATTTTATTAGGTTGTTTATTGTTTATCCACGAAAGGCTTAATTTATTTTGAATGGCTTTTTAAATTGTTATAACTTGTCAATAGTCAGCAAAATTACCTTTATTCAATGATAAAGGCGACTCATTTTACTAAATATGTCTTCAGAGCAGGTCTAAACCATTTATAGAAAAGGACAATTTTTATAATGTATTATACTGTCTATCTTTGCAGTAATCTGTGGTGCTTGATAATATAATTGTCATGTCCTTAACTGTATTGTAAATGCATTGTAAGACATTTAAGTCACTGCACAATACTGACAGCATGGTTTTAAACATGTCATTGACTTCCCACAACTTTTATACAAAAATCTATGAGGCTTGTTACCACCAAGGAAATAGGAACTAAACCCTTACAATGGCTCAAGCTGTATATGGGAAGGAAAAAAAGACTAGGAAAGGCCAGGCAGTCTAAACAGCAAATTATCTAATCTGAAATACTCAAATGATCATGACTGCTGAAAAGGAACAGTTCATCTTTTATGTTTATTCAGGTTATATGTCTCACAAGGGTTATGCTGAAAGGTGTACACACAATGAGGTTCTACAAACCTCCTTTTACCCACACAAAGAGGAACACTGTGTGCTTCACTGCAAGGACAACAAGAAATAATTCAGAGCTTCTGGAGAAATTAAAAAACGCACCCTGGAAAATGATCAGCAAGTTTTGTAGAAGAGAAACAATCCAAAATATAAAATCGCAGAGCAGAAGTGTGGAAAAGAGCATGAATTTACAATAGCCCAAACTCAGAGGAGGGGCCAGCACAGTTTAGATCTCCAGATACAGGACATCACATCACGATCTTGATGAAGATCAATCTGCTGCAATATGCTGAGTGTGAAGCCATTCTCTAACAGAAATGTATCAACTGACATGTTGGAAAGAAATCTGAAAAAGGCAAGAAAAATATGCAAGTAATTTTATCCACCAATCCAAACTCATCTGCTCTCTCTAGCCTGATGACCTATAGACATCTCTCTCTGCTCCAGACTTGTCTCCTTCTTTACAGGATAAAATACGTGGCTGTCTCTCTGACATCTCCTCACGGGTGTTTAGCTGTCAGCCGAAGTTCAGGGTGGTTAAAACAGAACTGTGATTCCCCTCCCCAGCTTGGTTTCTCGATCTGTGTAGACAATGCCATTATTCTGCCTGTCACTCAGGCTCACAGCATGGACATCAACTTTGGAGAGCAGTCTGAGCTGGCAGCTTCCATCATTTCAAGCCAGCTTAAGCGTGAGCAGCCACAAAATGCATAACTCAATTTTCCTGGGTGAAGTTTGAGCTGGAGCAGCCCCCTAACCCTGCTGGTAGCATGGCTCCATAGAAACTAATGGAACTGGGAGAAACAAGCAGTATGGTGCCCCTTTTGAAAACAGCCTGTTCTGCCCCACAGTGATTATTGTAATCTGAATCCCAGTGCTAAAATCTGGATTTTTTTTCTCACATGTAGCTGCAGAGGTGAAGCTCCTCTCACACTACATCCAGCTCCTGCACTCTCCTTGAGAAATGAGACTTTGAACACTGTAATCAGGCACAACTGAGCTCTCTCCAGAATGCTACTGCAGACACTGTGCTCTGAAGCTGCTTCGACCACTTCTGCCCATCCTTTGCTTCATGAGTTTCCTTCCTCTGTCATACCCAATATGGATTGCTTATTTTCAATGTCAGGTGGCCTTAACTTCACAACTGTCCTGCCGATCATGTCAGTCCCTGCTCAAACATCCACTCTTTAGCAGGCTTAAACTTAACTCTTGGCATAATAATCAAAACAAGATGCTTCAGTTGCTTTTAACTGAAGTTTAGTCCCCAGTATCTCAATTATCCCATTATTCTCCACCTGGAAGTACTGATGCAAAATGTACCCAGGAGTACCTCCTGCTCCCTGCTTTGTTCCTCTGAAGCTCCAGCAGATAAAATGACTTCAGCCTCAGCCCTTGTCCACTGCAAGGAGTCCATCTGCTTGCAGACATTCCTCTCCTATCCACCCAAGACCAACACACACACACACATAGACTGTAGGCAAAATTATGTGCCACTCTGTCTCATTCCAACTGAAACAGTTCCTCAAGGAGATGCAGACTTGTCTTTTCTAGAAGCTTGCTGTTTTGAGGTTCTCTATGTGTATTTATCTACAACCAGTCTTTTCAGCATGTAAATGCACACCACTCAGACTCGCCAGTAGCTTATAGCTGAGAGATGCATCTCATGGTTAGCACAATAGTACCACCAGCTGTCACACCTTTAATGAGCACTAACTAAGATAAAAGTTTTGGACCCAGAATTTTGGTGCTAAGCATCAGAGATCAGACTCAGTAAGTGAAAGCCATAGCTAGCTTTCCTCACATTCCCACTGCCAGTCATACCAGAGGTCTCTTGCCTTGAAAAATGGAAGGGAACAAGACCTTCATTTTCAGGATCCCTGAGAGTTATAAGAACTGCAAGAGCAACATGGTTGGTGGGAAAGACATCAGCTGTTTCAAAACTAAATATAAGAGATACAATATGAGTAGTGAATAGAACACATTTTATGAGGTCATTAGCTGCTCCACCACAAGCATAGGAAATATACATCCTCTCTGTTAGTGTAGGAAATCCACTCTCAAAGTGATCTCTTTCCTGCTATAGCTAATATACGTGATAAAATGTCCAAGAATAATCACAAAGAGAGGAAAAGATTTTGAGATTGGTACAACAACAAAGAAAAAAAAATAAAAGAAAGGAAGTAAAACCCATGCGAGGTTAGTTAGGAAAAAATATGCATTAACAATACAATGTATCAGCCTGCAAAATAGTCTCTAGAGGGTATAGATGGAAATATCATCATTCAGGGTATTTGAACAGTATTAGACAGTACAAAGCACACCAGAACATACAGTATAGCAAGTGTAAATCTGCCTTGACATAGGAATGAATCACATGCTTTTATTATAAGCTGATCAGTGATGCAACATGAAAACTTGGAGTAAAAAAACAACCTCTGTTTTCTAGACTTAGTCTAGACCTAAGAGTTCTTCCCCTTTCTAATTTCTGTGATTTTCACCTCTTTTAAATTTGTTGGTGTAGCAAGAGTATTTGAAACACACTGAAACAAAGGTGATGGAAGATGGCTGTAAAAGAAGGGAACAAAAGAATGATTCCACCATATTGCAGGTTCGAACGACAACGTGCCCTATCAGGAATTCTCACTGAGTTCTCCCATGGAGCACATGGGTCCAGCAATGTGTTTCAGGTTCAGTTAATACACCCAGCTGTGTCACAGAGGGTTAATCTCATCCACCTGTCCGAGATGTTCTATGCTTCACCAGGAGTTTAAACCAGCCAGCTCAGTTGGTGAACACCTCACCTTGAATACAAGTGACTTCCAGCAACCCAAATTTTTCTTTTAGCCTTTACTGCAAGAAACATAACCAAGAGGAAAAATAGTAGCCAGAGAGAGTCCACGCCTTGGTTATACTACATCCCTCTCCAGGACATCAACCTCCTAGGAATCAGAAGTAACAGTATAAATAAATAACAGCGTAAGTGAGAGCTCAGAGATTACTGCAAAGTGGCCAGGGACCAACAAGGTTCCCAGTTGGTCCCGGGATTAGAAAGGCATAAAAGCAATTTAAGGCTGACTTTTCTTCCCCCCACAGCAATGCACAGCTGAGCACAGCTCCAGAGAATTTGGAAAGTAAGCCTTATGCTTCCGGCTTTGATATGTTAATTCAAATTTCAGGTTTTAGTAGACAACTTGGATTTATTTTTATATATTTTTATTTATTTAATATATGATTTTTGTTTGAGAAATACTTGATTATGAAAAAGTAATTATACCCAGCAAACTGTATAAAATCAATTAAAGCAAAGCAAACTGAAAACTAGCTTGAATGTTTTTCTCTCATAGTGCTTAGTAGAGATAGTTGGCAAGCTCATGGTGGGCAGGAAAAGGAAGAATAGAGCATCACCTTGCAAATAGTGAAGGGACTTTATTACTTCTACTCATAAAAATCAGTAAATTCACTGTATAGTCCTGACTGATCACTAGATTTTCCAAATGAAATTGAAAAATTCATACAAATGTCAGAGCAAAATCAAAAGCAAGAATTAAACTGAACAAGGTTGTTTTAAACACTGGTCGAAGGAATATGTTCCTGTTTGATGTTGTAAATAAGCTGCTCAAAAGGTTCACCTTTTCTCTGCCAACAACCTTTCAAGTTCTCATAATTTTAGGATGGAAATCACTTGTGAAAGCAACAGGAAGAGAAGTATTTGGGTCGGTGCCATCTATTTCTCAGACCCTTGATTTCTACTTAATACAGGAAAGAAATACTTCGGGAACAGTCCTTGATGTCAGATGATGGAGTCTCCTGGCACAGGTGCGTGGGGAAAGCCAGGGTTTTCCTCCAAGGCCATACATGGAGCCAGTGTTGGGGTGATGCAGCTGTTACTCATCATTACCCCTCACATGCCACTTTAAAATACATTTTGTGAAGCCATTCTTGGGTTGGACATTTATACCTTAGCATGTGAGGACCTGTAATTAACTCCTGCTCACCAGGAGCTGGATCCTCACAGACACACCCAAGAAGCTCTGTGGGAGCCAGCCCTGTTCCTGTCTGGCCAGAACCAAGGACCTGGACCCAAAATCCTTGGCTGCACCCACCCTGTCTCATCACAGAGACACTGAAGTGGCCCTGCACTAAATCCCCAATGAAGCCCAGTGGCAGCAAAATGATCAATGCTTCCCCTCTCAGATCCTCACTGCCCCAGCGAAGCAGTAGACACACACATGGCCACTAGCCATTGTAATGATGTAAATATTGGATCAGAAGCCACATTTTACAAGTGACAAATACTGATCTGATTTGCAGCAATACAAAGTCACTGATTAATGAGTAGCACAGCACACACCAGTGCCTGCAGACTGTATAGACATGGAATTTTTGGCAGTTAGAGCCATGTCCTTCATCACAGAGTACCAGATTTTTTTTTTCAACTAAGACAAGGAAATGATTCAATATCAAATATTTTAAAAAAAGTTCTGTGTCAAACTTTTACAAAACAAGTATTCAAAGTCCAGTTGGTGGAGTTTTCTTTCTGCTTTTTTCTTTCTTTTTTTCTGCTGCCCTAGCTTATTTTCACAAGTGGTTTTTCCATATAAACAGAAATCTTCCTGAAAATTGGACCAGAAGTCTTCAAATCCCAAATCCTTTCAAGGATAAATGGCCTATTTCATCTTAGTTTAAATTAATTATTGTACATACATAATGTGAACCAAATTGCTTCGGAAAGGGAAGGAGAGGAAGTCTGCACTAGATTATGCCAGATTAATTTCAGTGCAACTCCTTCAATTTCAATAAGAATAATTTACACCACCATCACTAGCAGAAAATATTCCACAGTGTCTGGCAGTTAATGGAAACTCAGTAATTCTGGCAGATGCAGTGCCCAGTTTTCAGCTTTCTTTTTATAATCTTGTAGTTTTTTCCAAGTGATTAAAGCAAGTACAGAGAGAATCCATCAATTTTCACCTCACTCTGGTTGCTCTTAGGGATTATTTCTTACTTTGAATGAAGTCCTTCCAAAGTCTCTTAAAGAAATATGGGGATTATAAGAGGTAATTTATTTTCAAGATTTTTTCTTTCTTCAATTAGATGTTGAGAGCTAGTTTGCAGTCTGGTCACTCAGAAGAAAGTTAACACTATCTATATACACAAGTCACTTCTTGAAAAGAGGTCACCTGGATTTGCTGCTCATTTTTTCAGTGAAAATCTTTATTGATGTTAATAAAACCTGATGGCCTATTTCTGGAATGGAAGGTGTATTATCCAACATGAGATGAACATATAAACATGGTTAGTTTAATGCCACTGAAAACGTGCCTGTAAGATAAAAACACAGAGAAGAAAAAACAAACAAAAAAGGAATTTAATAAAATGCTAATCAAGCCTTCCATCAGCAGCGTGCTAACTGCTTAAACTGTAAACCGATGAAGTAGGCAAGCAATAGGAAGCAATATTTGAAGGAATAGGAGCAAGTTAGGAAGAAATTAATGGTCTCCAAGTAAGAAGACAGGAAAATTTCTACAGGGGTTCAGGAGTTCTTGTCAGGCAAAAGCATTTTTGGAGAAAATCTCACAGCTCACCTTGAGATGTGACTTAAACTGCTAAATGAGAATGTGATTCGGCTAAAGATATTAAAATGGTTTTTCCTTCCAACTTCTCCTTATAAGGAATTATGTTTAATAGAATTAAGGAAAAATCAAACCCCAGATAAAACAAAAAACCCCAAGCCAAACAAAAAATGCCACTGAACCAAAACAAACCTTCACAACTCATGAAAATCATGAAGAACAGGTTATAAAGGAACTGGAAAACTTTAAGACAGAGAAATCTTGTGCAGAGCGTCACAAAAACTATTTATTTTTTCCTCAGTCACAGCAAACATTTTATTATTGTGGTTCCCAGCACACTGAAAGCGTTCAGCTTTGGGAGTTCAATATATTAGAACATTCGCCTGGCAAAGAACAGGCAGAGAGTAAAAACAGGGTCTGGGAAACAGAAAACAAAACAAAAAAAAAATAAAACCCCACCTAGAATTGTTGTATTAGATGCATTTACTTAGCTGGTTTACAGGAGGACGCTGGGAGGAGGGAGAGCAGTTACACCAAGCCTGGAACTGACCACAATTAATGAGTTGTGACCAAGACAGACATGAGCAGTTTCACAGCAAACAGATTTCCATTGTTCATGAGAATTTAGAAAACTCTGCTGCTTAGAAAAATACCAGCTGTATCCAAGAAACTGTCAGCTGCTGTTATCAATATTGCTTCTCAAGTCTTGACCCATTGCCCAGAAGTCCACTGGGTGACCTTGATCTCAATGGCTTGTGGTGGTAAAGCAATAGCTATAAATAATGCATTAAAAGTGCCCTTCCATGTCAGCAGGCTCACATTTGTCAGGCATTTCCATACTATTCTGGGCCACTTTTTATGGTGTTCTCTTAATGTGCTGTGCATTTTTCTTCAGCAGCTTTAACATGGATTTATCCCTTCCTTAAATACAAATATATTAATATAGACTTGTCTCTTCATCAAATGTGGTCTGAAAAACAACAGTTGGTGAGTACAGTGGGGGAAGAAAAAACAGTTTATGGATATCACATAAAATGTTGGCATCTTTACTACTCTTTTAAATGGTGTTTATTGTGAGGCAGCAACTTGCATGCTAATGGTGTTTGTCATGTAATTTGATGATTCCAAGTGTTTTAGAAAGCAGACAGTTACATTCATGGGAATACAGAATATCATTATAGGCAATTAGGCATAAGCAGGGATATGACTTACTTTATAAACTCAATAACCTCTTTTTCTGATGTCTTTATCATCAGATCATCAAGAAGAGGGACAGAAGGTACCACAAGTGGCCAACCTCTGCCCCAACACAGGATTACCAGTCCCTTAACCCAGCTTTCTCATTCATTCAAATCTCCCAGCAACGGACACTCCACACTCCTTCTTGACACTCTACCTCATCATCAGGGTCTTCCCAAAAACTAATAGAAATCAAACTCCTCAACTTTTTGAAGTCTTCTTACTTGGAACTTATTTTCTGTAACAATTCTTTCCTAATTATTTCTTTTCTCCTTCACATTCTCTGCAAGGTTTCCTTGTCAGAATCAAATTTGCTAGAGTTCCCCGTTAATTCCTTTGTTCTCCATCCATACCAAAAATGTGTATCCCAACACAGACTGATAAAATTTTGAACAGTTCCTACTGTTCAATTGCAGTGAGCCCCTGACAGGTAAAGATCCCTCTTAAAAGTCAGACGTTGAAAAACTTTGCTAGATTAAATCTGCCTCCATCTGATCCTTCCGCTGTGATAGAAATTCCCTTGTTTTATTATAGATTTATGGTAGACAACTACTCATTAAAACATCCCTTTTCTTTTATGTTTTTTTTTATGACCTTGAGGCTATCAAGAGGACTATTTTCCTCACCTCTTAGACTATTTTGGTACATCCTTTTATTCACATTTCCTTTCCCTCTTTACTGCCATTCAATCCTCCCTAAACAAACTCTGACTTTCTATATCAATGCTCGGTTTTGTTTGTCTTTACATAACTAGGAGTGGGTATTGGGACTTTGGGATCCTGTTTTTCCTCAAACTGTCTATGGCTTCCAGTGAGCTTGTGATGCCACCTCCACCTTTGAGCCCTACTTCCATGCCCTCCTCCTCGTGAGATTAGGTCTCAGACGACATCCTCCATGGGGCTGAGGGACACAGAGAAAGAGGAACATCTTTAAAAAAGTTACATCTCCAGCAAGCTCTCAAAGCTGAGCAGCACGAATCTAGGGGAATTTGGCTTTTTGCTTTGAAATTTGTGTCATATTTGAGAGAGCACATTGGAAGCAGAGGTGTCCCCAGGAAGAGGCAACCCTGGAGACCACCAATGCAGTGGTGTCCCTTTGATTCCTGCAGCTGAGAGAGGTCCTGAAGGAGTTCTTGGAGGCAGCAAGAACAGAAGATTCATGAGGCAATTGCTGAGTCTTCATCTTCTTGCTATTAAGAGTTCATTTAGAGCTGAGTTTCCAAACTTATTATCTGGAACTTACTTCTTTGATATACTTGCTGAACATTTTTTGTTTACACAAACAAACAAACGAACAAACAAACACCTCCAACCAACCAATCAACCAATCAAAAAAGAAAAAACCCAACCAAAAACTATTTCAGGTTTTGAGCAGGATTTCAAGTAATGCTATGAGCACAAGGCACCTTTCTTTCCCAGAAATAGCAATGAAAAAGTCTCAATAATGCACAGTTACAGAAGAATCCTTTTAGTGCCTAGAAACCAAGAAAAATTTGGAGTGTCTTAGCAGCTGGGTTGTGTTTCCCACCAACCTGCTGAAATCTTTTGAAGCATAAAATCGTCAAGGGCCACAAGTGGAAAGAGTCATTCCAGTGAGACACTAACCAGTGCCTTCTGGCAAAGGACAAGTGACAGAAACACAGCCCAGGACTGTAGGAATCCCCATGTTGCCATAATCTATAAACAAGAAGTTTTGGGAAAGTTCCCAGGTTTCCTTGCCATTTTCATATCAGCAGCACACATCGCCAGGAGAGACTTCTCTGCTTTTTCCAGTACCTATCAACACACAATATGTGTCCCAGCTTCTTCACTGGGAAATTGAAAGTGAAATTGTGAAAGAAACCACACAGTCTTATACACGACAGGGAGCTTTGTGTTAAGCATGAGAAGAAACTGTCTCAGCTGGTAAAACGCCATGTGGATTAATTAGGGGCAGTAGACAGCTCTTAAACTTCTCCAAACATTCAGGACAATGCTGGATAACCAAGAGCTAATTCTAGGTAGAGAAGATGATGGCCCCAAGGTTAAGTGATCTGTACTTTTTTCAGATTTGTGGACATCTTAGCAAGCCCATTTAACCATCCTCTATAAGCAGGATCTTTTGATAAGTGCAAATACATTAATTGACTTTTCGAGGCTCTGCTTCCTATAAGAGACCAGAGGTCTTCATTGTATGATACAAGTGCATCTGATGGTAGCAACCAGGACTGGAGGTAGATATTGAATCATGAAGTGATGATAAAACATGGCATAATTATCAGCATATTTCTTAAGCTAATTGCTATCTTGGATAGAGACATTCTACCTTGCATCATGAACAGCAACCCCAACCTGTTGTCACACCTATCAGGAACAGGAATTTTTCCCAACTTAAAACTAGAAAGCATGTTTAAGGTGTGCTATATTCAATTAGCAAAACATACACTTGTACAACCAAAAAATCACACAAAATCAATCTGATTGTCAGAGAATCTGAAATTATCCCAGTTATTATAGACATTTTAGTCAAAGATAAATTTTAAGTCATAACCAATATTACACTACTTTTAAACCATAAGTTAACACAGTTATTGAAAAAAACTTACAAAGTTTGCTAATTTGGAATTGATCTTAAAAAATTATAATCAATGTTTCCAGCAACTTGACCTTCTTCACCTCAGCTAGAATGTCATGCCATACAAATGCAAGCGCAGTTTTAGCTATAACACCACTGCTCTTTCACTGTTGATTATGCTTCCAGTAGACACAGAGCCATGGACAGTGTATATAAAGTTTATTTAATTTTCTAACACACGGTGAACAAGCATGAATGCAGTTCTTTAGTTCTGACCTTTAAACAAGCCAGTTTAAACACCAGTGAGTATCATGCACCTTATCTTCTGAGGACATGAGTTATGTTCATCTGAACAGTCTGACAGAGGCCTTGGAGATGACTGGTGTGTGCCAGACACATACAATACCTTTACATTATGAAAATGGGCTTTATGCTTCTCTATGCCTATACCTAGCCAAATAAAAGTGCACTGTCACTACTGCAGCTACCAAATTAAATGAATTAGTCCCAGGCAAATATAAACCCACTGGCTCGGGCCCTGAGGAGCACTGGGGAAACACAATTCCCTGATGCAGCTGCTGGGTACTGCTGCCAAGCAGCAGGTCAGTATGGGCTGTGGCACTGAAGGCAGTGAGGGAGCCCGGCCCCTCAACACAGCATCCTCAGCTTCACCCAGACTAGTGATCCCTCTGAGCCTGAGCATTCCGGAGGGTCTTTATTCTAAAAGAGGCCAGCTGGGCTACAAACCTCCACAATTTCTTCGTTTGTGCTGTGGTACTCTCCAGGCTATTGCCCTTTTCTTGTTTCTTTCAGGCTTCACACAAGCAGGGTTGCCAGATCTTGGATGGCGTAGTGATAAGTTACAGATAGGAAACGACCCTGATTCACTGGCCCAGAACTATACCTCCTTAGCTTCAAATAGCCTTCGCAACACACAGGCGACTACTGCGGTCACCAAAAGTCTCTGCTTTCTAATTTCAGGTGTAGCTTTTTCCAGAACTTAGTAGCTCTCACCCAAACTCATTAGACTTATAGGCACACATGAGTAGAGGGCTACATGCAACCTTGAGAGCTGAAGCTGTCTAAAGTTACAGCTTTTATTTATATTGAACTAGAGAGGCCAATAAACTCATTTAGAGGAATTCTTTTTCTGTCTTTCCTTCCTGCCATGCTCAACCTCCAGCCCTTTCGCTGCCCCTGCCAAGCACACCCAAGAAGATTTTTCTTTCAAGCCTCTATGTTTGCCCTGACACTTCCACTCCTGTGCTTGTCTGCTGCAGAAGGTTCATGGCATCACACTCACCATATGCCACTGCCCACAGAGACGATGAGGACATGGCCAGCAGCTAGCAGGAAAAGTGACATTCTCTTACACTGATGTGACATTTAATCCTGGACTCAATGAAATGGATGGCACGATATTTATTAACTAGCTGAGCCATCCTATAACAGCAGAAATTGGCTGCAGCTGTGACAGCTTGTGAACCAGTCCAGGAAACTTTCTAGGGATTTCTGAGGAAGAAAATCATTACCAAATTTTAGCATCTTCCAAGTAAGTTGTTTTCCTTTACCAGGTGTTTCTACTGCATGGTGTCATCAGCAGAGCAGGCAGTGAGGCCCATTCCTGGCCGACTGGCTCCTTCAGATTTGGGGGAGAGGAGAGGGTCAGCCATACCTGCCTGCTCTGCAGTGCAGTAGTATATGACAGAGGACGTTGGGGGACACCACTGGGGAGACAGCCCCCACAAGGTGGCCCATCCCAGCTCTGACTCCCCTTTCCTGTGACTCTAGGGAAGACAGTCCTAGCTATAAGCTTCCTTATTATAAGAAAAGCCTAGATATAAACATACACACATACACACGTATATATTTATGTTCACACATGGATACATACACATGTGTGTGTATATATAGGCATGACAGAGAGATAAGTTGAAGCTGCACAGAATTCAGCATATCACAGCTTTTCCATTTGAGCCGTGCACAGCAGAAGGATTTTATTGCATTTTGCTTTTTTTTCTTTTTTTTTTTTTTTTTGTTGTTGTTGTTGTTGTTGTTGTTGTTGTTTTTGTTGTCGTTACCTTGCTGCTTTAGACAGGAGCAGTTTGGGGGAGGGGAAGGATGCCCAGAGGCTACTTCATAAGGCTGGGGTGCTGCTGCCATCTAGTGAGGTGCGTCTGCCCAGGGACACGCACATGCAGACATAGCAAGGTGTGAGGGACACCTTTGTGTCCGTGTGTTCCAGGTAACGTTGGGAGCGTCGTGCCACTCTGAAATCACAGGGGCAGTTTGGAAGTTGAGCCGTAGGACAATATGGCATCCAGCAAAAGTGCTTGTTTCCCATAGGGAAGCCTGCAGTACAGCCAGGTTACAGCCCGTGTGGGAGCGGTTTATTAGGATGGTTCAGTGAGGCTGCATCAGAATCTACTAATGCCTGAACATTATCACTTCAGAGAAAATATATGGAGCCATCAGTTCAGGTCATACTAGGGATCAAACTATGAACGTGACAGTGATCAGAGCCTCGTGTATGAGTTGTCATGGGACACCCCAACCCTTGAGAGCACAGTCTGCTCTGACAAAGGCTGAAATGCGGCTTCCCCTTGTAGACCATTTCCATGGGGAAAAAAAGGACCCTTTCCACACACAAAACAGCTCTTTTCTGACCCATAGCTGGTTCTTACTTGTAGACGCTGAAAAGCTTTAGCAGAGAAATTTTCCATCTTTCTGCAGCATTCTGTGAGGGCTCTGTGTTTCTCATGAAAGCTATGAAAGCTGGAAAATTTCTCTGCTAAAGCTTTTCAGCATCTACACCTACTCTTCTGCAACAGTTGGGGATAAAAAGCAGACCAAGAGACAACAAAATGCAAAGTTCACTATCTACCACCTTCATTTGCAAAAAGCTTTGTGATTCATATGTCTTATCCCAACAATGGAGGAACAGAGTATCCCAGGAGAGAGGCACCACTCTTGGTGGACTCCATGTCACATCGCACAAAAGAAATTGTGATCTTGCAAAGCCATCCCATCCACACCACCTCCTTGTAGCCTGTCTCCTGGACTCAATGACTCACTTCAGGTGTAGATGGGAGAGTCCAGAAAGAAGTCCAAATATACCTGTGTGGGAAAGGGAACGAATGAATGACATCACAATGTGTGAAGTCAGGAAGGAGGTTAGTTTTGAAGCTATTGAATTAAAGCTACAGAGGAAAATAAAAGGTCTGGGCATTTGAAGTGCTTGTTTGAGAGCTCTGCTTCAACCCATGGCACATCAAATCTGTTCCCCCACAGGGAGTCCTAGACACATGGTTATATTATGATGCAGACATTTGGCATATTTTCCTAAATACGTTGAAACACCTAAAGAGGATACTGTAAAAAGCAGTTTGCTAAAACATCTGAGAACTGATGGAAAAAGAAAGCACTTAAAGTGGTTTCCTAATTACTATCCATGGCTCATTGTGCTGGTTTTGACTGTGAGAACAGTAATTTTCTCCATAGCAGCTTGTATGGGGCTGGGTTTTGGATCTGCACTGGAAACAGTGTTGATAACACAGGGATGTTTTCATTATTGCTGAGCAGCACTCACACAGAATCAATGCCTTTCCTGCTTCTCCTACTGCTCCTCCAGCGAGGAGGATGGGAGTGTGCAAGGAGCTGGGAAGGGACACAGGCAGGAGAGCTGACCCTAGCTGACCAAAGGGATATCCCATAGCATATGGCATCATTCCAGTATACAAAGCTGCGAGGATAAGGAGGAAGTGAGAAAGTGAGGAAGTGAGGAAGAAGTGAGGAAGTGAGGAAGTGATGGTGTTTGTCTTCCCAAGTCACGGTTCCATGTGATGGTTCCCTGCTTCCCTGAAGGTGACTGAACATCTGCCCAACCATGGGAAGCAGTGAATTAAACCTTGTTTAGCTTTGCTTGTGTTCATGGCTTTTGCTTTACCTATTAAAGTGTCTTTGTCTCAACCCAGGAGTTTCCTCACTTTACTCTTCCAATTCTCTCCCCCCCGTCACCATGTGGAGAGCGAGTGAGCAGCTGCGTGATTCTAGTTGCTGACTGGGGTTAAACCACAACACTCACCAACTTGGAGACTTAAAATCTTCCAGGACTTCTTCCAGTCTTCCAGGACTTTCTGTAACCTGGATCAAAGTGAAGCCATGCAGCAGCCTTCTGTTCTTGCATTATGGACTCCCCACTGATCTACTCAATTGCTCACAGGTCCGAACCATGCAGAGACTGCTGTTTTAAAGACATGTATCTTTTGGTTTGCACTTGGATAATGGGTCTTCTAAGAAAATATTCTTTTTCTGTTTCATTCCTCTTTTCTCAAGCTCATCTAGATTTTGGGGATGAGTGGTCTTACACTGTCAAAGAAATTACTTTTTTTTTTTTTAAATATATGGAATCAGTCTTGTGCTCTGATCCTGGAAGAGCTTATGAAGATTTAGCCTCATGGCTTTAGCCTAGTACATATTAACTTGATGGCAAGATTATGCAGCTGTGTAGGTCTTTGCAGGACTTGTCACTGCATTTTGTTAAGTTGAGCATCTAAGGCAGTGTTACTATGATAATGTAGAAAAATATCTGTGAGTACCAGCTCCCTTCTAGCCAAAGAAAATGTCTGAAAATCATGACATTTTCACTGACAGCAATCAGATTTTTCCCCTGGAAAGATATAATAAAAATCCATAGTCTAATATTCAAGCTTCCCCTAAATCAACAAGTCAAACAACAGTTTCTGTTCTATTCGACATGAGTGAGAAATCACATTCCTATCTGAATAAGACACTATAGAGGATAACACTTGAAGCAAACTATTTCCAAACCTTTATCAGACTAAAACAATATGCTGAGAATAGATGGCACTCATCCAGAATAAAACCACTCTAAAACCTGGACAGAGTTGTAATGGCTTTAAAAAAAGAAAAATGAGGACTGCTTTCAGAGCAAAAATTTTAAGGCAGGTCTTGTGCCAGATCCCTGGAGTAGGCGACTCCAAATTAGAGATTAAAGATAAACAAGACTTTGCCCTCAAAATACGCATGATGGTTGCATCACCCTCTACTATAATGGAACTTTTACCAGGCAGAGGATGAACTCATAGAGGGCTGGAGTGAATGAAAGTGAGTGAAGAAGCAAAATTATCAATAGAATCATCAGACTGTCAGGCAGAAATGGCCTTTTGTCCGTCAGAGCTGTGAGGAATCAGGTCCAGCAAAGCAGAGAATCTGGTTTAGCCTCAGAGTGAAAACTAGATTTCCATTTGACTTTCTAGAGACCTTCACAGCTCCTTCACTGGTTTTCTTCCCTTCTCTCCCTTTCCCACCAAGCCATACTCACATTGAACCATGAGCTATTCTGTGCACAGTAGTGCACCTACAAAAGAGCCACAACCAACACACATATTGCACAGGAGAGGCAGGGGATGTAATTCACCACTACAAATAATTTATACCTGAAGTCTAAGTGCAAAGAGATTAACTCCGAGGCCTGTCAAGATACTGCTGCTGTTCGTTGCACCGCAACAGCAGCATCAGTGTTGTTAATCTTTGACACAGGAGGCACGTATTATATTTTATAACATTATGAGCAATCCTCACACACTTTCTAAAAGGAGGAGAGCCAAAAAAAAAGCAGAGGAAAATAGAAAGGTAGGGCAGCAAAAAGAAACGCAATGAAACAAACATGCAGCTAAGAGCCATCTTATCCTGCTATATCTGTCCTCCCCTCTAGACACCTCTATGGAGCTATTTTAGTAAGGCTGGCTATTTATTATATTGTAAGCCCTGCTGCTTGATTTATTGGGCCTTGGTTGCCTCAAGGAGTGAGAAAATCTCGCTCCTTTCTCAGCTTAAAACAGAAGAAAATTTTATTGCCATCTCTGTGGTACACCCTGGTCCTTGCTTAGTGATGCTATTTCTGGCACAGACTGATTGAAAAGTGCTGCTGTCCCCCACATGGCTGCCAGTTTGACACTTTTTGACATTTCTAAAAACTCGTGCTCTTCCTGCCAACTCCCTGTTGCTTTCTAAACCTCTTTAATCTTGAAGAATGCAAACTAATCTACTGAGAGAAAGAAGCTGGTCCTGGGAAGCAGAGCTGGAAATTTCAGAGTGGTAGAAATGATAAATTTACCTGCTAGGGAGAGAGACCCACAGGAGTGGGGCTGTTAAGAAACGTCGCTGGCACTGTGGTCTGTTAATATTATCTACTGTAAAGAAACATGCAGTATATTATTAAGCAGAACTGTGTAATATCTTCTTAAAAAACAATGGTATGGAGGTAAGCACAAAGCATGGTTAATCAAGTGGAATAAAGCAGAGGTCCCGGAGGGAGACTTAAACTGCTTAGACTTAAGTATAGCTAATAAAAGTTAGCAATTCAAGAGAGTTTCCAAAAGGCTAAATTATGATTATTGTTGTGTCACGCCTGATCGTTTGAATGGAAAGGTCAAAGACCCTATCGTGCGCTAACCTGACAGATTTCTTTTCCACAGAGCCCTCGATACACGCAGAGAACTTCAGTGCCCTGAAGGACCCGCTCCTCTTCCCTCTTCTCACTTTCCCCCCTGCACAATTACTTTTCAGAAGGCCTCCTCATTCCAGAAGGAAAGAGACAAAGTTTCTATTCTGACTATAACACCGTAAAACAATAGACTCCAGGTTTTTAGCAGAGTCTCTTTTCGTATTTCTTTACCTTGTTACATCCACAATGATGCATTTAAAACAAATGTCCTCTCTCACTTCTTTGTAGTCATAGCTCTGTACAGAAACAAGTCTACCTTCAGTCAGGCAACCAGGCATCTAAAGACAAGGCTTTCCATCTAGACTGCAGGCAGCAAAATGCAACTATGGTTTACCCTCAAGCACGCAGCATTACTAGCAGAAAGCCCAGTGTGAAGAAAAATGAGCTGCAATATACACAGAATCAACGCCTGTGGGGATATGAGTTCTGAGCACTTCTAAGCCATACTTCCCAGGTGCCTGGTGATTTTAATTCATTACTCTAACGTGTTGGAAGCAGACATGTTCCCTTCAAACTCAAATATTTCCCACTGACTAGCTGCTCAGCACTCTTCCAGCCCAAGCATGGCAGCATTCAGAAGACCCTACATTCATAAGAATGTAACTGGAGTAATGTCAAGATTCCCTAAATACCACATAGGTTTCATTACTGTTTCAAGATGCCAGAGGCACTTGACTGGTAAAAGCCCAGAAGTACAAGGATTCAGGAGAAATTGGGCTGTTCAATTCCGACTATAAGCAGAATATCTGGAGATCAGACAGTCTGACATTATTTTTTTTATTCCTCCTGTATAGTAGAAGAATGGATTAGATGCTGACATTTCAACATAATAATTGTCAAAAATAACTTAGAAAATGCATCACCAGGAAAATAAAAGTTTCTTTTCAGTGAGAGTTTCACCACTTCTCTAGTTTTGTGAACAATACACCAGCAAAGAGCAGAACTCAGCCTTCGACTAGTTTCTTTGTTCCTACTAAAGGGCAAGACTGAGAAAAAAATATAAAGACACCAACAGTGACAATCTATACCGTGAATACTATAGACAGCATCCTGGGCTAGCTTTAAAATGGGATTTATATGTATTTTCTTTGACATTTTGACAGCCTACATTCAAGTACAACACGGAGGTTCCCTGCTAGGAAGTATCTGCTTATGAGAAAAACTTCTAGAAGAAAGTGAAGAGAAAAACCATTAAGGAACAGGAAACTAATTATTAGCTTGGCTCCACCTGTGTCCATCAAAAGCTTGACTTTCTTTTACACTCTTCTCTGTGACAGGTCACTTCTGATGCAAAATCTAGAACACTGCCATTCATTTGTACTCCTGTACAAATTGAAATAAAGTCCAAAGACCTAATTTCAATGGTCTTCCATTTTACATACCCCAAAAAGAGCTACCCCAAAAAGAGATACCCCAAATCTATCTGACTGCTCTGTATGGTGCAGAACTATATGCACTGTTGCCATCTGGCCTGGAAAGGCGTTTGACACTGGACCAGAAGCAGCAAAGAAATATGCTAGCAGTGCTGCTTACTGTTGCAAATATTAGTAATTCAGCTCCATGAAGCTGGAACTTACTGGATTCATTAGAAACATGAAATATATAGTAGAAAACAGAACTCTGCATTCCCTGCTTGTCAGATTTACAAATTCCATGAAGTTGCATTAGGCATTTCAGGTTAACTAAGGAAGAACAGCCCAGAAAAGGAAGCAACTCAGAGGAAAAACAATTCAAGAACAAGAATGCATCCAAAGAACTTAGCATGACCCACAGAATTTGCAAAACTCCCCCTTTTGCAAAGCCTCCAAGATACATTTGACCTACTTATACATTCAAACGCTGGTATTTTGATGGTGTCTCCATCTCAAGATGCCCTTCAGAACTGCAGGGAATTTTACCCATGTGCCAAATAACACAAGACCTGCTGAAAACTAGCTTAAACCCACAGGGGCTAAAAGCAGCATGGAGAGTTTCACTGCAGGCTCAGCAGTGAACTCAGGAACTAAACCTGAAGTTTACAGCACAAGGTTCAGTTGTCAGCTCCATCACTGGCACGTAATGCCACCCTAGGGACATTCTCCCTTCTCGTCCATCCTTCCTGCTTTAGGAACTTCAAAGGAAGATGGTCTCCTCCCATGCCCAGCACAGTTCAGCTCTGATATCAAGGGATTGGTGCGCTACAAATAAAAATTGAGGTATATACAATCTCTTTTTAAGGCCATCTCCAAATCTCTTGAGATTAGGATGGCTTCTCCTCCCTCAGACAATACACTCTTAATCTGTATCCTTTTGCTGTGAAGCACATATTTCCTTCGGGAAAAAGAAAATGCACCTTCAGCAAATCTAGAAATATCAGGCTGCCATAGGGAGGAAACAGGTGTGTTACAGAATGTCGTGAGACCACTTTCTCCAGCAGAGCTTACCAGAGGCATCCCTAAGTGAGGGACAGGGGGAAGAAAGCTCTCCCATAGGTAACCTTTTAAAAGGGCATCCTGGAAGTCAGCAGTCATTTGACTTTTGGAGGTCCCTGGGTCCCACAGCAAAAATTCCTCTGCTTATTCTTCCCAGAAAGACAACTCAAAAATGTGAAAGACTGCTTTAATTATAAAGAGTAAGAGTAAAAGCCTGGTTTTAAGCAGTCAGTGGTGAAACTCTCCTCAGCTTCTCAGAGGCATTTCTAAGTTGCAGTGTTGGTTTCAGTTTCCTAAGTTTCTGATTTTTTTAAACTTTTCCTTCTGAAATGGAGGTTTGAAATTATCTATGAAGGTGACTACAATTACTTGTAAGCTATGTAATACATACAGTAGCTTGTTATCATATACTAATGAGTTATTCTCACTATTTTCCCCCCTCCTAAAAGGTACAGGGGATGCAGTTTGGGGACGAAACTTCCATTTAAATTTTCATGTTATTGCCACGCTGGTCTCCTGGGCTCATTTTGGCTTTGAATTTAGAAAATTGAAATTCTTATCTCTCTGACCATACATACTGTATGATTTGAGTCAGATTCCAGACTCCCTGATATTTTTTTATGCTGCATACGTAGCAGAACTGCAGAACTGAGTTTCTCAGCTCATATATCCTCTTTTGTCCAGACTAATACACTGAAGTCACAACTACCACAGCCCCTTTCCTCACTTTACATAGTGGCAGATTAGGGGGCCCAAAAAATCCATTTCACTCCACACCACTGTGACAACGAAAATTTTAGACTCATAGTTTGCTAGAGCTCTGTGGTAAGATTTACAGCTCACAATGGTTAGGACATTGAATATTCTTTACCTGTGAATTTCTTTAATTTATCCTTTACTCACTGAGCTTTACAAGCTCTTCCTTTCCTGTTAGTTGTCATTAATTAGCCTTGAAGCAAATTCTCCTTTAATTTCACCTTTATTTCCATTGTAATCACCCCTCATACAACAGCAGCTTCTTATTTTTTCATGCTTGGTACACTTATATTGGAAAATGGGCTTATCTACAGAGTTACACAGAGTATCACAATTTATAATAGTGTGTTTAATTCTTTGGAACCAAACTGAGCACTAACTGCCTTGAGCTGTTTGGTGGGAAATTAGATTTGTGCTAAACTGCTTGATGCTCTGGGGAATGCAGAATAAACTAGATGTGGCAATTTTATGAGTTTCAGAACTACAAAATGACTATATTTTTATCACTATCACCAAGCTTGGATGTCATTATCTAAGATTTTTTTTTCTATATGTCATTGTCCCAAAATGGATTTTAAATAAACAGAATGGGGAGGAAAGAAGGAGGTGGGGAGTGGGGGGCATGCAAAACATGTCTAATTTAAAACACTTTACACTGAAAATATGGAATGAAAGAAAGACAATTAGGGAGCAGCTTTGTTTAAATTTTACCTTTTAGATAAGACTACATGAGTAAATGTGATGTGCTTTCAGATTGGCAATCTAGAAGTAAAACTTAAATTGAAA
The DNA here is from genome assembly GCA_013397865.1 of Struthidea cinerea. Lineage (NCBI taxonomy): Eukaryota > Metazoa > Chordata > Aves > Passeriformes > Corcoracidae > Struthidea > Struthidea cinerea. The sequence goes on from VZTI01000079.1 coordinate 128,595, forward strand.
ACATGGAAAAACACGTCTATCTTACTACTTTTCCAAACTGCAGCCAAAGGACAGATCTCAAATCCATTCTTTCATGACACTACCCGGGTCACAACAGAGAAGGGGGAAAGAAACAAAGAAAAGATGATGAAATTATTTATGCTCAACCATTTAAATAGGCATTCCAGCTGACACCACACTAATTCTGAGTAACAGTCACTGCTGTATGGAAAAGAGTTCTTTATTTAAATTCCCAAGTGCCATTAATGTAATATTATAATGCAACACAATTAGCTATTTCAGTAAGACCTGATATTACCAAATCTTTTATTGCGTGATGAAGTGCCGTCTCTATTATGAAATTTCATAAAATACATTTATCATGTCAAAAACCATATATTTGCAATAGAAGGACAATAGAAATTGTTAACAAGATGATGAAGCTTCTGGAGCAGTAATTATGTGGCTAAAAGGCTGTGATTGTCCCACAGTGCTTCTAAGGCAGGTCTCTGCAAGAAAGATCCATATTGTAATGTTTTGTGCTGAATTCACTGCCAATTCTGCATTGCTAAGGACAAGAAAATTGATAATTCTCTTGTCCTTAGCAATGCTGTGGAAAGATAAAATACACAATGGAGCAGTCTGGATCTGCAAACAAACTCAGCATGTCTGCCAAGTTATGAAAATATAGGAACCTATTCTTGCACTGGAAGGAGAAGGGTTTGAAAATTTCTGTATTGCTTTAGTGGGATGAACAGGCAAGTCAAGCTTGACCCATCTGTCCAGTTGCTGTTGCCAGATATTGCCTTTCATAGAGCTCAAAAAAAATTATTTCCAAGAATGTGTTAAAATTTATCTGCCTTTTTTCGTTGAATTATCCAGAAAGCTACTTGATTAGGTCTTTTTTATTAGTGATAGACCAATGAGCAAAAAATCTCTGTAAGGACTTCACAGAGCTCTGATAGGACTTTCTACATTTTTAATCCTTGCCAATGAACATGTTTTCAAATAACTGGAGCTTTTAATAGGATTAGCTGTAACTGGGATCCATGTCATAAAGCCTACTGTGACAGGGAACAAGGAAGAACTGAGACAGAAAAACGAAATTAAGAATAGGCTAGGGCATCAAATATATCATAGATAAATGACTGATCTAGAGATCCATACAAACCTGAAAATCTAAAAAAACACAAGGAAAAAACTTGTCCTACTATGATTTCATAAAAGTGAATGTGCAGCATAAAAAACTGAGTCTGTAGAAACCTGGACTTCTACCTCAGTGCCTTCCTTGGAAAGAGATTTGAAGAACCAGATGCTGTTCTCATACAGAGAGATAATTATGGAGACTGCTATACTAAGGCTTTAATAAGGGCTATTGGCAAGTAATTAACTCCATTAGTATTTCTAGACTTACATCATTGGAAATTATTGTTAGACGATGCCCTTTCCTGTCAGATGCATATCTATCAGGGCAGTGGTTTACATAAAGCCAATTTTAAATTTTGGGCAAGGTAGACAAAGTCTATTGAAAAGCAGAAACATTTAATGAAACCAAGAACAGTACCTATACTGTGTATGTAGATTGAAATCTTCAACCCATGCAAGTTGTTGAGGAGTCAGAAGTTAGAAGAGATTAAATGGATTTCATTCTTCAGTGTATAATGGAAGTAATTTCTTCCCTGCAACCAGTAAGTCTGCAAAAGTTTTCATTAACTTCTCTTTACTGCTCATAAGAACTACAAGAAGAGGACTTGTCCAGCTGCTGAGAAAAACTGTTGGGCTGTCTTTCTGGTGGTTTATTATTGTTACTTTTATTGCTGTTTTTGCTGTATTAGTTATAATTTTAAACATATTATCATTGTTTGTGTTTATTGGTACACAATATAATTTAATTAATTAATACACAATACTTGGATAAAATTAAGTAATTGTATTACTAAAGCATGATTAAGAAGAGGCACAATCCCTAAAAACAAAATGATAATTAAAATCCATGTTTTACCAATACAGCTTGAACTTCAGTGTTTGGAAGGGCAAGTGAGGTGAACAGACATAGGTACAGCTGCAGATACCACCAACCATTGTGAATCATTCCTGCTTGAATTCTTACACTCTTTGTATGGTTTTAGCACTTTGGTGAACCTCTCTGTGACATCAGTAATTCTGGTCATTAAGCAGCATACAATCCTTTTGAAGAGATCAGGGAAGATCAATTTCCACTAACAGAAAAAAAAACCGAAACCAACAAAACTACATCATTGTGAGTCTTCATTTGGGCTCTTTCAGTGACATTCTGCAAGTCTGCAGAGTTGGACAAGAGGAAAAATTCATCACTTGCAATGACAGAAATAATTTTTCATTTTGGAGATTTAATTATTTTAAATCTGTATGCATATTTATGTCTAAGTTGTTCTCAATCTTATAAACGTATGTATTGCACACAAAGTTTTCTATGTTGCTTTAACTCAGGTTTGATTTTACATGTATCTTTAAAAGAGATTTCACTGTTTCTATGGTACTTCATTAAATCCACCTTTCTAGATAAAGTTTTGAATAAGAGGCCTTTGCCATGAGACTCTTCAAGGTGAAGCTGAATATGACCATTTTTTACTCCTATGTTTCTCTGACCACAAGTCAGTGTGATGAAACAATTTGAAGGCAGTTCCCCTCAAGAAGAACTGGAAAATCAACACTGGCCACCTCTCACAAGAGTCTGATTCATGTATTTCTAGGATAGGCTCAATGTAACAAAAAAATTAGTGACTGAGATTTTAATAGAAACATCTTCATGTTTTTTAATCTCTCAGAAGGGATTCTCCACTCCATGCAATTTTGTCTTGATACCATGGGAACCAGCTGGGCCCCTGTGTTTTCATACCATCTGTATGTGATCATTGAAACAGGCACAGAAATCCCACAGCCTGAGTGCTGTGCACTTCTGGAGTCCTCCCCCAAGAATGAACTAATGCTTGAGCTAAGGAAATGGCTGAGACTGAAGATCACTCCAGATGGTGCAGTCCTGAAGGCAGCAAAAACACAATGCAAGAATGTGAGATAGAAATAAATGTCAGTTTTGTATAAAAAAAAAATCAGATATTAGGAATATTTTCTTAATGGTGTTTACAAAGACACCCAGTGGGATTTGAGATACTGCTACATGCCACTGGATTTCAGTTGGAAAGGAACCTCCAAGGCAGTGTCTTTGTAGATAGTATCTTGTACCTTTGGTACAAGAAGCACATCCCCACAGGAACAGATTTACAGACCAAAATCTCTGATGCTGAAGACCTGACACCCACACTGCATGAATTTCAGGGAAGGTTTAGGTCAATTTAACACCATTCTGGCCCTGTGTATTGAAAGCTCAGCTCCTGGGTGAAGCTTGTGGGAAGGTTCAGTCTGCACCCTCTGGGGCTTCTCCCCAGTGCAAACCCAACACAGGAAGGTGGGCAGCAGGGAGGTTGGCTTCAAAAGCAGAGTGAGGGCAAAGCCAGCAACTCCTAAAGTGGACACACCCAACTTGCTCTGGCGCTGCTAAACTGTTCCTACTTAATCACTCCTCTGTGGCTGTAGGAAGACAGATGTCATTGTGAATTCCTCCCTGAATCTCAGTCTAGCCTTAAATTTAATTTAGGTATCCTCTCAGATTGCTTCCTAGGTCTTGCCAGAGCATGCACATAGTCGTTAAGTCATGGGATGAGCCGTGAAGAAAACAAGGATTGAACTGTCCTGGAATCATTCCTGAAAGAAACTGTATACACACTTGTTTTAAATCATTTATGTACCACCACTACCAAAAATATTTCAGGAAATATTTTTTGACTGAAATTATTATTTTCCTCACCAGTTACACTCAATGGCTAATTTTGACTGTTCTACATGTCACAATCTCAATCAAAAAAAAAAACAATGGTCAAGGGGGCAGCATGCAGAATATTTCATTTGGAGAAAATATGGGGATTCGGGTAATATTCAGAAAGAATGTTTTTCCCTTGTTTCTCCTCAACTATTGTTTTTCCAGAAAAGATGGACTAATTTCTAATGCACTCAGAAGAAATCTGTCTGAGCAGTCAGGCCTATACTTAAAAACATATGTAAGTACCTATGGATAGACACAAGTGCCTGGAATAAGTCATTTAACCCCAGTGCATGAGAGGAGCCCAACTCAGGAGGAACTTTAGGGGGCTCTCCCAGAATCTTAAATACTTGTTTAAGTTATTGATTACTTGGATCACAAGTACTGCAGTCATTCTGTTCTGGAGGAAGGAATCCCTGAAGAGAAAACACGGTTTTGATGAATTTCCCTGTTAATCACAGCCCTTCAGAGCACACAGAGCCCATCCCATACAGCCACACAAGACAAGGCCCTCCTCTGGCAGTACGCCACCTCCTCAGCACCCCTTCAGTCTCCGGTCCTCTGTCTTTAAGGGGTGTTGAGTTCCCATTGGATTGGTTTCACTTAAAGCAGTGCTAATTGAAAGAGCTTTCAGGTTTACTCTAGGAACTGAGTGAGTTCGTCCTTCAGTGGAACAAGAAACTTGGATTTAACATTTTTTTTTTTTTTTCTCGCTCTTCTTCATTTATCTTTTACAATCTCTGGCTCCTAATGAATATAGGTCTATACATAACTGTATTGAATTCATGAGATGTGTTGCAGTATTAATCATTTCATATATGTCAAAACACATTTTGGAAGCTGGCCAAAACAATACATAAGTTTCTGTAATTTAAAGGGTAATAGCAGCAAAATACTAAACACAGTGCTTCAGCAATGAGCTTCTCACACAATTTTTCCTCAAGATACTGATTTAAATTCTGGTTTATCAATAAAAAAGCACTACCAGCTTTGAAATTTTAATTTCCTTTTGAAATAAATGTCTCATCTAGATAAAGCTGGTGTTGCTTGCCTCTCAATGCTCGCTACTTTCCTTATACAGATTTTTTTTCATACAGCTGCTAAATCCTATTTTCACAAGAGAAAAAATTTGCACCTCCAATCATCAAAGCAGCATAATTTAGGCCTTTATTATGTCAGTCATGAATTGTCTTTCTTGTGAGCTCACAATGTCATAATATTCTTTCCGATTAATGAGGATCCTACAATTACAGGGTAGGAACCGTCGTGCTGTACTGCAGAGACTGTCTAGAGGCAAAAATTACTGTTAATGCTAATGCGTTACCGGAGATTTAGGGGTGGAATTATTACTGTCAGCAAATCCAAAGGGTCTGCACCCACAAGATGGATGGCTTTTGTCATTTCTGGAATGCAGTTCTGGGTGGCCAATGAATTTTCACACTGGACCTCACCCACTCCCACTACCACTTCTTGCATTCTTAATGCCCCTGCACACATTATTTGGAACACCTCTGCCCACCTAGGAGGCTGGCAGATGGGGGTGAAACAAAAAACCAAAAGGGACCAGTTTCAGTCTTCAAAATATAATCAGCTTCTCTCATGCAGATGAAAGGCAAAAATCAAATCAATAACTACTCAAATCAATCCTTGAATTGTTACAGGCAATTTGTTTCCTTGTTAGTTGCTTACAATGCATTTTCCCATCTGTAATCACAAAAAAAAATAAAAGCAATTTCACAAACCTCTATACTTTATGGTACAGCCAGGGTACTTATTTTATACCCATGTGTGATCCCTGCTGTAGAAAAGCCAGGATATTTTCTACAATTATCTCTGTGACTTAGATAACTTAATCCTATGACTAAATGGGAAAGGGATGTGACATTGTATGTGCTGCTTGAGTACTTTTCAAATTTTGCTCTCAGCATTTCTAGAGACTACTTCAAGCTTTCTACTGTTTATTATTTTTCCACATCACTCAGTAGTACAAGTATATACTAAAGATCAAAAACATAGGACTTGAAATCTGAAAACCAATTTTTCCCTTTAGAAAATAAATACCCAGGATGGGAATGATTAAATAATGAGTGGCACAAGTGATGTCAAAAACCAAAGTCTCTTTGATGCTGCAATTTCAGAACACAATATCATCTTCCTTGAATCCTCCTCTTTTGTCACATCTCCTTATTTAATTTCTTTCTAGTAGGATGTATCATGTTTGAACAGCTCAAGTGGGGAGGCTCATTCCAACTTCCAATATGTCAATGCCATTAACCGAACACATGTTTTGCTGTGGAAGAGACTGGCTGATGTAGCAGTGCAGTCATTATTCAGCAGACAGACATCCAGCTGAAAGCCATTAACCCAGAGAAAACAAATGACTGCTCTCAGGATTTGCCCCTCCAAGTTTATGCTGCTGTAAAGAAAAACATTTAGTCCCACACTGCGGTTCTCCATGTAAAGAGCTTTCTTTACTAAAAAGCATCCCCTTCAAATGAACGAATCAGTTTAAATATATCTCTTAGTTTGGAAAGGCAACACATATATAGGACATGGTTCTAGAAAGTAGGTGAAAGCAGAAGGAAATAACAGTTTAAGGGAGTGAACAAGCATTACGTTGTTTTCTATCCCCTAAGGAGCTTCAAGCAGTTGGGAGGGGGAGAAGGAACAAAAACATTCTGACCTACCACAAGCTTTTTGAAATTCTGGTTAAAAGTAATAGTCTATGGTAAGTAGGACTTCAAGAGACTAGTTGATTCAGAAGCAGTTCACAGTTATTAAAAATATCATAGAAATGGTACTAGTCACAATATTTTAAGTATACTTAGTGATAGTTGACAATCAAGATTGTTAGGTAAATAAAAGATTCACATTTACAATATGCTGATGTTGCTAATATCAGTGAGAGTTTGTTACCTAGTTGAATTAGCATAACTGAGATTATGGTGGATTTCTCCATTTTACATGGCAAAATTACAAGAAGAAAAGTTAATGTCATAAACTTCTAGCAAGTCAATATATTCCATGGAACAAATGAATTGTATAAACAGCAAAAATATTAATAGATTTTTCCATTGGATTTCTTTTCTTGGGAAGTTTCCTGCAAAAGCTCCTGAGGAAGATGAATAATCATCTATATTCCTTAATGGCTCTTGGTAATACAAACTATGGTTTTGAAAATGTAAATTGATACATTGACTTTTCAAAACTCTTCAAATCTATTTCTTTTGGAACAAAAAAAAAAATCTGAGAGAAAAATGTATTTGAAGAGCAGGAATGAGCATAGGGGCCTCGTAGTGGGTGAGGCTTGTAGACTACCTATTTCAGAGCCTCAGTTCTGATAAATGATAGTAGTGAATCTTTAGAGATAGTACATGACTAGTGAGCATATTTATACCTTGCTTGTCCTCTAAATTTTGCTAATCAGCAGGTTAAGTGCTCCTGAGCCAAAAGTTGTATTCAGGGCAATGAATATCAGCTGTCAGTGAATTGAGTTGCCATGAACTTGCCCACCCTCTTTTGAAATCCATTTTGAGGATGAAATCATGTAGCAAAACCAATAAGCAATGAGTGCATTTTGGGGCAGAGCAGCAAATGCCAACCACTGCAACTTCCCTCAATTCAATACAGCCCTCCAGTCTACCAGCTCTTGTCTTGGGAAATACAGCCTTTCTCCCAGGGTTTGCTAAAGAAACTCCTGTTTCCTCTGTTAATCCAATTGCCATTTGCATCTAGCAGTTACAGTGTAAGTATTAGAAAGGACTCTCAAAATCATCTCTAAAGGCACTCACAGAAGCCACTTCTTGGCTAACAATGTCTTCTTGTTTCCACCGATGTGAGTGGAAATTCCTTGCAACTGCAGCAAAGCAGGACTGGGACGGGCAACTGCTCACCTCTGCTTAGTGGGGAGAAGTGATCCATGTCCATCCTGTTCCTGACCTCCACATTCATCATCTGCACTCCGTAACACAGATGTTCATCCTTATGGACCAACACCTCATTCCTTCCTATTGCACAAAGGGATGAACACCACAGCATGAACTTATTTATTTCTACCCCCACCCCTGTTGTTGCAGACAATCATCCTGAACAATTTAATGCAGAAGTTTGTCAAGCTTCATCTTCAAAAAAATTCAACCATCCCATTCCAATATTCTTCTGAAGGCTGTTCCACAACCTTCTGTAGGCTGCCTTCTCTTCTAGATGGCTAGAAACTACTAATTATCAGACTGAATTTACTCATGGGATCCATTTGTTCTTCTGCCAGTATTGTTTTGCAGCTACAGATTGTAGTCACTACTGGCTTGGGTTTGGGTCAGCAAGTTGTAACCTAAAGATAAAAGGACCATTGTATTGTATTGCATTTATTTATTGGTTAATTTCCCCTATAGTTATTTTAATAGAAAATATGCAGTGAAGTGTTGAGAAATATAAATGAATTACATTGGCAGTTAAAATGAAAGCTTACGAAGTTACATGACAATTAGCAGTCTTCCTAAATTATAGTTTAAATTATTACTATCTAATTATCTATATATGTATATCTCTATGAGCTAATTATCTGTAGCTTGTTAAATAACGTAAGTGTTCTACAAAAACTTCAGTCATTAGTAATAGAGTAATTAAAAATTTATCAATAATGTGCTTTGAGTTAATTGCATAGAAAATAAATTTATCTCACATATTAACCTGATGAACTGATTTGGATTGTTAGAAGAAGCCTTTGTATTCTGCTGATGTCTTTTGTAGTACCTGAGCCTAACCCTGGTCATCTCTGGGAGCCATATTTCCCTGCTCCTACTCCTGATCCTCCATGGTTAGCAGCCATCCCCCACCCCACTGCCCACCTTCTCCTCTCTGACAGTCACCATTGGCCTTCTTCACCTTCTTGTGATGCTGATGGATGGATTCACAGAAGCTAGACTCCATTATAGCCTTGTGGCTGGAACCATTCTCATGGAAGAGAAATAGACACTACTGCCACTAATCTTTGTATTTTTGCTTTACAGGTCATAAAAGATTTTTGCTTCTCCAAAAAATGCTGTTAAAAAAAAAAAAAAGGCCAACAATTCCACCAGTTTTCCTGAGACCTTCTCCCACATCTGTTGGAAAAAAAGATTTTGCTTTACCTTAAATTAAAACAAAACGCCCAAAGATGACAGTATTGAAAAAAAGGGAGGCATACAAATAGTATTTCCCTCAGGTTTGAGTTGCATTAGTAGTAGGGCCAGCATTTTCTTTCTTTCAAACATTCACTCTTGAAACAGGGTAATACTCCTAAAGGTATATTTGTATATACGTAGTTATCTATAATTTCATCACTGACAAGTGATACATAATAGCAAGACAAATTGTAGCAGGTCAGTGAATTAATGGCTTGGTAATTTTTTAGAAATTTTTACAGATTATTTTGTAATACTTTTTGCCAAGGACATAACATTTAATTCCAACTTTGAATCCAACATTTGAGAAAGTTTTGCACAGTCTCTCACTAAAAAAAAGTACCACCTCTCAAATTTTTAAATTGGCTGTTGCTGAAGACAACAAGGAGAAAGCAGAGGCTTCTGCATGACCATGAGAAGAAAGGCTGATCCTGAGCTTTTGCATTTCCAATGGAATATAAGTGGCCTCAGTGGAATAGAATTCAGGAAAAGAGATGAAATTTCCCTTCCCCCTCCTTCCCCCATCAATAAAAATATTCTGTGTGTGGTTTATTTTTCTCTTCAAAAAACAAAAAAGAAAATCTGCTCCCCATGACAGCATGGATTGCAAATGCAGCATTTCAATTGGAAGATTAGTTAGCTTCCATGGGAATTAAGAGAGAGTCCCATCATTCACAGATGACTTGGACAATAAAATCTGTTTTCTGTCATTAATCTGGCACCAACTGGCTGACTGGTCACCTACAGCAAGCTGTGAGAGATGGGAAGTGGGGAACAGTCATGCTTATTCACCAGATAGTACTGTGGAAAACAAACAGAAAATTATCTTGGGAAAGCTGCGAGCCACAGAGAAGTTCTTGTCTGTTCAATGTAGGGTGCAAGGTTATTAATGTGATTCCTAAGAGCTCTTCTCTTACCCACAGTTCAGGGAAGGAAGATATTTTCCTCTCATAGGAGGAAAGAACGGAAAAAAAAATATACAGAAGTTTGATAAAAGCACAAAGAATAAGCACTGACAAGACTTTGAGGAACTACTTATTCATTAATAATATTTACTTAGCAAAAGCAGATGTTCAAATATCAGCTTTTCAGTGTTTTAATACAGAATCTACTTTAACGTCATTACAGCAAGCCTTCAATATGGCTGTAGACCAGATCTCTGGGTTTAGAACCATACCTCTGCAGGAACTCACTTTACTCCACACAGACAACATCAGAAGGCACCAAGCCTTTGGAGAAAGGACTTCAAAAGTGCTTTGAATTTAGGCTTTGTTGCTCAAGCACAAGCAGTTTGTTCAGTGTGAAATTTCCAGTACCAAATGCCATAAGAAGACTCAGGAAACGTGTTTGCTCGGCAGCACAAGGGTTGCAGTACAGTACTGTAGGCAACTCTCAGAAGGCAGAGTTTGGGCAAATTTATTAAAGCTGGCTGGAAGTGAGCATAACTAAAACTGAGTTTTTGGGATGGCAAACCAGTACCAGACTTCACCACAGCCTGGTCAGCTGTGTTCCACTTGACACCAACAGGTTTTCTGACAGAAAAGCAGAAGCCCATGTTGGTTGCTCCATTTACAGATTTCTGATTTTGAAGATGGACAGAAGCTGCCAAACCAGAAGAAATAAAGGGCTCTGTACCTGTGGAGTTTGGTTCTTCAGCCACCTCCATGATCACGTAGCTGTGGATGCTTAGACTTGGCTAAACCTTTCAACAGGACTCCCCCAAATCCATATCAAAATCAATCAGCTGGTCACACGTCCAGAGAAAACCAAAATATGCAACAGGTAGTGTAATTTTGCACCCCACATTACAGAACTCTCTTCTGCACTATGTACTCCTCAGCAACATTACTGTATGCTAAAAAAAGGTGGAGATGGGCACCGGGCTCAGCAGTAGCCAAGATATTGTGTATTTTCCCTGAAGTACAGGATAGCACTCAGCTCTGGGCAGTTGTGCTCTGGGGGAAATCTTCCCTGCGTGTGTGAGGCACTCTGCACTTTTATTTTTGACTTAAATGAGTAATTTTTGCCAAAAGTGAGAGAGAGAAGCACTGCTCACAGTGAGTGATGGTGTTGGCCAGATGAGTGCTGAATATAAAAGAGGCTGTGAGTCCAGCGCCTTCTCGCCTCTCAGACACAAAATACACTCAGATGGCTGACAGGAGCTGTTTTGTTTCCGTAGCAGTCACCGACTCCAGGGTTAGTCCTCACAGAAGCAAGAGCTCCCACCTGATCTTCTTATGGTTTTCTATGGCGCTAGCTTCTCCCACGGAAAGCCCATGACTAGTGACTGGTTTTCAAGTTATCACTCAAGACCTTTGCATGAAAAAAACACTCTAAGATGTTTCCTGCTAACTTACTTTAAACAGGAAATAAGTATCAAACTGCAGCAGTTGTGGTTGATTTTTTTCACTGCACCTGTAAAGGCTTGCAATAAAGCTACTTGTAACTGCACATTTTTTTTCTGTTCGTTATTAGCATGTACTTGGTGAACTAATTTTTAAGTTCTGCAGGATTAATTGCAGCACTCTGAAGGAAACATCCTATACAACAACAACTGAGTGTGTGTGGCAGTGTATGTTCAGTCCATTTCTTTTCTAAAACACACATAAGCATAGGAATGTTAGCCTTTTTTTTTTTTTTTTAAAAACAA
>VZTI01000079.1:140301-284529 GCA_013397865.1 Struthidea cinerea
TTGTAAAAACAAATCCATTTGAGAAGTTACAATGCTCAATTCTAAGCAAGAAAAAGTTCAAAAGAGAATACAGTGAATATATCACCAAGGTATTAATCAACACATTTTTTTCTTCTAGGAAATGTATTTGTTCTCTTGGAGACTGAATTTTCACTTAAACGAAATACATTAGTGAGAAAACAACTTTGCACTGTGGCTCTTCTAGCATTTACAGACTATTCTACAGTAAAAAAAAAAAAACCTGAGAATTTTGAGCTGAAGAAAATTATAACCTCAGTCAAAAAAAAGGAAAAAAGAAAGGAAAATAACAGTAGAAGATGGAGTTTTAGTCACCCCTATTCACTGGCGTGGCACAAGAATGGATTAAAGGCAGGAAAAGCTCCATTTTTTGTGAACTACAATTAAGTGCCAGAAACAAAAATAATGCTTGGCTTCATAGAAGGAGTTATTACAATAGCAATGCTACACTCTTATGCCATATTTTTTTATCTTTAGGTCTTAAGGCTGCTTATAGTAAATGCACGTAAGTGTCGTTCAAAAGTTACAAAATGCATGAAGCTTACTTACAAAATACATTTTTTTAAAAAGTGTTCCTCATCCTTTTAAACAGACATATAAAAAAGTGACCCCCAAGGCCTAAATTGCCTCTTGTTTGCACCGGCACATGAAAGATTTGCCTGAATTAATCCCACAGAGACCTCAAGTGAACTGAAACAATTGAATGACCCAATAACATTCACAGAGAGCGTTAAAAGGATAAAGAACCAAAAAACTGGCCCAAGTATATGGAAATTAATAGAAAGCTCTCCTTTTTATCCCCATCCAAGGTGAGAAGGTGAAATACCTACCAAAACAATTGGTTTTGGGAACACGCAATATCGCCGAAGAGAAAGACCTCTACTATTGCACATGTTTACAAGTTAGGAAGACAGATATGGAAAACAACCTATCAGATCCCTAAAATTAATAAGGCTTCCATACAGAAAAAAGATCTTACGATTGTGGGACTTGCAGTCAGTGCCAACAGCTACGGAACAGTTTAAAGACAAAGACAAGGTGGGCAGGAAGGTGAGTGCGTCTGTGCCAATAGAGCAGCGGTAGGGGATACACATCATAAAGTCACCCCAAGACATGAGTCAAAGCCGTGAGGGCTTTAACCAGAACAAAACACTTTCAAGAGGAGTCACAGCAATCTAAATACTGAGAAACAAAAGTTCCACTTAACCTCACATACCTTTGAACATCAGTCTATAGCAAGAAGCAGTTCCAGGCCACACATTTAGTTTCTACAAGTTCCTTCAAGACGCGTTGCACCATGCAAAGGAAAGGAAAGACTGCGACTAATCCTATTTTCTGCCTTCCTCAGCTGCCACCTTCAGACATGGGCACGTGCACATTAACCAGTGCTCTAGTCTTCCAGGTTTCTAGCTATGGCAGCATGCTCTGCCCAGTAACACATTCCAGAAGAACCAGGTAGACTTCAATAACTTAGCTGACACTAAATTTAGCTAACACTTCCATTGGGGAAGTGGAACACTTCCATCTCAGGGATTAACTCTCTAGGGAAAGAAAGACTTTATAATATATAACAGGACATCCAAGCACAAGAACATTTGCTATTTTTCAGACTGCTCCTTAATAATCTTATAGCATATTTGTGGGCAGTTTAGAAATACTTCTTAGATTTTATTAGGCAGAAATTACATAGAGGCATAAAAAAATAGGAATTACTATCTTCTGAACAAAACAGTCTGATGTCAACTGGAATCCCACATCCTCCTCTAACTGGTCAAACCAAAGGTGTCGCCTATTACTGATTTCCTGATCCATTTGCTCCAGGTTTTGATGTCAAATGGACAGGCCCACCCAAAGTTTGCAGAAATATTTGGGCTTTAGATTAGAGGTTTACAACAATTACACAAAATTTGTTGAGGTTCAAAAGCTTTGCCCATAAGCCAAGCAAGTTCTTGGAATTTAATTCTACTGGAAAGCTTTTAGTAAGGAAGACTGGAAGGTAGATCATCTTTGCAAAGACGATAGGTAAACTAACCCCACAAAACAAATGGACTTATGCTTCCTGCATGATTAACTATGCAAGCAAATCTATCATTGACTTAATAGGAGAAGGGTGAGCCTGTGAACTAGAAAACCAATGAAATGTTTCTTGTTAATTGGATCTTCCTTCTCTGGGAACAATATCTCTGATTTTTTTTTTCTTTCTTTTTACAAATGAAGCTGGAGGTTGCAACTTAGCAAATTCTTTAATCATGCAACTAACCACACTATCCATTATGTACAGCGCAGTGCATATTTGATCAATAGCACTGTTTTTGTTAATGCTATATCAACTAAATAAGTGGGGAAAAAATCTTTCACATTTTGTGGGTATTTTCAGTTGCTGAGTCAGAAAACAAAATAAGGTCTAACATCTGCATTTATTTCTTGTTCAGTAAAGCTTGCATCTCCCTTCAGGACTAAGAGCAAGCAAACTGCTGCTAACCATGATAATTACACAGTACTCAGCATGGTGAGTAGAATAACATTGTAATTGTCCAAGGGTTTGAACAATTTGGACTGATTTTGTATAGTGTATAATTTACAGTAAAGATTCAGAATGTGTTTTCTTTGCTCCAAGAACACTTTCATCCTTTAGCTTTGGATCATTATGCATGAAGACAAGCATCTACAATCAAATTCAATCCAGATGAAGAACATCTGCAAAAATAGAACAATTTATTTTATTGACATTTACATTTACATAATTTTATCAGTGTCTCATTTTGCTTGTGACAGTCAAGGTAATATAAAATAACCAAGACCCCACGGAGTCATTCAGACAAAATAAAAGTATGCAAACTCTTGAAATTTTACCGTAATCAAAACAAATTAGTGACAGTCACTGAAGCCAGGTGAAAGGACTCAAGAAAATATTAACAAGCTCCATGCTTGCATATGGTTTATTTTCCCTCATGAGGTCAGGGCCAGACTCAGTCATATGCAGCTACATATTAAGACCCTCATTCTGCAGAAACCTAAGTGTTTATTTTTACACACTGAAGAGTTACTGTGAAGCAACTGGGACTAATAACAATTGAGAGTAGTTATAAATCAGGGCCCACATAATTTCTGAGTGTTAGATGTGGTGGTGCATAGCAGTGGGAACAATTAGTACCACGGCCATTGTCATTGCCACTTCATGTAAAGCAGCAGCATGACCTAAAAGTGTTCTAGCTTTTCTCAGAAAGAAATGAACGGTTCATCACTGTGAATGTACAGTATCATCCTTTAAGAGACACAGACAAAAATCTTTGCAAAAATAATCAGAAGTCCTAACAATGGTTTGTTTTATATGTCTTCTAAAGACCGCATTTTTTTTTCTTTCTTTTTTTTCCTTTTCTTTCTTTTTTTTTTTTTTTTTTTTTCCTTTTCTTTTTTTTTTTTTTTTTTTTTTTTTTTTGTTTGTTTGTGAAATTGTTTTGACTGGGGGAGGCAATAGAAAAATGGAGCTGATGGGAGGTGGAGGGGGGGAAAATGTTTCTCAGTCAAAAACTGTCTTGAACATTTTTGTTCTTGACTTGAAGTGGGGAATTTTCCTCTCAGAGATTCCATTCCATTCTCATTTTGGTGGAAAAAAAAGAGACACAAAAACTAATAGGATTTTTTTTTTCTTTTGTTAATGTTTCATGGTTGCCATCTATAAAATGGGAATAAGAAATATCTACCCCAAAGGACTCCAATGGAAATTATATAACCACTATTTATGGGCCACTTTCATGAAAGAATTTAAGATAAATATTCTAAATACTGTTACAAAGTTACATCACATCATAGAATAATTCTAGCAGAGAATTGAGTACTGTTTCTAAATCACAGGATTGTTGCCAAAATGACCTTTCTAAGGCTACTGAATTCGATCCTATTAGAGAACCTGAAGAGGTCATCATGCCAGTTGCCAGGTTTAAAATACCCTCTCAGAAAAGCAGTAGGTTAAACACTAGATCCAATGTCTGCTTTGCTAAAAATTAGGCAGTAGTGATACATAATAGACTACATAAAAATTTCTACACTAAATGTCTGCCAATGTTTCTTCGGTATTTAAGGTAATACTTTAATTCTACTATGTAAAACTGGAAAAAAAAGTTTTAAATTAGCATTAAGTCTAACAGCATAACTGTAACTGTTACTGTTAAGAGTAACTGTAAAAGAATTTGACTTTACACTTGTATTTTATATATCTAGCCTTCAAGTGTGTCACACAAAGTCCTTCAAAAGTAAGATTCACAATATAATTTTTGACAATTCCTATCAAAATGGACATCATAGCAGTTTCTGGACATAATGTATCTGTGCTCTTTTATGCTTAGACAGCTTTATCCAATACAATGAAGAGGGAGGCAAAAAGGAATTTACAAATAAGGTGGTATCCTGCTTCTCAATATTAACAAACACTACTCAGATCTGGAAAGCAAGACTCTTGAGGCTAGGTGACCTTCACAGTCAGAAGCAGATTTTTCAATTAATTTAATATTCATCCTTATGATGCATTTAACACTGTAATATTGCAAGTCAAAACTTCAGACAAATCTCAGTTACCAACAGTTGGTCTGACAAACTTTAAAGCTGATGCTGCCAAATTAAGCAACAAATAATAAAAAGTAAGAAAACAGAAGAAAATAAGGGTTGTTGGCTTAAGGGGGTTTTCTCCTCATTATTATAGTTCTGGGGAAATGATTTCCTTCTTGCACTACTTTCATCACTGCCCACAGCTCTAAAACAAAGTGATGAACCGCTGTGAACAAGAGACAACCATTTGGGTTGCTTTCCAAACTGTGCTCGGCTTCTGGGGCATGGAATTCAGTGTTATCTCCTTGAGGGAAACCTCAAAGCACAGATGCAAAACTAAATGGTCCCACATTGGCTTTTGTGCTCAGCAAAGGTGTTTATCCAACACACATCAGACATAGGACTTCCTGAATTACATCAGACCCACAGCATTTACTCAGCAGGGGGTTAAAAACTCCTTCCTGAGGAATGAGAGCAAAACCAAATGAAAGACAGTAATCAGATCCAGGCACAGAACATCCTGGGAGACGCAGTTCCAAGGGGACATGAGTATGACACCTTTTCTTGTCATAAACACTAATATCAAGAATGTCACCATAGGCCACACTCCCCTCTGCTATTGCTATGTCATTAGATTTACCTATATATTGGTGTATATACAATACATTTGCATATTCAGTGCTGGTTCTGTGTCAGGTCCTGGCCTCAGGTGTATTTTTTGCAGAATTCTGCAGCAGTCCAGGTGAAAGAAGCAGACTTTGCTCTCAACCACCAAAATACATAATCTCAAGAAAGAATTAGTTCATAAACAATTTACCAAACTAAACTGCTTGCACACATCCTTTCTTCCCTAAAAGGAAAATTTTCACTTTACTGAATACACTGTAGCCTGGTGCAACCAGGACCCAGGGCTCCCTCTCTATCCCAGGGATATGATGTATAGCTCTCAAAATGAAGGAACATACCGCAAGCGTAGAGGACAGAAGGTGGGAGGGAACACCTCTCCCTCCTACTGAATAGCAGTATTTAATCAAGATGTTTCTGGACGCAACAGAAAACCAAATTATAAGTTGGCCAAGGCTAACCTTAATACAAATAAAATAACTAACATAAAATAGAGGCTTTTATAAATATCATTTGCCTCCTTGGCTGCAGAGGCAATTGAGTAGGACTTAGGGAATATGCTTTTCATACACCCGAAATCCTACGTTAGATCTTAAATTTTTTTTAGATCTAATTTGAAGGCTGTAACGATTCTCAAATCCATTCCAGGGAAGAGAATGAGAATCAGAAAACCTGGAAAGTAAATTTCCCAGAGCTCCTCAGGTTCTGTCCACATCTGACAGATTTTCTGTCAGGAGGATTTGACTCTGTATTTGCCTGGTATTTCCATTCCATTTCTTTAGCAACACTGAAGTTCCTTTAGCTTGAGAAAATTCTAATCACAATTTTAAGATGGTCCACAGTGTTAACAAAACCAACAAAACATACTGAAGTTCAAGAGGGTTGGGATCTAGTCCAGAAAACTTGATTGCAAAGCAGGGTTTTATTTATGTCAACTTTGCAGAAAGCCACATTTCAAATTCTGATAGAAGACCTTTATATCTAGGTTCTACATTAAGCAGTCTGTTGTCTGGAAAATTATGCCAGTGAAAAGAAAACTGTTTTCTTAATTATCTCAACCCAGTCTAACCCCCACGGTATTTTTTTTCTTTTTTTTTTAATGAGGCTCAACCCATGCAGTTCAATGTGTGTTTATTTTCTCAGAAGGGGAAGGAGAAAGACTGGGGTTTTTTTATTATGTGATGAAAATAATGGAGCTATGAAGGGGCTTTTTTTTTGGAAGAGTTTAAGGATACATGCAACAAAGTATGTCCCAAAGGACAGAATGCAATTGCTCGCAGAGAGATTTCTCCTGATAACTTCTTAGTTGCACGATGTGATTTTTCTGGTAGAGTTAAATAATCCTTTAATGTTGGCGTTCAATAATGGAAAGTTTAACACTTTACTAGGTCACTGCTGCATTAAAACATTGACTATGTTGGGTCAGATACCCAGCTTCCCTAAATCAGCATAACCTTACAGAAAACACTTACTCCAACAGAACTTCAGTGTTTTACAGTAGCTAAAGGCCTAGATACAAATCTTGCAGAAACAAGACATCCAAATAAAATAACTCTTCTCTCCATTCTTAGAAAAGCCTCTATTTATAGGTATTTTGAATACACAGGAGGAGGTCAACACTTTTTTGCCTTCCTCACTCAAGAAAGCCCATTACTTTTACGCAGTTTCGTTTTAGCAAATGGGCTTGAGGCAATTAACTTTGAAACCCATTTGGTAAACAACCTTATCCTCCATCATCTTTCTCCTGCAACATCAGTAGGAGATGCACCATGCCAATCCTACCTGTCCACTTCCCTAAACACAAAATTTTTGAGGTTCAGCTGTGTATTTCAGAATGGAATTTGAAAGAAACAGTGACAGTAGTTTCTGTAATGGCAGAAAAAAAGGAAGCATGAAACAGAGAGAAACCAGTTCTGATTTGTTTTTCCAGGAAGCTACAGACAGACTGTTCAACAAGTGACTGACTGAAGTCACAGAGTGCTAAGCATTGATCCCTAACAGAGAAAAACCTCACTTGCTATGTTAAAACCCCTTTTTTTTTTTTTGCGTCTCTCCAGAAACCACAAATGAGCTATTAGAAATAGCACATCTCTCCCTGGCAAGAACAAAGAGTACCACAGGTTGCTCCTCAGCATCTGATTTTATCCGCTTGGAAGCATTTGATGCAGATCTGAAAGCTCCTAGCTCAGTTTGGAACGTTCTCTGATTCAAGAATCTGTTGTATTATACACTGGTGTGTTTTGTAATGCCAGGCACAATGCAATGAGGGTATTTCAAATTCACATGAAAGCAACAGAAGCCAACTTTGACTTTAAAGCCATTGCTTTATTACTGCAAAGGTGTGTTTTGAAGTGATTACTCAAATATGAAACAAAGGAAAAGGTATGCTGGGCACTGGATCTAAAGAACATAAATCTGCAAGGAGGTACAGAAAAATGAAGATTCTGATTTATATATATTTCTTGTTGCTACTTGCACTTCTGACTCCAGATTCAAGTGCCTAGTATGCCTTAGAGCCATGATTCTTAAAGTTAAAATAAATGTTAAAAAATATATATAAAAAATGATCTTTGTTACTTTTGAAACATGCGTGACTGGTTGCACACAGCACAGGCAAGAGACGCTCCATCCAAGGCTCTACAGAACAGTCTTGAGGGAAAACAGCAGACTGAACTAGACAAATCAATTTTTTTGACGGAAGTAACACATATAAAATAGCAACAAAGAGCCTCAGCCACAAAAAAGCCACCAAAAGCATTGGAGCCTTCTTTGCTTTATAGATCGACATGGATTATGACGAATGTAAAGCTTTCATGAGCTCATAAATAAACTTGGAAGGAGTTTGTGCTGAGTTTTAATGTATTGACTTTCTCTTTCAATAGCATTTTAGGGAAATAAAACTATTAATTTACCTATTCATTCTCATTGCCAAGCATTTAAGTTAGAGCCTTTCACGGCAACATTTTTCAGAGTTGAACACTTTTGTATGTTCCAATGACTTTTAAGAAGTGCTGTTGCTATATTTCCATTACAGCTGTCCCCCTTTCCTGATGTATGTGTATAGGTACTCGACTAACTGAAAGGGAGATTCGTGCAGAGCAGTTCGTATGTAATCCAACAGTTCAGCATTTTCAAAGTTTGCTGGAGACATAGCTCAGCTCGAATGCATTTCCAGTGAGACTGATGTAGTTGAAAGTAGGGAGATATTATGAGCCTGACTGCTATAACACAGCACAGCTGTCCCCATCTCTTTGAATCTATAGTTTCACTAAGTGAGGAGCAAAGAGGCTGAGAACGTGCATACACAATGGTCACAATATGAGCAGTAAGGAACTTTGTCTGGGAGGGCCTTGTCACAAAGTGTATGAGATGCTTTTCACATCAGATAATCTCAGGAAAATATGTAGGGAGACAGCAGGGAACATCATCTTAACTAACAGTGGAAAGAGAAGAAAAAGAGATAGTGTTGCACCTAACGGTGAAAATATTTGATTTGCCTATAATAGTAGCCTTGACTTTTCATTTCATTTTCATTTATTGAATTTCTTTGTACAACTGTTCTTAGAACCATACAAGAGTCTAAGTATCTAAAGTTAAATCTTTATTTTTAAAAACTTTAAAGGATTGAAATGTACTAGTCCTATTTTTAGGGCTTTGAACATTTTAAATAACCTTGACATCCATCCTCTAAGAACTCCAGTGTATCAGTTTTCTACCAGAAAAACCTGTCAATCTATAGTTAAAGAGGAATGTGGGAGATCCTATGGCAATTGACTTGTACAATTTCCAGCATTAAATTATTTTCTTTAACCTGACTTCAGTTGTTTTATGATCAAAAATACACTTTTTAGCAGAAAAAAATCTCTTTTCAGAGCTTAAGTATTTCTAATATAATTCAGGTAAATACCAAAGTTACAGAGTAGTAGACAGGCTGTCTTCCGTAGGCTCAGTTCTGTTGTGCTTAATTATGCAGAGGCCAGTGGTATCCTTAGTATGCATCAGAAATGTGGATAAATACCACTGACAGTCCCAATGCGTCTAGATTTATACATGCAGCCGACAATACAATTAGACAGCAATTTATTTTTTCTGAGGTTGTTCAACTTTAATTTATCAAAACAGACATTTTCACTCCCTCTAATCATCCATTCTCACTGATGTTTCTCAGGTAGGTAATTTATGCTATTACTCTCATGCTTAAAACTTCCAGCAACTCAGTAAATATCCATTCCTTTAGTGATAAATCATGCTAAGGAAAAAACAGCACAGAAATATCAAAAACAATTCCCAATACCATGATGTTCCATCAGAAAGAAATTGCTTCATTTCTTCCTTGCAAAATCATCAAGAGAAAACAAAGAAAGTGAACATCTGAGAGAATGTAAAATGTAAAGTTGACACAGTCCTAGAATACATTGGTTAAAAAGTTATGATGCAAATGTAAACTGGAAGAGACATCCTCACTGCAAGAAATTCACAAATAAACAGTGATTGCTCCCTAAAAACTTCAGACAGGCAGAATGCAGAGGTAGGACACATTTATAGAAGGATACATATGATGAAGAAAAAATTATATGGCAAATGAAGCAGATCCTCTTTGTCTCACATTTAAAGCATCACTTCCTGTGAAATTTCAGCTAATAGCCATGAAGTCCAGAAAATGAGTTCCATATATAGGACGGGAAAAGCATTTGCCAACATTAACAGAAATTCACATCACAGAATGACCACACACACATATTAAAAGGAAACTTAATCTACAAAACACAGTTGCAACAAGAGGAAAATTATAGTTCCACTCCTGTATTCTCCCAAGCCAGTCTTCAGCACTCTAAAACATTATGCCAGGAAAGAAACAACACATGCTGGGGATCCCACTATCCTCCATCAGGACATAGGCTCCCACCTTATGTGCGTGTTCCAGGGAGAATACTCCTACTTATTTTTGGACACAGGTGGAATCCCCAGAAGGACTAAGGTGAATTTTATAGATAGCAGCTGAGCTGAAATAGTTTTGAGGTGGCAAAAGCATGTCCTACTTAGTTAAGATAAATATATGAAACCTAAACATCAGGACCACACCAAACACAGATAGCAAACATATCCTTGGTTGTTTCTGTGCCTTGGGCATCCAAGGACCCCTAAGGCTTCTGAGTAGTGGACAAGAACTGCAGAACCTGTGGAACAGAACAAACTGGAAAGAAACTTCTCTACCTCCATTTCTGGATGGCTTCAAATTGCCAGTAATGAATATGCCATCAAAATTAAAATGTCATTAAATTTCCTGGAGATCAGGAAATGCTAAAATATGCTGCACTAGAAGCAGTAAATACAAATAAATTTTTCAATTTTCATTTGAAGGATTACCTTCCACCTTAAGCAGTACAGTCATGTTTCTTCTCATTTCTAAGCAAAATTAGACAATTTTGAATGTTCAATTATTACTTTTTCTATTTTTAATTTGTGGTTATAAATGAGCTTATACATTTCCTGGAAGATTTTTTTCTTGACATCATAGTCAAGTTATAATGCCTTATGGACTACAGCACACAAAAAATGCTGCTTAAAACAAAGAGAGGCTGTAAATCTTATAATAAATTTTGTGTGGTATTGCTAAGGATGAAAACACTCAGCATTGTTTTCTTACTAACAGCCTTTAAAAAATCTGTATAGCTGGAATAAGTTTGGATTTGTGCAAGCAGTGACAGCAAGACTAAAGCACATCTTGGACAGAGGAAATGCATTCTTTTCACTTTTCAGAAAAGAGGAATGTCAAAATACCCTATATACAAGATGTAGTATATTGCTTATACTGTCATTATTTTCAATTGAGCTGTAAGGCTATGCATGTCCATCCTTTTCCTCCTCAGTCCTTAAGACTTTGAGGTTGCCACTGGTGCTGCCACGTGAAATGCTATCAGAGATCTAGGATCTCAGTCACTCACTGGAGGAAGTGTTTTGGAAGTTTCCAACCCATTTACCTGGCAGGGACACTCTTAATCAAATGAGGCTGAAGATAACAAGTGGGTGGGGAACTGGAAACTCTTTCCACACCCAGAGAACTTTACATTCACCACCTGTCTTTTCTATATAGCAGCTCTCCATGGTAATGTTGAACCAAATTCAAGGAAGGGGGATGATGCTATTTTTACATAGAAATATTCATCCTTCTAAGTTTCAACTTCACATTTCTCTGAAGAAAGAATGGCTCATGTGACTTAATTCTACAGGCAGCTGAGAGTAAAATCTTTTCTGTCATGCTTCATTGTGAATGACAATGCTTATAATATCTCTGTAAGATGTAATTTTTTCATGTCAATAGAAATTTGATATTCATAATCTAAGCAATAATTATCCTTTGTAAATGCCCTTGTTTTTGACTGCCACACTCATTATGGTTGTTTCAATTCACCATCTTCAGCCTGTAGAGAAAAGAAATGCAGCTATTTATTCCAATGAAGAGAGGAGAAAAGAGATTTTTTTTTTTAATGGAAAAAATGTAAAAAGCTGGAGGGGTTAATACAATTAACTTAGTGCTTGAGGCCTTTCCTATCTTTGAATTTATTTCTAGTGTTCTGAAAAAAACCAAAAATGTATTTGCATCAAAGAGAGGGGGGTTCTATCTCTTTCATGTATAATTTCATTTCTTTGTTATACTTTCATCTGTGTAATTGTGTAGGGTGGACTGTACAACTTCCTCTTTGAGTAGATTCTTCACTGAAAATAGTTTACCTGGTCGGAGAAAAGCAATTGACTTTGATTTATATGCCCTAACAAAAAGGCATGGCATCACATTGTTCTGTATGTGTACAAGAACCCATTCGTACAGAATATGGGGTGGGAGTGAGAAGGGATTTCCTTTCAGCTGCTATTGAACAGCTGACCTAAAGCCTGATGACTCTAACTTGATATTTTTAGCATTATACAGGCATGTTGCTTTGCCTTGTCTTCTTACATTGTTACACTTTCGGCTGCAGGGAAAACATACTCTGCATATTATCCAGCTCCTAAGGTGTACCTGCAGCTACACATCATATGCAAGCAGGCCTAACTCCTGCTTTTCTATTTTATTCATTACCATGAGTTATTGGGAAACAGGCTTTTACTCCCATTCAGCATACCTGTGCAAATTAAAAGCCATTTCAATCCAGCACACACGATAGGCAAGTGGGCAAGGAGTGGCCTTCTGCTGACCTACAGCAGGAAATCCCACAGTCAGACACGTTTTCCATACTCCTGTCTCTCCCCAGCAGGCATCTTCCTGGGATGCTGTCACAAGAGGTTTGGCAAATCTTCTGGTTCTCTGTTGTTTTTCCTTTGTTAGAAAAGCAAAAGTTCTAAAAGAAACACAAAATTTGTACAGTTTATACAGAGAGAGAAAAAGAATCTGGTCTTTCATCCATCATAGAGATTGCTGTGCTGAGATTCAGTGGAAATTAAAAAAGTGTACAAGGCAAGGCATCCTAATCACTCACCCCTCTGAGATTAACTACAAGTACGTGTCTGGCTCTTTCTCTGATACAAGTCCTTCCTCTTTTCCTCTTAGTGTATCCCAAATGGCAGATGAGGTGAAAACTTACCAGAAATATGAGAAAAAGTAAACAGGGTAACTCTCATAATTCTCTGATAGGCCACTCTGGTAGGTCCTCACAAAATAGCAGCTGCCTCTTCTAGGAGTAACCTACCTCTGCTTAAATGGGTCCCTTTCCATAGCAGAGTTAACCATCTATAAAGATGAAAAAATTGCAATAATTAGTAAAACCGTACTGTCAAAATACATTGCATGCAATCCACAAACAGCATGTTTACATTTAGTACCTTTAGCTGAAAGCACAAGAACTGTGTTCCGAAAAGGTGGTGCTCCTGAGGTTTTCTCCATACTCTAGCTTGGTAGGATAAATGGGAAGTGGAGATATTGGAAATTATTAAAACCCCTGCAAACTACTTTCTGCCTCCGGGAAGTGTCAACATCATATGCAGAGTCAGGATCAGGTTGCAAATTTTGTTTACTTCTCCTGTGCAAAGTGATTTCCCTTGATCAAAACAAAGATTCCAGCATTGGTCCCCAAACCTCTACTTTCTTGGCTCTTTCTCTCAGATGAGCTACCTTCCAGCAAGCAAATATCTGGTCACTAATCAGTCCCTTTGGTGGCCTTGAAAGCTGCAAGAAAGGTCATTATGTGGGAGATTTGCCCACCACAACAGTTCCTCTGCCTCTCCTGATCCTGATTTCCTGCCAATGCTCCTACTGCTTTTGATCTTTTTTTCTGTATTTAGTCACGTGTTCCTTGCCATAACTATACGTTTTGGTACCCTGAGAGGATATAAGCAGACTGCATGGTGCTGTGCGTCATGTCTCATCCACATGACACACTCAGGAAAATTAATCTGAATCCTTTCAAGTGGATTGGTTGGACCGCATTAAAAGCATAGCATAAATGCAACCTAAATTTGTTTTAGTTTGATTTGTTGCAGAAAAAATTAAGCAAAATTAAATCAGGCCATGTTTTGTTGGGTTTTTTAAAATATGTGGCTTCACGGGGCTGTAATGTTGTTTACCTGAGGTACCTTCAGTTTATACCTTTGTTAGTCTGCACAGACAAACCCTCACAATCCAGAAATTAGTGTCCAAGACAACTTTCCTATACATGCAGGTGCAGGATCAGGGCAGGTTGCCTGATGAAAAAAATCAAAGCAGCCAAATTACTGCTCTCAATTTTCCATTCAAATATGGCTCCCTGGACTGTCAGTATCGCTGCACGGGGACTGAATTCCCGAATTCTGCATGCCTGTCTTTGACCTCCACCTTCTAAGACACTCTTCTCCTGGAAAAAGTTGCATATCCAAACGAATAATCTTCAGACAGGGGGGGAGAAAGGTGGCGTAAACTAAAGGAGTGGAATGCAGCCAGAAAGTAAGCACAGGTAAAAGAAATACACTGTCATTTCAGTGGGAGGCAAAGCCAGGGGGATCCTTTCTGTGTTATTTCAGTTAGACTGAACTAACCAGAGGGTACAATGTGGTGAAGGAAGAGAGAGAACAGAGGAAAAGCATTATCTTCATACTTACTTTTCAAGTTAACAAATATACTCATGTATGAAGAACATGGGGTGGCCTGGGAAGAGCTCAATAAGCAGCAGACAGGGTGCCACCTTCGGCTTGAGACACTTACCACAATAGGGAAAAAAAAAAAAAAAGGCCAGGAAAATAAAAACCCTCAACAGAGATCAGAATTCCTAATGCACTAGAGGGCAACCATGTCAATCGGCAAATTCATTACAGACAAGAACAAGTCCCCACTGGTGAGAAGGATTCAGACACAAAACATCCTCTCCAGTGACAAAGTCATCAAAAGCCGGAAGCATCCGTTCCTGTGATCCCCATGGTTTTTGAAGAGGAGGTGCTGGGCTGCAGGGGGAGCTGTCCACCCATCCTTTCGGTGCAGCTTTTGATGAAGGGAATATGCGCCTCCAAATGACGGTGCCACCTCAGAGGTGCGTTCCTATAGCAGCAGCAATGCACAGACACCATCGGGCTCAGTGGAACCCTGTGGTTGCTTACATTTATGGCTGCATTTGTTCTGTAGGTTTTCCAGCAGCTCTGTGAGTGCTACGTTGAAAGTGTGCTCTCAGAAACTACAGTTTTGTCTGAACTGCCTGCTGTGTTTAATTTGAACTGATGCAGTACTTCCATTCTCACTCAGCCCAGAAAACCTACCCTTCTTCCAAGGTGAAGAGCCAAGCACTGAAAAAAACACATGGTTTAAAAAACTCATTAACCAATGACTACACCTTCTTCCAAATTGCAACAAAATGCCTCTACCAGCACAAAGAATGCCCGAATTATTAACTGTTTAATTTGCTATCAGTACCAAGGAGATAAAATGCCTAAAAAATGCTTTATAGACAGTCTCTTCAAAAGAAATTTAAATTATAGTATTCATATGGCCAACATACAACTGGTAAATAATGTTACAACAGGAATGCACCAGTAATACTCGTATTTGGAAACTGAAAAAGTTTTACAGTGACCTATGAGTCTGCAGAACATGCAGTGTGTCTGCTAATTTTCTCAATCTAAACTCATGCTTCATCTAAACGAAATGGAGCAGAGAAGCCAGCTTAAAAAAATGCAGTATGTATTCTATTTAATAGATAACTCCAGAGCCTGGATGTGCCTGACTCAGTAAATTCTGGTACAGACATGCTTTTCCTGCAATATGCAAGGAATGTAAGGCAGGATGTAAGCTATAGGAGGAATAGGAATGAACAGGAGGTGGAAACAATTGTTATGGTCGTTCCTATCTAAACTCATGGTGATTTACAACTTGGATATATTCATCCAAAGAAAAGACTGAGTTGTTAGCAGTGGAGGGTATTTTAAGTGATCAGCTCTGCAGACACAAACTTAGCACACAAGAGCTTGGATATGGCGCTGATGAAAACGAATGTAAAAACCTGGCTGCAACAACATTCTTCAGAGTGAGCAGTCTTGACAAGACCTCTGAAATCCCCTGCTTCAGCTGAGAAAAAAACCTTGCTCTTTCCTGAGCTATGCTAAAGCACAAAACCAGCAGTTTGACCACATATTTTCAGCCAAATGTTGCTAGACAAGAAAGCTAATAATTTAGGCATTGTGTGACAATCTGCTTTGAGCCAGGCCTAATAGAAGGCTGAAAGGAATCATGTGATTATACCAGGAAAAACACATAAGTAAATACTCTAGAAAAATTATTAATGGAGTAGAAGAGGCATTACAGCTGGACAGTCTCTGAAAGCTCATTTGTCAAGGTTTCTGTCTTGCCCAGTTGCTATTTAATGTCACTTGGCAAAACTCTGTTTTGACCAGAGATCACAGAAGACTAATTTACTGACCATTTTTCCCCCTTTTTTCTCAACAGCAATTTTCCATACTAGTTTAGTCCCAGTACTGTTAAAATCATTCATTTAGAGAATCAACAATGGAGAACATGTAAAGAAATTATTAAACATAAATCAACATGAGCAGATCAAGCAGTTTTAAGAAGGAATTAGCAGTGCAAACATATGACATTCACATTTAAAAATGAGAACATAGAGGTAACTCTTTAATACATGTGTGTGGTAAAGGGAATGTACAGGGACAAAGAAACGTAAATATTCCCTCACATCCATCAAACAGTACCTTTCTAGAGGCTGATGATTAAAAATCCATGAGGGCATCTCAGTCTCAGATTTGGTTGCTTCATGAAACTGTCGCCTCCTTGGCTTGTACACACTTGGGCATATCAGTTGTTGTGGCATGGACCTGCAAAAAACAAAGATTGCTTCTACATCAAAGACAGATGGAGAAACTACTTTGGTTTCTTAAGTATTAGCCTTGAAACACCATCTTGGTCATGCCTGGGGTTTGGGGAAGAAGAATATACACCACAGCCCAAAGGCAAAATTCAGATTTTCTACGTTCCTATTAACTGAGAGCAACAAGAACACAAGTTGGTGCTGTATGTTGTTTTTTCAAGAGAAAGCTAATTCTTTTGAATAAGATTTGCAATAGTTTGCAGCAATAGAGCATTAAAGTAGCATGTGTAATATACGTGCAGTAGGAATTGATCAATGCTGCTCTGATGAGCAGCAAAGGGCCATATTCTCATGTGACTCCACGAGAAACTGCCTGGAAAATCAGCAGAAGAAGAAAGTATTGGCTTACCATATGAGGCTACTTCCTACTTCATTCCTACTTCCCAAGTATTTCAAGAGCCACAGAAAAATACATCTGTAAGAGAAGAAAAAGGGGTTAGTTAGCTTAAGCCTTGAGATTTTTTTTTTTTTGGTTTTACATGTAGACCATGCATTTCTACCAAGAAACCTAGACATTTCCAGGACTAGCTTTTGGTGCAACATTCAAGAAGAAATACATGGGAAAGCATTTTAAGATTTTCCTGTTCAATGTTCGTAGAGAAATAAGAGAGAACAAGTTTTCCTATCATCCTCAAATGGCTCCTGTCTACGCAGATACATCGCGCTTACCACCAGGGTTTTTTAGCAAGGATAATCTCTTTTTACATGTTGATTACACATTAATGTAGCCAGCCAAGGGCAACAAATTTGCCCAAAGAGAGTCAATAAATCTGAAGAAGAGTCTGGAGCACAAATTGCATGAGGGAGTTGGGAGTGTTTAGCCTGGAGAAAAGGAGGCTCAGTGGAGACCTTATCATTCTCTACTGCTGCCTGAAAGGAGGGTGTAGCCAGGTGGGGTCGGTCTCTTCTCCCAGACAGCCGGTGACAGGACAAGGTGACATATCCTTAAGTTGTGCCGTGGGAGGTTTAGATTAATTGTTAGGAAAAAAAATCTTCACTAAAAGGGTGGTCAGGCACTGGAATTGGCTCTCTGGGAAGTTACGGAGCTACCATCCCTGCAAGTGTTCAAAAGGCATGTGGCTGCAGCATTTGGGGATATGATTTAGTGGTGAAGATGGCAATGCTGGGTTAAGGGCTGGAATCAATGATCGTAGAGGTCTTTTCCAGCCTGAATAATTCTATGACTCTATGATTAATGCTGCTCTCTCACTGAGAATTTGAATAGTGGTTGTGGTAGAAAAGGGGGACAGATAACAATTAAGCTAAATGAAGAGCATTTCTTCCAGTTCTTATCCATTCTTACACATTGCTCCACTGTTGATGGATACATGCTGTCCAAGCAGCCACCCATTACTTCTCTGAGCCCAGCTCTTACTACACCAACCATGGATTTAAAAGCTGAACAAACTCCTGTTCTCCATCAGGCCACAACAATTCACCCATGTATAGTAGGAATTACCGACAGTTCTCTCAAAAAACACACATGCTGCTAATGAAAGCTTCCACTCTTCTGCCAGACCTCCTCACACCTGCAGCTGTGGCATCTGATCTTACTGGTCATTGTAAGGCTTTCCAAAGCTGGAGACATCTCTTGGAAGTGACAAAACCCCACCCAACCAAGCACACACATAAACATCCATGCCATCTTGCTGACCAGTTCCTCCTTGTTTGCAAGTCAACCACTGCTGCTGTATCAGGGGAAATCGAGGAAGGCAACAGATATGTCCTCCCTTGCTCTTCTTGTGACAAATCAGAGAATTAGGCTCGATAGCCTCATGGCTAATTTACCACTGAGGATGTCAAAGAGTCTTATAGAGACTGTTCTTTTAGAGGTATCCCATTCCTTGCCACACTGCCATTTACTGTGACGTGGCAGGTGCTCTGCAGCTGCTGCTGCTCCACATCAGGAAGCAAATATCCTCCCTTTTGTGTTCTAGTTGAAGAAAATGTAGCCTATGAGACACAATAAGGGATTCCCCATGGCCACTGAGGAAACTAGGAATGCCATAATGGTACACCAGTTAATGCATGGGGAGAGAGAGAGAGAGAGAGAGCAATACAGCACTGAAAAAAGGAGAAAGAGTCCATGCATCTGATATATGTCTGATAAATGATTGCCTTCCCACAAGACATGTGGGAACAACTGCCTTAACTGAGTGCGTAATTCCCTTTCCCAGAGACAGGGCCAATCTGCCTGACAGATGACACTGGGCCCAGAAATGCAGGCCCATTCTCCTTGGGCCACGGAGCAATAAAGCTCCACACTAGAGTTACTGCCGCTATTAAGCAGAGGTGCAGGTCATTAATTATATTCACAGAAGAAACAGAAGTAAAGGCAGTGGTGGAGCAGTATAATAGGACTGAAACTGTCATTTCCCAGTCAAAACTCCTCTAATTAAGTCCCAGCTGAGGTCTCCTGTTCAGGTCTACAGTCTTGATTTCAAAGGGGTAGAGGTGAATAAATAAATAAATAAATAAATACAGACAGTTTAATTTCTCTCCAAGCGAGGAAGGCTAGGTATTTGGAGGCATTTGTGGGTATTTTTATTTGAGGAGGTTGGTAGATTGTTTTTACCTTGTACTTGTCTGCTGTCCTATTTTGAAATTAATTGACAGCGTTCACTCCATAGAACCTAACTGACCTTGAAGTCCATCAGGACTTGGTACATCTTAGGCTTACTTTCCATATTATAACTCAAGATCTGCCAAAGAATGAGAGCACAGGAAAAATACCGCCATAAAGTTTCTCTGCATCTCCAGCTAATGATGATATCTAATATTCAGCACAGGACTATTGCAACCCACTCCTGATATCATGGCACCTTATATGATTATTTTACTTCCAGTTCCCAGACTGGTGCATGCAAATTTGATTAACAGTTCCACACATCTTGTGCTGTTTTCCTTTCTTTTCTTTCCTTTTTTTTTGATGGTACAAGTGATCTGCAAATTTCTGCTACTTGATACTTTTAGTGAAACTTTACTCCCTGTAAAAAAGAAGGAAAAATAAGCTCCAAGGGAAAAAAATTAGGGAAAATTTTATTTTTTTATGTTCTTAAACTACGTACTCAATGACACTTCAAACTAATATTTTTAAACCTGCTTCACTTTACTTTGCTTCACAAGGACAATGTTAGCAAATCCGCTCCTCCTTATTCTTCCATTTGCCAGTAGACTACTTTGAAATTAAGAGAAAGAAAAGAAATTACAAAGGTGAGCATAAGTGAAAAGAAAGAAATCACCAAGTTTGGAGAGAAGACATTCCCTTTTCTTTCTAATATTTTCATTTTACTTCTAATTTCTTGAACAGGGTCCATTCATGAGTTTACCTTGCTGTTTGCTTCCTTTTTAAATTTAAACTAGTTTTCTTATGGGTTTATATATTTAATTCTCTTGGGGTTGCTGAAGAAATCATTAGTCAATGGTTTATACAACTGTAATTTCATTTTCCCAGGTTATTAAAAACTAATAGCATGCCATTTAATTAGACTAGATGATGAGAATCCACTTAAAAGTTAGAAATAGTTACAAACTGCCTATCTTCTTCCTTACTGCCAAGCAAGACTTTATAATAAATCATTATTCCTTTTAAATGAATTTAGTAATTACAAAGGACTTCATTCTTCATTATATTCACCATAGCTATACATATTTCCATAAGTTATCTCATTTATTTGTACCAAGAGTACCATTAAATATAGCATTAATTTATCAGAGCAGGGTATGGGAAGAAGCCCTTGGAGGATATTATTGGTAATGGTCTGAAACAAAGCTTTTTGCTTATCCAAAGAATGAGCCTCTGCAAGAACCCTCAGTATTAACTCTCAGACCACAGCATGGCAATGCTGTGGAGTCCTGGGGAAGGGGGCAAGGCATGAGGCAAAAGACTGATTCCTTGGCCACATCCTTTCCAAGTGCAGTTCCTGTGCTGAGCCTTGAACTTAGATGACAATTACTGTAACCTGGAGCATAGACCTCTTTCCCTAAGGAAATGAACCAAGACCTCCAATTTATTTCACATAGCCTGTTTAAGAGTCATTGGATAATAATGGCCTTCAGTCACTGCCAACCCATGGTGAATTTAAAATAGTGACTTAGAGGGGAAATGCTCTATGCCATAATTCCCTAGGCACATGATCCCCTCTGTCATGCCATTTATTAGGCAGCTTGGTGCTGGCACCACATTTATTTATACCATAATATTTCATGCTCTATAGTTTGAGGTTAATAAAGTCTCATTAACTGCTCCTTTATGGACTCCCTCTTTATAGGTAGTCCCCATAAAGCTCTCCAAGATTTCATTTTACAATAATGGCAAAGAACCTCACAATTTATTTTCCCCCATCCAATTTTAAAGACCCTACAGCAACGCAAAAATGGGGCAAAGAAAGGGAAAAAAAAGCATAACAGGAAAATAGTTATCTATGGTGCATTGAGCAGATGGCAAAGAAAAATGTGGCTATCTAATAGGCAAATATGTTTTCCCTATGCACCAGACTATACATTCTGTTGGTAAGTCCAATACTCTTCAAGAAAAAACCTTGATAAGGATGACAGTGTTTTGTAGTTGTCTCTTTGTCACAAAATTCTCATTGACTTGGCTTGAACTGGAATTTCACCTCATACCCTGAGCAGGCTGCTGTTTTCTGGAGCCCTCCGAACTTCTGAACAGCCTTTCTCTTGAGGTCTTCTTTGATACAGTCACAAGAGCCTCTGTGTCTTGGTGCTTTCTTATTTGAATTCTGAATATCACTAAAAATTGTTGATGCTTTCTAAAAGATTTTCAAGGCACTGGGGATTGAGTGTTTCTCTTTTGTAAAATATATGAGCTTCTTACAATTCTTCTGTATTTGGATATAGTAGATGCTCATAACTTCTTTCTTAACCTGTTCAATATCAGAACAGCACTGAAACATCCAGAAAAGAAAATAAACTAATAATAAATTTATTTACATTAATAATAACTATAAACTAATACATCAGCTGAAGAGACTTCTTAAAATGTGTATTAAAAATAAACACGTTGGAGCTTTCAAAGGTAATAAAACAGTGACAGCTGAAGGAGTGTGCCACAAGACTGCAGCAGGAATAAGATGCATTTACTTTTCATGTATATGAAGGAGGAGAAGAGCCCACGCAGCAGTCCCCTGTGAGACAGGACAAACTTTGCCTCAGTGCCTATGTCATTCTGAAATGAATACGCAATACCTCTTCACCAAAGAAATCACAGTCCAAGTAAAGGAAGCACAAAGAAGTGAAGGACAAGAGAAGCGATGAGAAACAAAATTATTTGTCCAAGATCAACTTGAAATCTTCTGGCTCCTATTCTACACCAAACGTAGAGGAGAAGGGGTCAGGTCTAATCTAGTTTTCTTCCATATGGCCATTCCTTCCTGCTTCTCCCCTGTCCCAAAAATTAGTGTTCATGTGAAGATGGAATTTAAGGGTTTTAGCACACAACAGGTAGGTATTACACTGTTTGAAGAAGAGTAACATATATCAGTTGGTGCTTTCTGTTATTCTAAAGTGGGATTAAAGAATTATAAAATGCTTATTCCCCCTCAATTTCATACCTCTGTATGCTTTAGATCCTTAAAAAATTGAAAGTTTCCACTGAAAAGTGAGTTATGGTTGGAAAGATCACATATTACTTCAGAGAGAAGGGGGAAGAACTTGACAAAGAAAATAGTCACACATGAGGATAGATAGATAGATAGATAGATAGATAGATAGATAGATAGATAGACAGACAGATAGATAGATGGATGCCAGAGCCTTTGGACACCATATATTCTGATGCAAAGTCCATATTTGAGATTTCTGCCATATTCAGGTATTTAAAGTCAGAACTTGCAAACAGTGACAGAGTTCATAGGATTATAAATACTAAAAGAAAAAGATAAAATCAATTGTTTCTCAAATAACATCAATTATTCAATTAATATCTAACATATGTGCATAATTTTGCCATGGGAGATCAGTGGGATCACACACTGAAATTTAAACATTTGCTTAAACGTTCAATCAAAAGAGATGGGATTATTTATATATGAAACTGAAAGTTCATATTTAGCTGTAGTCTCTCATCCAGATTGTTTTATGACTGTAAATTTTGTATTAATAAATGGCACCACTGTATATTGATTCTGATCTCTATTATAAGAATTTTAGGAATACAGAAATCAAGATGAGACCATTTTCCCTGCCAGCTTAGCATCTGCATGACGATTTACTCGATTTACTGCACTCCAACCCAGATTCCTTCTATCGAGTATCCAATTTGCCAAATCCCAGTGATGGAATGACAGTTTATGCTAACTGAGAGCTTCAGTCTTTATGTTTCTTGTGGTTGGGGTTTTTTTGTCTTTTTTTCATTTGTTTGGGTTTTTTTTAAACTCATATTTAGAATCACCTAGATGGGAAGTACCTTTGGTTTTTGTTCTGTGAATGACAAGAACAGGTATGAACCATGCACATGGAACTATTTCGCTTTGAAAAAGAACACTTGCAAAAGTTTTACTAAAGATTGCGACGTTCTATGTGCTTCCCTTTTTTGGATGTTCTTCCCCCATTTTTCATGGCTTCTAATAACTGTTTCAAAACCGATATTACATGGGATCTGTCCATCCCCTTGTGCGATAAGATGTTGTCTAACTCAACGGCAGTCAGAAAAATTTCAGTTCTTGCTGACTGAAGGCAGAGGCTCAGATTGTGAGGCATAAAACAGACAAAGGATTGTTGCCCATGCCTGGGAAAGAGAGCCCTTTAAAACAGATATGCTTAACAATATTGCTTTAAAGAATACAGAAGGTAGGTCAATGTA
Source organism: Struthidea cinerea (assembly GCA_013397865.1). Classification (NCBI taxonomy): domain Eukaryota; kingdom Metazoa; phylum Chordata; class Aves; order Passeriformes; family Corcoracidae; genus Struthidea; species Struthidea cinerea. The sequence goes on from VZTI01000079.1 coordinate 163,651, forward strand.
TTAGAACTACATTTCCATAATGCAACATCTATGTTATAGCCCTCAGGAGCCTATATTTAATTTACCATTCATCTCTGCCTGTAACTGCATTTAAGTATTGATCTATCAATCTGTAGTACTTCACATCACATACAAACAAAACTTCATTTATCTTCACACACCTGTTGTCCATTATCCAGGACTAGCATGTCCAAAAATCAAATGTTCATCAGGATTTTAAAGACAATTTTGTAGTAACAACTCTTTTTCGTCTCGTTTTTATTATTCATGAGAGGGCCTAGACCTCCTGAGCTGCTCAACCATAAACTGCTAACACACAGACTAACACAGCATAAGAGAGAGAAAACAACCCACTCACAAACAAATTCAGCACACAAAAAGGCAACCCTCATTTGCCAAGTCTATTGCATTAAAGTATCTGTAAAAAACCAGAAATAGGAAAACAAGGGTGTTGGCTTTTGCATGCTCTAATTCCAATCACTGAGAAGCAAAAAAGACTGTGGGTAGGTAGAGGTAAAAAGAGAAAGGAAGGGGTGAAACAAAAAGCATTTTAAAACAGAGCACTAAACAGGAACATGAGAAACTCATTCGTGAGAAAAGCCAAGAAACCTTCAAGACAAAGGCAAGAAACACATGTAAAAGATTACAAGTATGGCAAAAAACCCCAAAACAGTAGTGCTTTCCACTCATCTCAGGATGTTAAGAATCACCTTTAGCAGTCTAAAGAAAGGAAAAGCAGAGACAAAGCACATCTACCAAGAAGCTGAAAGAGTGTTGACATTTATTTCCTCAAAAGAAAAGTTTTTAAAAGCAGAATATTGAATTTACAATCATTTAGAGTCAATAAAAATTACAGAGAAGTAAAGAAGCATCAATAGCTCTGACATGTCTGCAGGCAGTGGGAGTAATGAAGTATTAAAAATGGAGAATTAAATATATGCAAATATGTATACAGTTGGAAAAAACAAAAGTAATCTCTGTATCCATTTTCCAACTGAATTCAATCTATACAAAAGGTAGAAAAGCTGAAGTTACATTTGAAACCTGCTCTCCATTTTAATTCATGCACCACAATCAATGTTATATGTATTTTACACACTTCATTCCTGTTTATTTATGATAAATTTGTAAGACAATTTTAAAGGGTAGTGAGACAGGAAATCAAAGAGAAAAGCTTCATCCTTTTTGATCAGATTATTATTAATCAACTGTATTCATCATTTTCTCCCTTCTAAAGTAGTTCTGGACAGCTCCTCTTGTAAAAAATTAATTGAACATATGCAAGACAAAACAGAAAAAATGAAAAAAAATCTCCATCCATTAGATACAATGGCTTTGAAGAAGAAAAGAGGCAGCATGGAATTCACGCTGAAGCCTAGAGTGAGCCATAGCAGAAGAGGGAGAAAAGGCAACTCACATAACTGCATTTCCAGGAGAATGCTTAAATCTAAAGGATCTGCAAATACTCCTCGTGATAAGGCACCAGTATGAAATCACAAACACACAAGGATATGGACTTCCCCTAACATCCAGGTTATCGTCATTCTTCCAGCACATGAGATACACATCTAAATACCAGATGAAATGAGGGAAAAGTCACAAGAGCACATGTAAACCCATGAGATCCTGAGATACCCAAATGTGTCTGCAGCTCCCACATTGTGACTCAATGGGGGCCCCTGTGCTCATAGAGCTGCTAAGGACTCCAATTTTTAATCTTTTTTTGCTTACTTCAAATTTTTATTTTGTGGAGAACAGATTCTTCTTTGCAGAATAACAAAGGTGAGTGATGGGAGGGGAAAAGACAGTGAATGCATTTTTCAGTGCTTGGACTCCCAAGGAGTAAAAAAAAAAGAAAACACTTGAATTTTGAATTTTTTTCATACTCAAAATAGTGGGGAAGACACTCTTAGTACCAGTTCTTAGCACTAGTATATCAAATGCTCCTTTCCATCTCACTTCATTTTGCCCTCTCACCACACATCCTTTCCACTTTCCCAGCCTGAATAAATAAGAAAATGGGTTTCCCATCCTCACTGCTCAACAGTAAAGCAAAGCAGGAATAGGGAGGAAGAATTAAAAGCTATGCATGTGCAATTAAGTGAAAACATACACTTGCAATGCTTTGAAATTATTAGGAGCAAGGCAACACAAATCTGGAAACATTAGCTCAGGTTCAGAGCCAGTGATCCTACGTGCTGCCTCTCACCACATTCACTCTTGCACTGCTTATTCTTGCTCCAGTTCTTTGGAAAGGGATTATCCAAGGTAGTTACTTGTGATAGCAGGGGTTTAGACTCAGTGACCCAGAAAGTCCTTTAGTCTGAAGTCTCTCTGACTTATCTAATTCCCACCCCAGCCATACTCCGTAAGATGCAGCTTTCCAAGTAATAGCACAATCAACCTTTTCCTTATGTACAACAACATCTTTTATTTAAAGCAGAAATATTTTTCTGTATCCTAGCACTAAGATGTACCACAGCGACTGAGCAAAATAGAATTCTGTTTGCACACTAGCAAAAAGAGGTAACACTGGCATCCAAATACAAAGTTTTATCTATAAAATCTTTTATTTTAGACTATTAGGCCTGGATTTAAGTTACATTTTAACCATAAACATGGGAGAAGCTGTCCCAGATGGTGAATGTAAAACGTGCTGTAAATTTTAATGAAGCAAATAAGTCACTAATAACCATAATGCCAACACTGCTGTGTTTTTGGTAGATGTTAATAAAGCGAAATTATAAAAGAGCATGCAGCATTCAAATAAGTGCTTAAGAAGCCCAATATAATTTGCTAATTCAGCTATTCACACTTTGATTGCACAGCCCCTGGTCATCTGCTCAAGTACAGCTGCTTCATGTAAAAACAAATTAAAAAAAAGTTTTATTGTCCACCAGATGTCCCAGCTTGTAATTCTTGCTGCTATAATTCAGGTCACTCAAGGTTCAAGCACATTTAGAAATCCATTGTTCTTGGATGGTCAACCTTGTGACAGTGGTCAAGGCACTTCAGCCCTGTGTTTGTCTCGCCAGGAGGTGAGGGAGCTCTTCTGTATTGAAAGTGCCTTCATGTTATGAATATCACAAGCACCCCAAGCAGATAATTACTACTACAGCTTAGGGAAAGAGCTGGAAAGGGCTGGAGTGGGAAGAATTCAAGCAACATATGCCCTGCTTTATAAGGCCATTGAAAACCCATTAACAGGGCCCCACCAGATTTATTTTCTTTACTGAAAATGAATTTATTATTAATAAAGAATGGTATAAAAGCACAAGGCACATCAGCCACTGCTGCTGTGCACCAGCATTCTCACTGCTCTTGATGGGAGCTAGAGGATACATGTAGTGCAGCCAGCTCTTCTCCCCAGATCAAATGTAAGAATCAATGGAGCAGAATTATCAGCTGAAGGTAAAGCATCTTGCACCAAGGGTGTCTGCCACTGTGCTGCACAAAGCAGGTTTGACATCAGCAGGCAATGTTTTGTTTATGGATTTCACAGGGCTGACAACCAAGGAAAGGCTGGACCAGAGGCAAAGAGAGCTTGTTTCTGCAAACACCTGCCCTTCCAGAGGAGGAAAAGGGCATCAATGAATGGAAGGAAACCAAGTAGAGCCAGGGACTCCTGCCAGAGCCATGCTGAAGGCACAGTTGTAGCATGCAGATCCCAACACCAGATCCCCACCAGTTCACCTGGGTGAACTGAGAAGGTCGATGACTTTATACAAGAGTGTACCACCCCCAAACACTATGCCTTTACTGCACAAGATGCAGAAACCTGAAACTTACCAAAGATGTCAAGAGGTTTCAGAGTAATCTTTCCTTAAGCAGGACCTGTGCATCCTGTCTTAGCAACACAAGCACCTGTTTGTCACCTTCTCTGATGATTTACAAGGAGCAATATCTTGACAGGAATATTTTGTGAGAAATAATGTTGTTCTGCTATACCTAATTTACACAGTGCTGTAGAAGACAGGAAAAGTTACATTTTCATCAGGCATCTACCTCTCACTGTATGGTTCCTCTCAGCACACTGAATTTTTGCAACTCTCTGCAGTCAACACCAGCCTCTGGCACTCAAATGTGCATTGCAATTAATAGAACAATTACTTGATTGAAAACCTTCCCTCTTGAGCTTTACTACTATTAGCCTCAAAATAGAGACAAGCACAGGAAACAGAGGAGTACTCATCTTCTTATGCATTTCACTTGTAAATGAAAGTCCCTTCTGCCCTACTAGACTGAATTTTGGAAGAGCTATTAGCGTCTCCAAAAGGGCTTTACCTCTCAGCTTGGACAGATTTAAACCATCAGTATATTTGTTCTTCAAAGCCTGCCTTTCTGACTTTGTTCTCAGAGTTCATGAGCATCTCCTTGCCTGTTTTTGTCCCTCAGCACTTATTTGCTTCTCATCCCTACAGTCGACCTGCCATGATGCCCATGCAAGCCAGTTTATCAGAGTTCCCTCTGCTTCCCATTTTATCATCATGTCCCAACAGATAACCACAACCTATGGATGTGAGTGCCCTTCAAACCTCAGTCCTCCTTACAGTTTGCCAGCTGCCACTGACAAAGAAATGCCACTATGCCTTTTATCTTCCTCCATCTCTGTTTTGGAAATTTATTCCCATTGACATCAGTAGCCAGCTGCTGTCTCTGTACCCTTGGTGAGGCACTAAATAGCCAAAAACAGCCTGGGGGAGATGGAGCAATGGCTGGCTCAGTGACTTGGCTACACTGAAGACAAGGATGAAGCGGTGCTGGTACAGAAGCCATGCAAGGAGCCTCACATCTGCAGGACCCTCTGCTATCCTGTACAAGGGGAACAGGAGAAGAGCAACACGGCTGGAGAGAAATTGGGTGCTTGCCTCAGGCTGCCTGTGACTTCGGGTCAGCCACTTCATCAGCTTTAACAGCCACTTTCTGACACATCAAAGTGGCAGAAATATTGTTCAGAAATGCAGTGAGCTTACATCTATCCAAAAGAGTGTGGAATAGACTCAGGGAGAGCAAAATGCAGGGGCTTCAAACAGTTAAAGAGATTAGGTTTGAAGAAGTGGGATCAAATTTTAGTCGTGTCAGGAGAAATCCACCTACATGCCCAGGGAGCAAAATATCTAGCGCAGGACTTGCAAAGAGATTGTCATTGCAAATGCACATCCTTGCCTTTTCCACACAGTTCAGGTGGGACTTGGTCTGTGCATGAAGAGGCTTCTCAGCCACCTGCCCAGCACTCACCCAGCAGCTCCCAGTTAATTACCCATTCCATGTTCTGCGCCAGGATTAGCTGCAATTGGAAAGCTGTCTTTTCATTCCCATCTATCACAAGTCCCCAAAAGATGGGACAAATGTTGGAAGGATTAAATCAAATTTAACAGGGGGGGAAAAAAACAGGGGGTCAGATGTGGGAGGGAATGGAGGGACAAGAGGAGATACCCATCCTCAGTGGAGCTGAGGTGTGAAAGGAGTGAGCAGGTGCCTCCCAGCCATTTACTCTGCTACCACATTCTGTGGAGGGCCCAGCACCAGGCTTTTCATCTTGGAGTGATGCTGGCAGCGTGCAAGCATTGTGGAGACAAAGGGAAGCCTGATCTGCTCCATGCCAAGACGGCAGCCCCAGCACCCGGGATGCCCTGGAAACCTGCCCCAGCTGCAGTCACTCTGCCTTCGTTGGCAGGCAGCACTGTGGCACCAAGTGCCACTCCTGGCTATTGTACAGGCTCATACAGACTAATCCTCTCAGAGGTTATCCTAATGAATTCTCAGCTACTGGATTAGACGGGCTGCAGGCAGGCTGCAGCTGAAAGCTGAAATTTCCCCTTTTACCTCTGTTTCTAAGCATCAGATTCAGTTCCCAGCTATAAAACGATATTTTCCCCCATCATCTCTGTTGCAGACCCGTTGATTTAAACAACAGTTTTGTTCGACAAACTGCAAAATTTGATCCTATCTTTTTAAGACTCAGTGTCACTTTTAGGCTGTTGTTAGCTCTTGCAGTTTCATTGCCAGGCAGACAATAACAGGTATTTTTCAAGCTACTAGGACTAGAGTCCAGGGATTATATAACTGGGGAAACAAAATGTGACCCACATCTAATGGCTCAGAAAGCAAATGTAAGAAAACAGTGATTTGTCAAGTCTCATTTTTAAGCCAATTTCAGGAGCTTCTAAACATTGAGGGTTGAACAATTTGTATTACTGCCAATTCTTTAAAACAAAATTTGTCCCCTCTGCTGTTTCAATTATGCAAACTGCAGTGTATCTAGTGTTTACACTTTCAATAAAAGATCTTAATATCTAAGCAGACATGCAAGCAACTTATCTCTCTGTGCTTTCTTTGAGCATTTATCACAAAAGGTTATTATTTCCATGGGACCGTGCAATTAGAATTCACCCTTTATTGACCTCTGTCATACTTTGAATTATCCGTTATCTATGTTGTTACCAAATAGCTGCTTTTGAGCTTCATTTCATTTGCAGCTTCAGGGAACTTCTACTCCATCTAATTCGATGGAGACAGCTCTTGCTTGCACCAGCAGAAAATAAGAACTGTGACTTCTGTTTTCCAGCCTCTCCAGCAGGTACAGGTCTGATCTTCTCTGAAGTCCATGGAAGTCAGTCACCCACAGAGACCTTCAGACAGGTAACCTGAGCCAGCTTCTCAGCTGTCTGACACCCGGTGAAATCAGTAAATCAAAACTGATAGCTGCAGTTAGGCAACATCAGAGTATCTCACCCATATGGCTAAGAGAAAGCCATGGAGCAGCAGGAATATGAGAAAGACTTGAGAAGCCACCAGAACATGTGGTATTATGCACAGAATACATGAATACTGCTAACGGCTTTTTTTCTTCCTGTTCCCCTTTTGTTCCAAAATGATACTTCTACCAAGCTTTTTCCTCTAGATTTCACAGTTCTCAGTCTTCCGTGTAACTGTAGATAATACTTTTTCTTCAACTAACAATAATCCCCCAGCCACATTACTGGTTTAAGGCTCGGCCCAAGGACAGAAATAGGGCTTGCCATTCAAATTAATATGAATGTGTTAGCATATATTTCAAACTCTAGGGAGTGTTATTCTGGGAATGTTTTGCAAACTGAAGCCAAATTTGGATTCAAATTCGGGGGACAACTTTACTGCTTGGCATCTGACCTAAATGGTCCCAGATTGGATGTATTTTAGAGATACAGGCCTATATATTTCATGCAAATACTCATGTGGAAAGGAGATAACAGATCAAATATGCTAGTGCTGCCATGATGATTTTTTGCCTTTTCTTTTATATACCTTTTATATACCCTTTTATATAGCTTTTATGTACCCTCAGTGCTTTTAGCATGCATATCTGTAATTCCTTAAGTCTGACAGCTTAGCATAGTCCTAATATTCTGTTAGGCCAGGAGACCAAACATCTTGGAGGCCTCGCAGTTGGAGGCCAGAAAGTCCTATATTATCCTGAGAAACCAAGGTCTTTTCTAGAACACTTCCTGTAAATTAAGATAGGCCCATCCAGGGGGGAATTCCTCGGGATGGGGGGATATCACACTATTCATTTAAGCTTCTCATTTGGCAATCTTTGATGGATACGCTAATTTGCAAGGTCTAGAAATAGTATACGTGATTTATCGTGTGGGTGCATTTTGGTGCATTCCACCGGGACAAAGTGATGTACCTTTAAAGATCCTTAAATAAATACCAAGGTAAAAACCCCTTTTTCCCTTAACCGTGTCTGGCTCTTAATTTTAAGAGCAGGAAAAGGCAACACCAGCATAAAAACATTAAAAAAAAACCATTAACAATCCACAAATCCTAAGGAAAAAACCCACCTAGAAGAAAAGCAGACAAATAGCTATACAAGAGGGCTACTGACTGACAAGTTCAAAGTGCAGTTTTGGATTTTTACTTAAAAAATTTGGCACAAGGAATCCCTTTCTGATGATAGCTAAGCACATTTACCTCTGTACAGCATGGCACACTTGGTGCTTTTCTTCCTTCCCCTGAACCTCACAGATTCCACATCCCTTGCAACATGAACGTTACAGTACAAAAGCTTCAAATAAACCCATGACACAGTCTCTGTGGAAGAGCACAGAAAGAAACAAGTGCCTCCACAGGCAACAGTTTGGAAATCAGAGCAATACAGGTGATATCTGCTTTTGCAGCTACTGCAGAGGTTTCTGTTTATGTGCAAAAAAACCTCACAAAAACTGATCAGAAGTACCATGCATGAGATTCATCGAGATACAGATTGTTTAAATGAAAGTTTGACAGAAGACCCAGGTTTATTTAACTTGATGCCACTTTTATGATGTCCATGATAATTTCATCTTTATATTTTAACACCAATAAGACATACTTCCCTTTAAATTAAAAGACTATATTTTTCCCTCTCAAGAATATTTCATCTTCTAGGGCTACAGTGATTCTGAAAACTTCACATTAACTGTGAATCTGTAGCAGAAAACTCAAAATGACCTACTAGGATAACCAAGCTTGTGAATACTACAGGTAACTTCAGTCTACCCATATCTAGTGTGTTTAGAGGTTGGCTAATGAAACCCATTTCATTTAAGTAAGATGGTCTCCTTTTGCATTATATCTCTGCTTACTATTCAGGGCCTGCTTGGGCAATACTCTGTTAAAATCCCATTTTAAAGCCCCTGCTTTGTGAGATGACATTTTAATGTAGTCAGTGCTCATCTCCAGAGTTTTTTCTCTGGAAAAAACCCGTGTCTGTTCTGAAGAGATAAAGCAAGAACACACACAGGCTCAAAACCCCTCGCGAGGGGGCAGAGGTTCAATGCTAATGTTTCTGTTCTCTCCGCTTCTTCATTAAGTAGTTTCTTAATAAAAAGCCGTTTTTTTGTTTTGTTTTTGTTTGACAGAAGCAAAGTATTTGATCTGCTAAACCCTTTATACCTGGTCAGGTGTGAATCCCTCTCATCCTCCATCACCACAGGACTACCTGAAATCCTCCTCAAACACTGGTTCTGCCTTGGAGCCCATAGGGATTTTGCACAGCCTGAATTTATATTAGTTCATGCAGTGCGTTTTCCTCCCCCCACTCTCTGCCCAGACTTTGTCAGAAGATGTCTGTTGACTCGCATTGACGAGGATATTAACAACCCTGGGGAAACTTTTCCTAAGCTTGTCTGTGCAAGGTGACACTTGACATGCTCAGTGCCACAGTCTAAGCACAGCTGGGCAACTGCTGCCCAAACATGAATACTCATGATAGATGAGTTTATTTAAAAGCTGTATCTGATACTGATGACTGGCTTAAAACACCTGCCTCACCAGCACCGCAAAAGAGCTGCCAGGCCAGTGAAACACCAACCATCACTCATCAGCAAGATTTGAAACTTGGCTAATAGTTAACTTTCTGACCTATTACTCTGCTCTTTCTGTTTATGTGCCAAAGCATGAAAGATGAGGGGGGCACATTTAAGTCACCTGATGGCAAACATATGCCAAGATTTACTTGCACTTCTTGGTGTTGTTGTCATTCCAATCGAACACAAGCAGTTACATGGAGCATAAAAGAAAACCAGAGCTAGCTTGCATGCTGACTTTGCTGCGCACTGCTGCAGAACACAGCCTTCTTTACAAGAGTCCCCCTACAAAACTTCATTCATTCAGCAGCTAAACATTAGTGCTGGTCGTGCATCAGGCATCAGGCTGGCACGTTGAAAGGTGATTCATTCCTCTTATCTTAGCATGGCGCTAGAAGTGAGTGTCTGTCTCTCTCCACACTTAATATAGAAGCACCTGAGTCAGAGAACTTGTGTGAGGTTAAAGACAGCAAAGCTGAATCCCTCCCTCAGCTCTGCAACTTAGACCAGCCACGGATGCAAACTAGCAGATTAAAAACCAATGTTGCTCACCAGGAAATTTGTGAGACCTTAGGTCTCACGGCCAGAACAATTTTGCTCACCTATTCTGCTAAGTGAAAGTCAAGAGGACAATTAAAGGAGCATTGGTACCTGGCAGCAGCACGAGCACAGCAGCCAAGACATGAGCAACTCCAAGAGGAAGCTTGGGGACAGCAGGACCTTTGGAGGCTGAATGATCAGCAAACCACCACCAGAGTAATCTGCATGGCAAACAGCCCTCTCTCCTGCACCTGTGTGCTGCAGAGATGATGGATGCCTTCCACCCATGGCTGCAGGATTCAACTCCACCCCGCAACGCTGTGTCCCAAATGCACAAAATTGATTAGAACTAGGTCATGTTGCAAGACATCAAACCCTACTTGGCAAAATCTCCTAGAAACTTCAAGCAATCTCTAAAATTATTGTCTCACACGCTTAAAGGAGAAAGACTGCCAGTGACAGAAGTAATGAAAAAGAAAGAACTGCTGTTAAGTTTTTCCTCCCAAAACAAAGGAAAATCTGGATAAAAAGCAGGTAGTAATAGTCACTTAATAAAATGAGTCCATGAAAGAGAAAAAAAACCACACAACTTCTTTAGTGTGCAGTGTACACTGTAGGTAAGTTTAGAATGTTCATCTTTTTTATTTTTAACTCTGAGAAATATGCAAGAAATTGCAATGCTGTACTGGAAAGTCCGACGTATGGATTTTTCCTCTAGACATTTCTCTAAAATAAGCACAAAAATAAAACACTGAAAATGGCCTTATTGTTAATTTATCAGCTAAAAGGAAGACTTACACAGAGTTAGACAATGTCACCTGAACAGGCTCGAAATGCTGGTCCTGGTATAGAAGAAGCCATAGAGTTCAAGAGTCAAAGTCTGGGAAAATAGATTCTGCCTTTATATATACTATGTACTCACTATAATACACAAAATCAAAAGGGCTGGTGAATTTGACCATAGTTGTATAGAAATTGTGAACGCTTAGCCCTTCTGAAAGAAAGGATTATAAAACATTGAGTAATTCTAGAAAGAGTTTAACAAGTATCAAGTAATAGCTTAAACATTATTCTAAAAATTACTTCCCTATTATTTTGAGGAGAACCATGTCACAAAGGATTTTTGGTCAGTTGGTTGGTTGGTTTTTGTACAGTTATTTACAGACCCTTTCTATAGGTGTTTGCAGGAGCTTTGTACCTCTGTGGTCCACATCACATTCCTTCCCTAAAAGATGCCTTAACATATATATTGTATTGATAAATTAAAAAGGGGTGGGATACATTAAAATGGAAAAACCTCACAGCATCACTTAGATTAACCTTTTCTTTCCTGTCCACAAAGCATTTTAGCCTCCTGTCATTCACCAAATTTTCCAGTGTTTAATCGCCGTCAACTTTCTCTTTTATTAGTTTGAAAACTGCAGAATTCTGTATTTTATCAATCTAAAAAACACAATTCCTCCTAGTTGCATATTATAAATATAATTTCTTCCCCTAAAATTGTCTTTTATGGAGTCTAATTGACTCTTGAGACCCCAATTCATTCTTTCCATTCTAAATATCAACTATGATTTAATACAGGAATTCAGTAGCTGTGTATATTTTTAAGCACCAAATTTTAATTCGTTTTTAGTACTAATTTCAAAATTGAAATTAGATGTCTCTCTCTTTTTCATTCCTTCCCCTCTTTTTAGGTCTGTCTAGTAATACCTGCCTATCTTTATGAATATTCAAGATGGACAATAGGAATATGCCTCTTTTTAGGTCCCTCTAGTAATACCTGCCTATCTTTATGAATATTCAAGATGGACAATAGGAATATGTAAACAGCACAACCGGTGACTGAGGACCGCTGACACATTGGGTGCATTACCACCAGTATATTTCCAAAGAAGTCCTTAGCTCACACCACCACACCCCTGACAGGTTAGGGAACATCACTGACCAGTTCTGAGACGTGAGACCTGCTATCTTTTTGCTCCCTGATTTTAAAATCCATACAGAGGATATAATTCAAGCTGTCAAAAGCAAAATCTTTTCATGACATTTCAATCTTGGACACACTTTTTTGTAATTTTGTATAAAATGCCCAATTATTCATACCAGGTTTGTCTTTCCACAGCAAAACCTACATTGTTCATGACCAGTGTCCATATTTAATAAGTCAATTCAAACCTGGGACCCACTTGTAAGAAAGCCAAGAAGAGAAAGGTACCTGATTTCAACAGGACAAGATTCAATCCACAAAACCCTAAATCATGTAACTTGACCTCTGCCCTGAGTCGCGGTGACAGTTCTTGTGGTATATTGCCTTACCCATGTAATAACACACTTATGAAATACAGTAGTTATTTTAATGGTAGTTATGCAGCTAAATATATTGGTTGCACAACTTCAGAATCAGTGCTTGAACAGTTATTGTATTTATCCCAATCCATGTATATTTTGCCAACTTTATGCTAAGCGCAAGTAAGGCTAGTTAAATTAAATTGATAAAAAAATTTTGTAAAGTCTATAAAACTGAAAAAGTTATGATCTAACATTCCTAAGCCATAATTCCATATGTCATAAATCCTACATTTCCTAAAAACTATCAAAAAACAACACCCACCCCCCCCAAAAAAAAAAAACCCAACTAAAACAGCTAATGAGGGAATCCAGTCAAACCTCCTTGTGCTGGTTTGGATAAATTTGGAGGAAAATATCCTCTGATAGAAGGCAGGTTACAACCACCCTTCCCCAGCTAGGTTCGGGAAAAAAAAGTTTTCCTTGGAGGAAAGTGAAAGAGATAAAAAAACTATTTATTTAACAGACACACAGGAAAAGGATAATAATGCTAAACAATAAAAGCTCTCACTGTGGAGAGAAACTTGGGAAGATTTCAGAGTCCTTCTGTAGGTGTGAAGTCTTTCCTCCTCCTCAGAGCTGGGTTGTGGGCCCACCTCTGGGCCTCGGTGGGAAATTATCCCAATGTGTTCTGATGCTGAAACAGTCCAGAAGAGAAGAAGGGAAAAACTGAAGTCCCAGGAAAACAAAGTTCAACTCTCCGTCTCCCTCCGGAGAAAAGGAGCCGGAAGCTGGCCAAAAGGCAACAAGGGTGCTTCCCGTGCTCTTGCTACCGCAGCAGGAGAACGCAGAGGAGTGTGTGTCTGTGTCCTTGAACAACTGTTTTGAAAAGTTCGCTTGGTTTTTTTCCTCTCCTCCCTCTTGGGTTCAGTTTAAAGGCACAGAAAAGCACAGAATTAATTTCTGAGCATAGAGCAGCGATAGGGGATACACATCATAAAGTCACCCCAAGACACTCCTCTGGTTTTTAATGTGGTTATTGAATTTGGTCTGGTTTATCACATAATTCCACTACACTGATCAAAACTTTCAAAGAATATATCAGCAGATTGAAACTGCTTCATGAATGAGCTAAATAAACATCTGTGAATTATCTTATATCAGTCACTGCTTGTTCCCCTTTCTCTTCTGTGTTTACTCAATACTGATCATTTAATCAGGAAGACAATCTATTTATAGGAAATGGAAGAAAAGTGTTTACACAGGGTCTAATTAAATAAAACTAAACAGTTAATTTTTTGGAAATTTTCTGCAACATTTGCAATGAAATGTGTTCTTTTGCTCAACATTTCTTTTTCATAAATCTGTTGTAAACACCTTCTCTAACTTGAGTCATCTAAGACATGGAATGACAAATCATGAATAGTACCACTACTACTAGTGTTGTTTTCATTCTCTTGATGGATGTGGCTGAATATCTAAGCAATTTCAGAACACACCTCAAATCTCCAAATTTTGAGTTTGTGAAAGAAAGCACTGTAGAGAATTTGGATTCTCTGGGTTTCAAAAAATAGAAGGAGCACAGAATAAAATAAAAAAGAAAAACTAAAAAAAAATAAAGTTTTGAAAAATAGCTGGGGAGAAGATAAAAGGCAGTAAGTGTTAAAGACAAAGCAGTTTATAATCTGTCCGAACTGTTCTACTCATTAGTGGTACCTCTTCAAAAGACATATAAAGAAAGAAAGTCTGATACCTACTTTCTTTGTACAACACCAGAGTTATAGGAGAACTGCTAATAATGGATATGAGACTTCAAAATTAACCTAGTCAGAATGGAAAATATCTTAGTTCATTATTAAACTCTCAAGAGACAAAGAGGAGATTTACTAAAATTATGCTCAGTAGAATAGCAAAAGCATATCACAAACAGTAGGAGACTTTAAAACTAATTCTCACTCAAAGAGCAATAGTGGGGGTTTGCAGTATGTTTAGCCAAACAGAATACTCCTAATACTGCAAGAAAAATAAATGTAGTTGACCACAATTCCCTGCAATAGCAAAAGACTATGGGTGTGATAATAAAAAAGTCCTACTAATATGTAAGTACACAAGAAATAATAAACTTCAAAATCAATACTGTAATTTAAATCTTTATCAGAATTAATATTGCAAAGAAACTCCAAGTCTTTAATAGAATAAGAACCAAGACATCAATATTTCCATATCTGAAAAGTCATGATTTGTCTGATTTGGGATTTTAATTTCTTCAGCTTCACTGACAATTAAAAACTTCTACAGCTTTCAAAAATTATTTAGAGGTAAAATAAAGAGGCAACATGACCAGCATATATTTTACTTCTAGATCCAAGGCCATTCACAACTGTCAGAAACAACTTTGAAGGAACAAACATGGGTAATATATGGAATGGAGTGGTCACACCAGTAGCTGGTAACAGTGCCAACTCAAACATTAGATTGTTCCCATGGGCTGACCAGCCAGCTCAAACTGAAAGTACCCCCAAACACAGGTTAAGAGATGATTCATGTAGGGCAGAGTTAGAAGGGGCTTAGGTATATGCAGAAAGGGCCAGCAGCAGTCAAGTCATTGACTCAGACATGCCTCTGTGTCTGCTACCTGGGGTGCAGCCCAAGTAATCCAAACAAGATGTAGTTTCAGCTTAAGAGCAGAGCCTAACAAAGACAGGAGACCAGCATCTGGCAAGTTAGGAGCAGAAACCAAGTGCAATGGGACTTTTCTCTTCCTCCAACCACTGCAGGCAAATGAATGTCAGCAGAGTGCGCAGCAGTCGCCTGCAGCTCTTGCATTCAACTCTATTGTGCTGAAATGTCAAACAGGATCTTTGCCACCGGCATAAACATTTTAGAGAAGCTTCAGGGAGTATATTTCAGTGCTCACATCTCTGCTAGTTCTTGTCTTGCAACACAGGAAAGATCCCTCAGAAACAAACACAGACTGTGACTTGTAGCAAAGACTAGGATTTCAGCTGTGAACAGATGAAGTTTGGGAAGGAGGGGAAGAAAGTCAAGGTTTGAGAAATCACAGAAAGGTCAGATGCTTACCTTACACATGCAGTTCTTTCAAAACAAACCACATGGCACTCTTAAATATATAAATAACAGTGGTCCCTCAGCATTTATAGTGTCATATCCAAAGTTCCCAAGGAGTAGCAGAAGTCAGTTGTATGGAGAAGGGTGTGACACCAAGGCCCAACTCCGTGTTAAAAAAAGAGCTACTTCTCTTTGGCTCCCTTTCTGCTTACCAGGGTGATGATCACATTAAATGGCAGAAGACAGCAAAAGGGCACTCCAGGCAAATCCTGTTTCATTGCTTCATGACATATGAGATACTGCTTCCCAAGAAAGCATTCCCTAGAGAATCAGTGCTCCTCCTCTTAATCAAACCCAGTAAATTTTGAGGCACTGCATGATGCCTCATGAAACCTTTGCAGAAGATACAGGTTCCCACAAGTGCAAACAATTAGAAAGGATCAAAGTAATAAATGAACATCCCATATTCATAACCAACGAAGAAGATAGCAAAGGGAAAATACTGCAGTAATGATCTGTATTTTTCCCCACGAGGTGAGGTAGTCTTTGATTTAAAAATATTGTGATGTGCAGCTTTATACAGAGACACCATTCCCACTCCAGTACTTTTCTTAGACAAGCTTTACCAAGAGGACAACAGATTACAAACACACAAGCACATGCTTAGCAGGGAGTGTGATGTTCTGAAAAGATAGCCAGCTTGTTACTTTTTCATCCCTTGTAAAGAATATACATAACTGTGGTGGGATTGCTGAGAGTTGTGAGTTATATGGGGCTATATATAAACCTAATACAAGTTGTGCTCCCACAATTTGAATTAAGTAGAGCGGAGTGCACAATGTGGCTAATTGCATTTATTCTTCCCCTTATGCTCACATACAATTTCATTTCATCTTAAGAGCTGTGTTGGAAAAATGAAGAGACTGTGCTAGTTTGTATTTTGTTGGCATTTATTTTATGAACTGCATTCTCAGACTACATATTACTGCTGTCAAGAACCACAAAACCTTAGAGAGAAGCTGCACAGATTTTTTTCCCTTATTTTATGCTATTGTGGCACTGTCACAAAAAGTATTAAAATGGACAAACATTGCTTTTCCATTTAAGGCTTTGTACAATTGTTGCACAGTGAATGATACCCAAATAAAATCCTTTTTCCCCCCTTTCATTCTGGCAGATATAACAGATTGAGACATTGCTAGACAACTACTAGACTGAAGTAATTAAACAGTGTAATGTGCAAACAGCATTTTAGAGTCAGCAATTAGATCACTCAAATTAGATGTTTTATTTGCCCAAACATGTCTGTAAATCTCATCAAACAAAAGGCTTCATTTACAAACAATACAGCACCAGACTTTCAAAGCACAGTGCTAGAGCACTGCAGACCATTGCCTGTAGTCAGTGCCCAAAGAGATCCATCCCACTGAGACATGTAAACACCCCAGAGGTAGCCCAGCTCTCTGCATTTACAGTGGGCTGTAATGGTGTGTACAGGCTGTACCTTTGACTGGATGACTACAGAGTTCTGAGGGAGGAAAAAAGAACCCTCAGAAGTACAGGTTGATCTGATCAAATGTTTTTATTCATCTTTTGAAACTTGTTTGAATTTCGAATTAGTCTAGTGTTTCTGAAACATTCCTATTCATGGCCTTGAAAACTGAAGACTTCGAGCCCAGTCAGAGGCAACATGAAAAAAAGCAATGTCCACAACGTGTTTTCTTAATGTTGTGGTTGTTTTAGTGATACATTTGAGAGAAGAGCATCATCATAAAAATAACATTCCAGTGCATGCTCAGCTTCAGACCTCCTGCACTGTACTAAAAAGAGGAAAACCAATATTCCCATGAGTCCTCTCTGTAGTCCAGATCCAGTTATTATCTAAAAAATGCTGGAAGTCACTGAGTAACACACAAACCTTATAAAAACTGCCACATGACAGACTATAACATCCATTATTTAACACTGAAAAATCCACACAAATTGTCTATACAGCAGCACAGGAGATATGCCTTTCATACACACACCCACTAATAAGATCAAGTGCTGTAACATCCTTTCTCATAACTAGCACAGTCCCAGGTTATTGTGATAGTACAGTTTATTCAGTGTTCCTATCAAATGACTCTTATATCTCCCGGTGGCTGGAAAATTGGAGGTAGATTCCCTTTTCTCAAGGAAAAGAAACTCTCTCACTGAAAACGTCAGAGAATTCACAAATGACGAACAGAAAGGAGAAGCTAAACTGAAGGAAATGGCAGCACAACCAAAGGAGAAATCAAGGACGCATCCAGCTCCCAGGAGTGGCCCAGAGTCCTGGGGCCACAGCAGGACCTGTAGACCCTCTGAAGGCGCTCGTTGGTAAAGGGAGCTGCTGCTCTTTCTGTGACAGACAGATCTGCCAGTTACTCTGGCACAAAACACAGCTGACCTTCGCTGGTGTTTACCTCCCCTGCTGCAGCACATTTGCTTGCGAGAGGCGCTGCAAGTGGCCTGATGGTGGGTACATCTGGCCTCTCCAGAACGAGAACCTAGAAAAGAAAACTCTGAAAAACGTAACACATGCTCCCAGTCACCACATTCTCCAGGCTGGTGCAAGAATGTCAATATAATCTCAGCTGTATGGGCAGTCAGACTACAGACTGAGAATTGTATTGCAGCCCTTGATCTCTGGACTTTTCCATCTCACTCCATGAGCCCGTACACAGAGCTCAGCACCCAGTTAGCATTTAGCATTTCAGCAATACAAAAGCTCAGCAAAATATAAATAACTTTCCCCTTTTTTTTTTGTATACATGTGCTCTTTGTTTACTTTTGCTATCATGTGAATGTCATTAGAGTGGGGGGGGGGAGGTGAGAAAAAAGGAGATTGAAGGCATCATTGCATATTATTATCACTTACTATATTACCTTGCCACTGATGCTTCCATTTCAGATTTAAGTAAAGAAAATCAAAACTATTAGAAGCAGCTGATAAAAACAAACCAAAGCAACTGGAGTGTGATGAAAGCGAAGGATGATTATTAATGTGTTGCAGGTACAGGAGAGAGATGCAATTATAAGATTCAAGGGAAATAAGGCAGACGAAAACATCTGCAGTGAAAGTCTAATCCTTTGAAATGAATTAATTTACTAAATACTCCTATCTTTTGAAGTTTAAGATTCACAGCAAATATCACTGCTTGTCAAAAAAGCTTTGACAGAAGACACTTTGAAATACTCATCATCCAACTCCAAGGATAAAGTACGGATTAGAAAGAATGTGTTTTCTTTTTAGTTTTTGTTTTTTTTTTTTAATGCAGCTATATGCATTAAGAGCATTATTATCCTTTTAAGGGCACATTTCAAGGAAATTAAAAAGAGTTGCGAGGTTATTTTGTTTCTTTCTTTTTTTCTCTCTGTTTACAAAAGAGTTCTATGATCTTGACCACTAAACTGCACTGAGCGTTCACACTGTATAAAACACGTACACTGGATCTCCTTCTAAATCAGACACAGATCAAATAGCCCTGCAAGTGAAGGAGAAAAATCAACAATATCTGAAAAAACATTCTGACATGCAAGAATTAGCAAGCGTGCCAAAAGATGGGAAGGTAAGGAGGGCAGATCATCCAGGACCTGACTACAGACTCCTGACATGTGGAATCCCCATCATCATGGGGGATCATAGCTTTATGAACTGGCTAGTGAGGGATGGGCTAGACGGGTGTCTGAAACATATCCAGTCTGGCTTATCTGTGATTAATATCTCTTGTTTGCATTACAGCAGTCTGAGCCAGGAATAAGGACGCCCTCCCCTAGCCACTGCACACAAGAACCTTTATTCCAACAAGTTTAGAAAGGCTGGAGACCACTCACGACTTTCCTATAGTTTATTTTAAATGCTAAGGTTCCATGATCCTCTGCAGTAAGGCTTGATCACCATTCAGCATGCTTCTAGGTCTTCCCTTCTCCATATCTGATAAAGCAGGACCTGCCCAATTTAGCCTAAATGCCATGAAAGCAGAGGGCAGCAAGCAGGAGATGGGGCACTGCATACTCAGCCTGAGACATTCACAGGAGGGTCACTGAGCCCCAGTTGCCATGAGATGTGGGGACAACAGCCCCTTGGCCTCACTTAGAGCCTAGTAAGCTCCTGTAAGGTGCTAGCACCTCCTGACCATGAATTCAAGAGCAGGTTTACAGCAACAGCACATCCCCACACAGTATGCCTCAGCAGAGCTAGTCCGTGCATGAAAGAAAAGATTCATCTACGTGCTGTACAGTCCTCTGAATCAAGCATCATGCCTCAAATTTCATGCAAGTTTTAATCTGTTTCATAGCAGCAGCAAGAATGAAGTCTGAATTTATGCGCTTGCCTCTCCAAGACAGACCCCACAACTCTTTCAGACAGGGAGCCATTTGGGATGATATTCTTCTTAAAATCACAGAGACCTCAAGAGGGTAAAAGGATATTTCCACAAAACAAGCTTCAGAAAGGACACTGAATAAATACTGCAACACTGATATTTGCAAGTGATCCTATCTAGATGACAAAACCAATGCATTACCAAACCCCTGTCCAAGCTGCTGTTCAAGGGGCAAAGGCACTGCACACACATACTCCTATGATGCTGCGTATGGTTCCCTAAAATCCAGCTCACAGGCGTGCACACCCCACCTCCCAGATATCCTACTCCCTTAAAACAGGCTGGATCAAATCAAAGGAGCCTGTCATCAAGGAAGCAAGGAGCTGCAAAGACTTCCTGTCAGACGGTAAGGAGGACAAGATGGTGACAAGTGTACCATCTGGCAATTTACTTGTCTTCCCAGGCTTCAACACACAGCCCAGATTGAAAAGCTTGCAGGAAATCCTTCCTACACCCATTACCTCTCAGCTTCTGTGTTACTCTCCTCAACATGAACAGGGCAACGTGTTGCTTTCTCAAGGTACAGAGACCACAGAACGACCCACAGGAGCTGGTATCACTGCCACACACACAGAATTTCCCGTCCCCTTTCGGTTTAACTGTGCCATGCTGTGGCATTCCAGGCTCCAGAGCCTGAGGCAGGCAGGTGGTGCTCTTGGAGGCTGCACAAAACCAAATCACCAACAGTCTCATTCCACTGGATTGACACTTTTCAAAATCTGCTTTATTCTGCATACAATCACTTCAGAAATCAGGGGAGCTGTTGGTCTAGGTAAGGCACACATATAAATAAAAGGAGAGAGAACCAGGTTCCATTCATGAACTGGAGACAAGGACTACAAACAGTACACCTCATCTTTAAGATGAAGCCACAATCTGTAAACAGTTTAAATTAACATTTGAAGATTCAGCTTGGCAGAACGCACGCCTAAAGTCCTACTGATTTCAAGTGTCTGACTCCATCTACTTAAAAACTTCACTCGTATTAGAAAGCCAAGGGAATTGTATCTGTTTGTGAAAGAAATAAATACTTATAGTAGCATATAAAAATATATACGACAAGTCAAGTTAAAGGAGAAGTTTCTGGTATAAAACATGATAGGTTTATTTAAGAAATGGTTTAAAATATAATAACAAGTAAAGAACCCAGTAATCAAAACCAAACCATTTAATGTATAGTATATGATAACTCTCAAAAGATCTTTATTCTGCAAAATTTTCTAAGCATTTTACATTTTTTAAAAAGTTTCAGTGCCCAAAAAGAGTTGATACTAACCAGCTGCATTATTCAGGTGTGTTATACAGAGGGAGAGCTTATGGTTTCAGCAGAGCCCAAACATGCAAAAAAACATTTGCACTGAAGTTTCCCCACTGCCCTGCCTTTGTCACAAATAATTAACTGTCCCTTTAACTAAGGCATCATTGCACAGATATCATCTTCTCTTTTAAAAAACTGTGAGAGAGAGGTGGAGTACCAACACTCTGACAAATTTTGATGTATTACACAATGGTGCGAGTTGTATAGGACTTGGATGATGCACACATCAAAATATGAAGCCCAGTTCTACTTTGCTAGCTGCATCAGATTAAATACAGAGACTTGTTAGATTTCAGTGGAGTTTCTGCTGCTGTAAACATTAAAAAAACTAGAAGAGAGATAGTCCTGGGATAAGAATATGTATTAAAACCAACATAATTTCAAGGAAAAGTGGTTAGTGATAGCACTTAGAAAACCCAGCTGATTGCTTAACAAACAATTATATTTACAGACCAATAAATGCATTCAACCAGCTACCACAAAATGGCACTTTTTGATGGGCTCTAAGCTGTGTCTTCATAAAAAACTTCATTAGGCTACTGAGATCCTTTCACATTATCTTCAATTGGAAGAGCAGCAATAAATCAGCTCATTGTTCATGATCCTGCTCTGATCCCTGACAACTAAAATTCTCATATATAGTTTAATGTAAAAAAAAAAAAAAAAAAAAGTAAGTGCTGAATCAAATACAAGATCTTTCTGCTATGGAATTACCTCAGAGAATTAAGCTGGTTTGGAATAAGGCCATTCTTTTAGCAAATCAGTAAAGAACATGGAATAAATTCAGACTACAGGACAATCTGAACTCACCTTACTGTATAGAAAACACATTGCTCTATTTACATCCCAGTTCAAATAAATCAGCATAAGGGAGACATTTACTTCAGTTTAACAATATTATATGCTAATCTCAATACAGTAGATTTTTGACAGATTTCAATAAGTTTTGTTTAACTTAAAAGAGACACAAACTTCCTGCACAACCTCCATAGAGCTTCCCTTGTATTTTGCTCTCAGAATTATCTTAGATAAATAGAGGTACATTTATCCATAGAGCCTTTTGCAGATTGCACATGTAGACTAAGTGTACTCTGTGCCAGGTACATGCTGCATCCAGTACAGAAGCCCCATGTCTAGGTTAGATCTATGTCAGTGCAGCATTGTTGTCCAGCTATGTCCCTCTAGTTCTTAGCACAGTGTTAACAACATTTAGATTTGTTTTCTTTCATTAATTCTTTCATTTCCACTCTCTGCAGCTTTCCCAGGGTTGCCGAAATGGAAAGGCATTCTTCTGTCTTTTGACTTCTCTACCAAATCACATGGAGCGCACTAAATCTATGGGCACCTTTTCTCATGTTCATCAAGTTGGACAGACCATGTGTTCTTTCCCATGTTTTTGTTTTCTTTGTTTTTTAGAACCCCCAGACCATCTTCAGCAACATTAAGAGGTGGTATACTCCCTTAAACTATTCATATGTTTGATTTTTGAACAGTCAGATGAATTATCTTCCCCACAAAATATTGGTAGACCTTTCTGTTTTAATCTTGCTTTATTGGTTCATTGAAGTATTATCCCTATTCATCTCTCTACTTGTCACTGTACACAGCCTTGGATGTAGAAAGGAGGGGCTTTGTTACCCTCATTTAAAAGAGCCTTTGAGTAATCTCTTTTTTGTTTGTTTGTTCAGCCTACTTCTCTGCATGCAGTAACTAGATTTCCTGCTTTTGCTTCATTATTCTTTAGAATTCCCTGACTCCTCTTTTCAGCTTGCTGTCATATACTATTTGATTTTCAATCTTCAGATACTCCTTTTCTGCCATACCATTCCCCATCCCAGATGGCCAAAAAATATATTCATTTGCAATAACTTTGCTGCTTTATTTTTCTTTTGGATACCTTCACAAACTTTCTAGCACTTCTTTCTTCTTTCTTTCTTCAGGATGAAACATGAACCTATTCTTACCTAACTTCCAAGGTCTTCTTAAGATTTACTTCTACACAAAGATCATAAATCTTCTTAATCAACCAAAATACAATCTTTTAACTTTTCTGGGGTCTTGTTTACAGAGTGTGTCATGATCAGATTTTCCCATCATCCTCCCCCTCTACAGAGGTTTCGTCTTTTCCTCTCCTCTTTGCCATTTATAAGTCAAATATTAGTTTAAGATAAGGCTCGAGAGAGTCTGCAGGAACCACCAGGAACTGCTCACAGTATGCAAGAGGGATTCTAGAGGACATTTGGGAAGGTGGTTGTGTCATAGCTTTTGCTGTAACACTGGCAGCTAACTAGTAATTTTAAGTGTTAAAAGGGGTCATGGCACGTACGAGTAACGGACATCTGATCTCCAGTCACAGAACATATCAACTGCCAACGGGATTTTGACATGGTGGAGGGGAATAAATCTAAACAGAGGAAGCATATCTTCATTTACTGGACGGAATCGCACAGTATCTCAGTAAATAATTGCTGCACATGTTAACATGAAACCTTCAACCAGATAAAATTTTAAAAGTGCCTAAAAGGCAGGCCTGGACAAGAAAAGCTAAATGCTTCAATAACAAATGTGCATAAACCAAGGGGGACACATATAAATTAGCCTAGAAGGGGCCTCTGAGATGTGGTCCTGTGGGAGGTGAAGGTTCTGTACTAAATAAAGAGGCAGCACCTCATCTTGCTCACTTCAGGTCTTGCCAAAAAGCACTTTTGCAAATACCAGATGTAGCCATTTGTAGCTTCTCTTATTCCTTTGCTAATTGACAATTCTTTTGCTCTTGCTCTACTTTGGGAGAACGGCTATCTGCAAAAACTGTTTATCAAGCACATTTACCCCTGGCACCACCTTGCAGCCTGAACCTTAGCCAGCCTGCAGTATCCCAGGCAGTTCCCAGCTGCATGGTACAGGATGGTGTCTGACAGGGACTGTATGAATGGACAGCAAGATGAGATAGCCCTGGCTGGTTGAAGAAGAGTTCCCTTGCACAGATAAAAAATTACTTACTATGCCACTTTCAGGAAAAGAGGGCAAAATCTAAACTAGCTTATCTATTAACATAGAGTAGCCTGCAATAGTCAGCCACAACAAAGATGCTATTACCTCCTCATCTTTTTCTAAAATCATGGATGATTTTGGTCCCCCTAGTTGCCCTACAATGGTAGGAGATTAGGGAAACTAGGAGTATTGACTGGAAACAATTGCCTGACATTTCCTCCATCCAGATGAGCTATTCTTCCCTTCTGCTATCTGGTTAAATCAGAAAGCCTTATACCAAAAACATGGTGTGGGCCATTTTTGAAACCCTGTGCAATAGAAAAGATGAAGGGAACAGGACAAACAATGGAAAACAAACATTTCCATGAATCTAGCTTCTCATTTTGATTCTGATTTTTTGTTCCCTCTTCCACACCCCTTCACATGTATGAGTTTGCATTTGCATAAATGCTGAGAATAAGGGCCCATAAAAATACTCATTCATATGCAAACAAGGGTATTCACTCTTGTACCAGAAGTGTTTGCCCTCTCTTTACAAGGCTTCAGTAGCAAAATCATACAGCAGAAAAATATCATGAATTCCAGCTGGTCAGTGATATCCCACCAATAATGCTCACTAGCCCAGAGAAAATAAAAACAAGCAAACAAAACACACTGATGTTCACAGTGCCTTAATACAACTAGGTAGTGAGAATAAATGTATGAAAATCAGACTCTGCACACACCATGCTTATAAAAATACTGCATTTGCTGATAAGCTGGCTGTTTCATAAAGAAAGAGTCACATCTACCACAGTGGAGAACGCCTGCACACCTAGCTCTGCTTTCTGCTGCCATGCAGGCAGGCAGATCCCGGCTTCAGGGTTTTGTTACTTGTTTCATTCTGATGCACAAGAGGCCAGAAAGAAAGGAGAAACTCCCTAAGGGATGTTTGGGATGCTCATTTGGGAATGGAAGAAGCAGCATTCAAGTCACTGGCACCAACGTCTATAAAAAAAAGTATTCAAACTCATATTTCTATGCTCTTGATAAATTAGCCCACTGACCTCTTCTATGGCCAATAGCTGTCTGTCACACTCAGCTACTGAAAATGTTAAACTTCTTCCCTCCTACTCTACCTTTGGCCAGAAGTGAATTGAGTGCACTTATCCTAGACCCACAGTTTTTAGGCTCTAGCTCCCCTTCCAAACTGGTCTCCAGGTTTTCTGACGTGTGCTGAGCATTGCTCTTTATTTCTGAAGTGAGTACTTACAAACACGGGGTCATGTGGTAAACAGGGACCTCATCCCTCCTTCCTCTCTTGCTCAGATCTCCCACCCTGGGAGGTATTGGTTTTGGGAAGTATCAGCACTTTCTGACAGTAGTTTTGGTTGAAAAAAAAAAAAACATTTTGTCTTACCATCCACATTCTTCAAGAGAAAAAGACCAAATCTGAAGTATGAGATATTCAACCCCACACAGCAAAATGAGAAGCTTTAAATACAAAATGTTAGCTGTTACAGATCTTGCTCATAAACTGTGAAGGCAAAGCGTTATTCTGGGGCTTTTTCCCAGTTTATTCTTTGCTAGTAATAATTCTACCACTGATTTCAGATGTGCCCTTCCTGCTTTCACTTTCATCCTTGAGAAATGTTCTGGGAAAAGTCATTTTATTAGATAACAGGCAGAACCATCTTAAATAAACTCACTTTCAAAGAAAAAAAGAAATGCTGGATCACATCTTGGCATCATTTATGACAGTGCAAACATATTGACACAGATTTTATTACCAAAATTTATATTTTGCATCTGTTGTCTACAAAAAAAAGGGGAAAAAAAGAAAAAAGAAAACAAAACAAAAGAAAATCACAATATGATCAAAATTACAGTTAAGTTTTAAAAAATCTCCTTACAAGAAAGACTCTATTTAGGAATCAGGAGCCCACACCTGGGGTGGTGGCCAGGCTGCACCTGCACTTCCCAGGAGCTCTGGCAGCCAAGCGCCTGCTCCTCCACTGGTGTCAGAGTGCCAGGAGAAGTTCCCAATGCATCTGAAAATAGACCAGGAAACGACTGCAATTTACAACAAAAATGATAGGACACAGATTCTCACAGGGACAAACCAATGGTAAATCTAACCAAGAAAGGGAAATTATAGTTATGAGCATTCAGAACACAGTTGCAAAGGAAAACCATTTTGGTAATGCATCTCAAAATGTACTGAGTTTTTTTCATAAAGTTGAGTGAGTTCCTTTGATCAAATCAGTAGCTTTAGACTTTAAAAAATTAACTACTTTTTACTTTCCCCGCAAGACTTTCTGTTGACTGGGATCATATTTGGTTAAGTTACACCATTTACTCCCAGGATTTTTTCCTCATTTTCAACAGATTTGCAAGGGGCTACAGCAATGAGCAGGAAACACACAAGTCTTCTATTCTGATATGTATTTTGAGAGAGACTTATTTTTCATTCTCTTAATTTATAATTTGTAATTGTATGGAGTATAAGCTGTGTGAGGAAAGCAATTAATTTACAAAACAGACTACATGCAGCACATGCAAACTGACTCCTCTTACCAAATAGGAAAGACTTTCTCAATGCAACAGCTTGGCGCAGAAGAGCATGCTGAGCTGAAAAGCAAATACAGCTATCTGATTAATTGATTCTGACCTCATAAATATTATACTTTGGGGGCTCTAATGGAACTTCCTGAGGGTAAATTGCATGGTTCACCTCATTCATTTATATCTCTGGCTGACAGATGTACATTATGAAATGTCACTGAATATGCTGGCAATAAATGAGGTATAACATTAGCATCGTGGTTCTGTTTTCCTGAAGGAACACTTTTGTTAAATGAATCCCACACCAGTAAAAATATTATTCTCTACTATGTACACTTCTTTCTATTTTAATCAGTCTCACAGAAATATATACTGGCCTTCCAAAAACACAGAGACCCAGTAAATTAACAAAACAAGCTGCTCTTTTGTTGTGCATGTTTCCATTGTGAAGCTATATTGTTGGAGAATATTAGGCTGTGACAAGCATTTGATAGCGTAGTAGTTGCACTAATGTTATGGTTATTATCTTTACTACCGCGCAGTGAAACACAGTTAATTAAAATACAGTGAAAAAATTGCTCCCTTCCCCTGCCCACACATAAATGAGATGATAAATTTGTTGTTGTAGTCAGCATATAGGGTCCCTTGACCTCTCTGCATGTATTTAGGCATTATTCTGTTTTCTTTTATTTTCTTATTTCATTGTCATTTGAGATTGATAAAACTACATAGAGGTCTTGGGAATAACAGCAAATAACCATGACATGTGGAGCTTAATGAAATTATATACTGTGGTGCATTGCAATAAAATTCGTAAGAATATGTGCCACACTACTGTAAGGCGTGCAAATTCCAATAAACCATTAATCCTTGCCATGAGCAGGCCATGAATGCAAAGGTAACTTTGCCAAGGGATGGGGTGAGGGGAAACAGAGAGGAGGAGGGAGGGAGGCTGAGGGAAGGAGAACAGAGCTACTGGAGAGTGTGGTAGTTAGAGGAAATGAACCATCCCCTTGGGATTAAACCTACTTGCAACTATCCCCTTTCCTCCCACTGCTAAGGCATAATTGTTATAAAGGACAGCACTAGAAAAACGTGTAATTTGTCTCTCACTAGACACCAACAGCTAGTGCAGGCTTAGGAGCCCAAGTGAGGCTGAAAGATATTTCATCTTGCAGTGCAACCTCCAGGACAGCTTCTGAAGAGCTGCATGGTGGCTGCCTGCTGCACCTCTGCACAGAGAGCAGTACAGGAGCAGCCCCCACTTGTACCTGCTTCCCAGACACTGGCCACAGACCTGTTCCCCTCTAACAAATCTTTCTCCACAAGCTCCAAGCCCCTCCCTTCAGTTTTTCAGAAGGGGAGTGAAGGAGGAAAGCCAATAGGGTTGGGAAAATTGGCCATTACAGGAATTTTCTGCAAACAGAGATTGAAAATAAGTGACAGAATTTGTGCCTGCTCTGCTGCTACATCTGTGCATTTATTGATTTACTCTCAGGCACGGACTACAGCTGGACTGTAAAGGGGCTACACAAGACACCTCTGCCTTTGCTTAAAACCACAGAGGTCAGCTGTCACTTCGGTACTTATACTTTTTTGGCTGAGTTTATGCTTTCAAAAAGGCTAGAAAAACATGTTAGATGCAAAGAGCACCCTCTAGCACTAAGACCAGGAACACAAGGCATTGCTTTTGTAAAATCACCTCTGCTGCACACTGTGAAGGATTCTGGGAGCTGCCAGGCTCTGCAACTGGGCTCAAGGTGGCTGCAAGGGGAGAGATGTGTCCTTGACAGGCAAGGATACTTGGGCTCCAGGAACATGGATGCTATGAGAAAAACTCCTCCTTGCTCCAGTGTAGTTTACTTTGCATAGTCAAAGTCACGAGTCAGGCCTCATAAAAAACATCAGGGTTTTTTTTGTTTGTTTGTTCATTTGTTTTTTGTTGTTTGTTTGTTTGTTTTATTGTGTTGTGCTTTGGATTTTTTGTTTTGTTGTAATTTTAAACAAAGCAGCAGGGATGAGGGGAAGCAAGTTGTAAATTCTGTGACACTGCCTTCCTGTTCAGACTTCGTATTTTTCGTCTCTATTCTGCTAACAACATTGTGAGTCCTAGTTGCAATGTTTGCATGTTACAATGTTTGCTAGCATACCTGTCTATTAAAAGAGGAGTGGAGATCTGTTAAAGATCAGTAAATAGAAAACCCTTCGAAGGTGTATATGTTTAGATGTAGACAATTAAATATTCATATGTGGAAAACAGAAAGGCAAGTAGGAAGTATAATTATGGTTATATTGGATTTCTTTCCTGTTTACATTTCTCTAACATTTAAGAATACTTGTCCCTTCTGCTTTTATCTTGCACACATCTGAGAAAAACTAAGCACAGAGAAAACAAAAATAAAGCAAAAACAAGTCCTTTACCAGTTTCTACCTAAATACCAGCACACACATACCTTGACTGATAATTAATTTGGATAAAACAAGGGAACTACCCCACACTGCCTCATAACAGGGGACATTATCCCATGCATGATTTCCTGGCTGATAAACCAGGGTCCAAATGACTCAGTATCCTGTGCCATAAACCTAAACTTGCCAAGGCATTACACTGGTCAGCTCTGAGGCCGCTCAGTGCCTCCCACTCACAAGGGGCACCGACACAGCGTTGCCCTGCTCCAAAGTGTTGTACACCATCAGGCTGTGAATATGATACCAAGCTGGACAGTTAAAATCCAATCCAGCAGGGAGCACTCAGGTGAACCAAGTATGTGCCACTAACCCTGTCTAAGTCATGGGGTAGAAAGCAGATCTCTAACAGCAGAGGAGCCTGCTTCAAAAATATTAACCATATCACACTTGTACTTAATGTACAGTGTCTAGACAGTATTGACTGTGTGTACAGACCATCCTCCCAGGGATAGCTCTCCCTGAGACCTGAAGCCGTGCTGCTATAATTAAAGCCTACAGTCTTTTGGAAGTCACTTGCTTTTTCACTTAGAGTTTTCCTGAGCGGCCTTGCAAGCGAGGCAGCTACGTGCACCTCCCTAACATAACAGGTGGAAGATGAGGAGAAGGGGAGCCATCTTTAACCAACTGTGCACTAATTTACCTGTTTTATAAGGCATTGGTGGCTGATAGAAATAATGTTCTATTTATCTACACAGAGCATGATTTCTTTTTCTTTTAAAATGTCCAGTATACCAGTTTATAATTTTGATCCCTAGACATCAACACCAACCTTTAAGACAGGGATGTATCAGTACTTTTTATTTTCTCCTCACAGACTAGGCTTGCACTACACAGACAATCAGATGTTTTTAACTCCACAGCTTTACTTTTCTTACTAATTCGATGTTTTTCTTTCACCAAAAACCACATTTCTATAAATGGCCCAGCCAAAACATCATTAATTTTGCCTCTAGCAGCCCACCCTGCTCTAAGGGTGCAACAGCCAAGGACCCATTAAGCTGCCTCAATGCCCCAGGTTTGTCAGCTTCTCTGTGCTTCCCTCAGGAATCAGCTGGCTGGTCTCTCAGAAAGCAAGTCAAGCCCTGCAATGGTCGGTGCATATCATGGCACAGGAACAGCCTTGCACATGGCGTTTGTTTGGCCAGCAGTGCTTTAGGAGCTGAGGGCCACCAACAGTGTCACCCAGCTCTCGGTATTGTTGTTGAGCAGCACAGCAGACACATCATTCAAAGGCTTCCCTATTTTTGAGGGACATTTCTACTGAAAATTTAAAAAAAATAATTCCCAGGCTGTTCTTTACTTTTAAAAGACCTGACATGCATTTCAGTCTCTTCCTTTTAGAGCTGGTACCCATATTTTTATGTTACCCATTCCTCCCTTCATCCTAAGGATCAAGTAAGAGGGTATTTGCAGCACGATCTCTTTCTGATATTTGTGATTCTAGAGCTGCCCAGACAAGGCCAGAGCAGGATAACATCTGTCCAGATCAACATGAATGTCTTTGGAGAGAAGGCCAAGCAGAGCAGAAAAGAAATGAAAACACATGCCAGAGGACAAGAAGGAGTAAACAAAAGGAGCTGGAGAATCTAAGATGACTGTCTTGAATGCTCAGCAATAGTGCTAGCAGTGCTCCCCCCACAAGACACAAAGTAGCATAACCTGGAAACCAGTAATATGTGCAGAGCTTTGTTTAAAATTAGGGTAGGTATCCATGATGAAGACACAGAGCCTTTCTGAGATGGCAAAGGAGTGAGCATTTGGCAGACACCAGTCAGTAGTGTACACTTGCAGTATCAGAGATTGGCTATGCAAAGCTACCTTCCAGGAACACAGAAAAATTAATAAAAATAAAATTAAAATTTTTGCATAGAAGGACAATTTATTTCCCCTCTCTGACCTTCCAATACCCCTTGAAGAAGTAAACAGTGCCATTCCTCTAAACCACAAACTTTTCCCAAATGAAACCACATTGTCTAGCATTAAATTTTTTCAAGCTTAGGCCATGGTGAGGTATGGGGGGAGCTACGACAAAAGCAAAACAACAAGCTTTAAAACAGTGTAAGAGCTTTTTCTGCAATACTGAAACAGACCATGAGTTCTAGCTCTCCAAAGAGAAGCAAGTGAATTCTGCTCAAGCATCTGTGAGCAAGTTACCGTGGGTCTAAGCTAGAAAAAATCACATATTCTGAAGTACTTACTCCTGATTAGGTACAGCCATTTCCACCTCGTGTCATGGCCAGCAGAACCAATCTGATTGTTGCCTTTTCTCCCCTTTGGACTAGACCAAATGTCATCTTCCTAACCACAAGAAGATACAGAGAAAAAAATTAAATACATGCATACATACATACACACACACACACACACACATACATATATGTATATATAACCTCTTAGGCATAGAACTTTGCTAACTCCTCATGAGGCTACTTACTTTCCCATTGCCTGGGCCAGTATATGTGATCCATTGTTTTTGAGTTAGATAGATAGACAGATAGATAGATAGATAGATAGATAGATAGATAGATATGTGTGTATGTCTGCATATATGTGTGTGTATATGTATATATAACACACACAACAGTAGGTCACATAAATTCCTCTCCATAAATCTTCAGTGGAATATAATACCACAGAGCTTGTGACAAGCTATTTTCCTGGTCCTTTGTTAAGCCTACTAGCATGAGCTCTGTCCTAGTTTGTATGCTGCCTTCCAACTCATAACCTGATGGGGAGCTTACAGAAAAGCTAAACACAGCTGGACAGAAGCGGGATCAGTTTTGGAAGGCAAACCGGGAATCAACCACCAAGGAACTGCTGCCATGCACCACCTCCTGGGGACCCTAAGTCAGGGGTTTGGGTCATCTTTGGTAACAGCTTGTGATATACCCAAGGGGATGCTGGAAGCAGGACATATTGAAGATGTTTGTTCCCAAAGCACAGAGAAAGAAAGAAGAGGGCCATCTTGCCCCTCCATACGTGCCAAGAGTGGGAGAGAAGGTGTCACATCATTCACAAGGTAAGCCCAAGAGCTGATGGAAATGAACTAAGTTGCTTGTTTGGAGGCCATGCCCATGCCTGGGCAGACCACAACACAAGCAATTCCACTTGCTTTCTGAAGCACAAGCTTAAGCAGCCAAAAAAAGTATTGGCTCTATGAGTAAAGAAAGAGAATAGAGAAAACTCACAAACACTGCTCATCTCCTCAGAGACAGGAGCCAGCTTCCCACTTTAAAATAGAGCCCCGTAACCAGAAAAGCACCAAAGGGGGCAGGGGGGAAGTCAGATCCTGCCTTTGAATTCCTCATTTCAATTTATGCATCCTATCTGCCAGGGAATTAAAAGAAGAGAGGCAAATACTGGAGATTTGCATAAGTTACGCTGAAGCAGAGATGCATGCTGGTCTTCAAAGTAGCAACCTTCAACGTGGCTCCTTCTTCCTTCCCCGCTCACTTTTTTTTTTTTTCTTTAATCGATTTTTCCCTTTAATGAACCTCTCCCCGCCTGCCTCTCTGCAGAGTTGCACGGAAAAATGCTGCCATCCAGCGGCATCCCCAGAAAGAATTCCAGAGACTGGGAGTAGCGAGGGTCCGGAGAGTGAGACACACCCCCTCCCCCCTTTATCTTCCCAGAGCAGAGGGGCAGAAAAGGGGGTTCAGGAGATGGAGTTTTAAGGCTTTCTGGCACTCTGACTTTCACTGGCAGACATGATCATCTCAAATCAAAGATATGATGACTCTAAGGATCCTGCAAAGCACATGGATTACTGAATCCAGTTTGCTCACAGGCAAATGGACTTTCTGTAACCGATGCACTTGAAAAGCCCTGATTTTATTTCCCTAGAATGATCTAAACAGAAGTGTATAAAACTTGACTAAAAATCCAAATATCTAATTTCAAAAATGTAATTAGAAAGAAAAATAATTCCAATTTTGAATTAAAAATACTTCCTTTTCTGTCATTTAGAATTATTTTCCCAGTGCCCAAAAATTACCAGTTTCTCCAACTGAAAGAAATGCAGTCTGCTAACATGTTATAGAGGACTGATTTTTTTTTCCCTAGGAATATTTAACATTATTCAGTAACTTACTCAAGGACAAATGTCCACAGTCTATGAGTTATAGTTTGAAGTCATTCATCTAGGTTTTCACAATCCATTAAGGCTTTGGAAACCTTTCCATCACTTTGTTAAAAGCTTGAAAATAACTGTTCCATGTCAAGAAACTTTGTGTATAAACACGTAGTTACATAGCCAATGTTGCTGTTTCTGGAATGGGAAGACAGGAAGAGCTAGAGCAAAACCAATCCTTTTAAACAAGCACATACGCTTGCAGGCAATGTTCAATTTAAAAAAAAAAAAAGGTGGTTGTTCATTTATTTTAGGGTAAGGGGATTTTGCATACCTTCATTACTTAAAAACACATATGTGCAAGACTAATGCACCAAGATGTTTATGAAAAATTAACGTGTTTGTGGACCTTTGTTTTGGCTGTGCCTGTAGCAGTACGGGCTAGTATAGCACACCGAGGCTGTGTCTGCAGCTTGAGTTTTTGCTGCCTTCTTGCTCCACGAATCTCCTCCTTCAGAAATTCCAAGCTTGGCATGAACTTGGCTCTGCTATTCAAGACAGAGTTTTAAACTTAAACATCTGCTTCCAGAGAAAGGCACGGCTCTCTCCCTGCCTTCTGCCCCCAAGGGGTGAATGTGGAACGTTTCCCACGGCATTCCCTGAGGCTAGCGCTCCCCAATGTCCAGCACCCAACATCCTGCCCCTGGGTTGTCTCCCATGGAACAGGTGACCCTCTCTTCTCTCCCTGCTTTGGGACACAGAAATCTAGAAGAAATAAAACCAGGGGGTTTTATTTTGGTTACAATAAATTATTTATACTCATTTTCCCCAGTTTGCAAAGTCTTCCCACATGTTCGACTTTTCAGTCACTTTACAGGTTGAGTGTGTAACCGCCCACTGCACAGCCCCAGTCCTCCACCAATGAACAGTCCCACCAAAGGAAGCAGAATGCTGACTGGATCATCCACAAAATTCTCCAGTGTGAGCGGACGGAGACAGACTGGGGGCTGGCTGGGTTTTTGTTAGACTGTCAGCTATGGGGTAAAGCACCAAGTCTAGATTTCCAGGTCTTGTCCAGATTCCACCTTTTGTGGGAAGAGCTAGAATGGAACTGAGCTGCGGGCTGTGGGATGTGCCTGCAGAACGCCATGACAGGACAAAGAAGCTTGTCTCCACCTGACCTTGGGGGGATGAGATGCCACACGGCAGAGCCCTGCGGAGAGGAGCCTGTTGGAAGCTGCCGGTTGGGCAGCGCATGATCGTCCCCATACAGGGACATTAGGAAAGTGTGCTACTGACATGGCAATGTGTGATACGTCACTTAGTGAAAAACACCATGTAAGGAAATACTGGGTCTTGAAGCAGTGTATAAAACCAGCTTGTTTCTTTGAATAAACATCTCAGATTCCCAGCCGGTCTGAGTCCATGCCTTAGTCATTACACCAACCTTTCATACCATATCGAAGTCCAAATGCTCCACTGAACCATAGAAAAGACATCTACCTCCACATGTACCCATGAAAGAAAGCTAAGATAGGAAACTACTTGCCTCAGTGTAAATATGCATCTTGGTTTCTGCTTCATGTACTTGATTCCCAGTATAAGCCATTTTCAGTAATCCCATTAAATTGAACTGCAAGCCTGCACGTAAATTCAAGAATTTTTTTTATTACTGAAGCTTAAATTTTCCATTCATGCAAAGCCTATATAAATAGTTCCATTTTAAGTCAAACAAATCATCAACCAAAAGGCTCAGCCTTAAAAGCAAGGTCAATATATCTACTTTCAGGACCTACAGGGACATGCTCACAGTATGTGGTAAAGGAATGCGTATTCCACACATGACAGATAAGGGAAGGCAATGGGGTTAAATCTACTGCTGACCGCTCCCTATGCCTGTTTGTTCAAATAGTCTTTCCACTATTTTTTCCTCAAAAAATGTTTTCCATCCTTGCCAACAATTGGCTCCCCCCGGCTAGATATTTTGCAAAATCCTTTATCATTCCTGTTTACTGTGTGTCTACTCTTTGATTAGACATGACTTTACACTTCCCAGAGGTGTTGCTGTGGTATGTTTTAAAAGGATGAAGAATTATCAGAATATGAGAAGACTGTCCTTCGGGCCTATTCAAAGCCATTAAAATCCAGCAAAGTTCAAGAAAAGAGAGATTCATATTTCATGAGTGTCGCTGTTATGTCTGAGACGGGTAAAGAAAACGACAAAGAGTCCAGGCTTACGAATAAGTGGAAGCGCTTTAATAATTTTCTAACTACTTTTATGGGACAGATCACAAAAGTCTGTTGAATGGCAATAGGTAATTGGTTCCTCGGCCATCCACCCCTTGAGAGGATTGGCCAAGTTCTAAGATACCTATTCCAAAATATTTTCAAAGTCAAAGCCATAACAATCTTGCAAAATAGCTTGCGGGTGCAAGAAGTTTATAAAACTGTGACCTTGTTTAAAACAGTTTACATAGGAAAGAACAGTCTTCTCACAGGATATTGAGAAAAGGCTGAAGAATTTCTCCGCTTCTAACTTTTTAGCACCTGCACATGAGAGACTTTTTGTCCCCTGTATTTTACACGTCCCTTTATTCATGCTAGTTGCATGAGCCAGTTTCTGCTAATTTTGCAAGAGTCGAGAGACCCAGATTGTTAAAACATTCTGTTTACTGGCCTGCAAAAGGTCATCTCTTTCAATGGTTGTCATTAAGCCCATTACTGCACAATTTAATCATAGATGCTTAGAGAAAACACTCAAAGCAAAATATCACAATCAACATGTCTAAGTGCATTACATAATAGATCAGTAGAATGGAAGCATCCAATTTCCCATCAATACAACTGAGTAAATTATTTTCTTGAGTAGACTAATTACTATGAAATATCTCAACCAAAACCTCTCTAAATTCCATCTATCAGTCATTTACTACATGCATCCTTGTCAGAAGAAATATCCACTTATCTGCTCCATTTAGAATAATGAGACTAATGAGTTTATAATTGTTATTTACCAAAATCCTTTATAAAAAGTAATGAAGGAAAAGTAACTGTTACATCAAGTAAGTAGAAAAATACACTCCCATGGGACAGCATTTCTGTGGGAATTGCATTGCTAGCAGTGAAAATTTCATGTTGTCAACAAAGAGTAAAGCAATAGAAGCAGCATTTTGCAGTCTGACTGATGGAGTAAGCAAGGCGGGGACTCCCACCTTCCCAGGATGCTTTTGTTGGGCTACGCAGAAACATGCAAAGGTAAATCGGCATGAGACTGTTAAAGCAGTTCTGACACCACTAAGTCATACCCAACACCTAAGCAGGACTCCTGTCACGTGTAGCAGAGCATTTGCACACAACCAACAGTGCCCTTGCTTGCCTCTCGCTTTCAGTTCATAGCACTTCATCTTCCCAAGCACTCTGCAAACACGAAGGATTTTAAAGTAAATAAGAAAATAGAACTGGCATAATAGAATGAAGACCAAATCTGGGGGGAATGTTTTGCCCAGGGCTGCAAGCAATAAATCAATGCACTACAAGATAGTCACATAGTCAAACTGAGGATTCAAAAAATACCTCATATCTATGCCAGTACCACAGAGGAAACACAGTGAATCCACCAACAGATGCCCTTATATTTAAGGGTGCTTCAAACTTAGATCCCTATTTCAAAACATTCATTAATAGCAATCCAAAAAAATCCACTTCTACTGAATGAAAAAGATTAAAAAGTCTTGAACCTGAAGTCCTGATGGACTATGCCAAACAGCATTATTGAGTTGGGAATTCATTCCTTCTCAAGATATCAGATACCAGAGTGGAGATGGTAGGCATGTAACAAATAGAAATAAATCTGGAACTGGAGCTAAAGTGAGACTGGTAGAATACATCAATGAGTTTTTATCATATAGTGGTCCAGTTTGTAGACTCTTTCCAAAGCATCCAACATTAATTTCTATTGAAAACAGATCATTTGCTCCGAGCAATACTAATGTTTTCCTATTCTGATCCCTTTTCCCTCACATTTATAATCTCTTTGCAGATGACTACAATAGAAGAGATTTGAGATCCCACACTGTAGGACTGAAAATATTTTAGAAGAGGCAAAACTACATGTAAGAACAATGATATTTCTTTTTCCTTCTCCTTGTCTTTTATACAGAGTTAGACAATTTCACTGCATGTTCATAAGGTTATACTACAGGATGAGAATATCTAAGGAATTATTCAAAAGAGATAGTACTCAATAAAAATTCCTGTATTTGAAAGGTTGCAACTAATACGTCCCATGTGAGACATCAGCTCCGCAGATTTGATAATTTTTGGCTCACCCTGAGTCAATGCCTGACTAGTCTGAACACCAAAGCATACAGCTTACACTAACAGCAAATTGTTCAGCAGGATTGATCAGAGGAAGGAAACCCCTTCCAATGAAAAAGGTAGCACTTGCACTATGTTTTTGATCCCAGCCTCATGATGAAAGGATTCCAATAAAAGATGCTGATTTGTTTCTGGTTTCTTAGGTAAGATGCCACCTCTAACAGATAAGAAAAGACTTCTTGTCTTGGGTATCTACCAACACTGAAGCAGCCATAGCACTTGTAAAAATATTTTATTAGTATGAATATTTTCCTGTCAAAAAATTGATCTGGACGAAAACTGCATGTCCTTTTATAACAACATGCCTACCTAACAAATTCAGGAATGGAAAAACATGTCCATTTCTTTCATTTAAGCCACCACGGAGATGTTTTGGTTTAGATTAGCAATTTGTGTTCTTTCAAAAGTTGGATATTCCCATTATGGAGAAAAACCTACCTAATAGAATTCTGCAAATAGGGATTAAGTTTAAATCATAAGCAGAGATTTGATGTGGCTTAAAAAAAAAACCTTAAAAAAGATGAAAAATTATAGCCTATACCTGTAAATTCTAGTGCACATCTGTTATACAATTGCTGTGCAGGAATGCTGGGAGTCTGTCTGCAAACATTTCACATAGAAAAACATTCTAAAAATACCTTAATCTCTTTGCAATTTATTTCAAATGCCTTTGTTGCAAGGACTTTGGTTAGCAGAATAGGATAAGTGTACAATTTGGAAACAAATGTTATTATCAGAATATTACTGAAAGTGTCTCAACAACTGACTATAAGAACAATATGAAAAGACACAGAAACAGGATTTACAGTTTCCAGCCCAGTCCTGCCCTTACCTCCTACCCCTACACAAAGTCCTTGACTACCCTGGCTGAAGACACTGTACCCCATTTGAGGAGTTTATAGATTTGAAAATTAAAGCAAAACCTAAGCCTTTTCTGAGAGTCTCTGCTCCGGTCCTTGCGAATCCACCTGAGGTTAGCAAAAGCCAGAAACATAAAGGTCCCATTTTTTGCTGCAAGAACAGCAAATCACATGAGAAAAGTAGCAACATGGGATTGTATATTCTCCAGGATTTCTCCATCTAAAACCTGGGCGATTAACTTTCCACATTTCTGCTTCCAAACACTTTGCCAAGCTCCATTGTAATGACTAATTCTGTCATGTTTAGAGTCAGTAGAAATAATTAATGTAGTATCTATAATTTTTAAATGGGACAAATAGAAACCATGTTTAAACCAAAATAAGAACATACACTAAGGTGTGTTGGCTTGAATGGCAGGCAGGGCTTTAGTTAAAATGATGCAGAGCATTGCTGAACTCTGAAAATATAAGGGAGATATAGAAGATCTTAAAAGTGGGCAGAGATGTATTTAGCAATTTTTAAAAATAACATTGCAATAAATTAAACAAGGAAGTCCTTTCACAAAAACATTGGAACATATACCTTAGGGTCTACATACAAAATTCATTGTAGATATGAGAATTCCTCTTTTATCTCTAGGCAGTCATGTCTATCTCTGCAACAATGAGCACAATAATCCTGCTTATGAAGTGGATTCATATTCTTCATGCTTTTTATTAAGCCACCCATATATCTGAATACTTAAGCAAGCATTTCTATAAACAAATAGTGACTATTATATCTTCTCTTCTTATTATATCTTCTTTTCCCTGAGATATTTCTACACCTGTACAATGTTGCTCCTTAAATTACTCACCACCTGAAGCCTAAAACAATTCAGCGCTACTTTGAAGCAGATGAAAAACAGGATATAATTCTCTTTAAGAACAGAGGATGAAAAAATAATCCCAAACTTGTCAACTGTGGATTTGATCCAAATATCAGAAATTTAAGGACGCTGAAAAAAATAAAGTTACTCAGACACCCATGGACTGTTCTGTCAGGAAAAAAAATAGTTTATGATTGGCATAGGATAACCCACACCTGGGGATTTGAATTTGCCAGAGGTGCTGATCAATTGCTTTGGACAGCAACAGGAGTCCCAGTGATTAGAGTCTTGTGCAAGTGGCATTTCCACCTGGGTCACGCGAGACTCCCCAAACTGTGCTTCTGCAGATTCCTTCTATCCAGCCACTCCACGGCCCCTAGATGACCCATCCAGTACATGAATGATCCATTGCTATTGTCTCAAACTTCATAGAAAACACCCCCTATCCATTTTACCTGCCTTAAAAATACTGTACTTCATGACCGCCCCTGCATCTGTGGAAACAGCTTCTACTGATTCACAAGCATCTTATCAATGCACAGTTTGGTCTGTTTTGCAGCAGGAAGAACCTGGGTGTCACTGGGACACACAGATTCTTCACTCAGCATGTTAATAATTGTATTTAAGCAAAGAAACTGGTCTAAACGCATTAATAGCTACCTAGGGAAAATCTTCAGGGAAGTCTGAAATGTCCACATGGAAAGCTCCAAATACTTGGTCAAATATGCGCCAGGTATAAGCCAAATACTTAGCTGTGAAGACGTCGAGTAGTTGAGTCAATGACTGAGTTTCACATCAGTTCAGTGTCCCAGACCAGCGCATTATCTCCTCCACACAGATGACTAACCAAGGAGCTCCGGGACCACCCAGGCTGTTAAAAGACTGAAGTGCAGACACGCACACAGGTTGCAACCCTGTTACCAAGCTACAATTAGAACAAACTTGATTTTTTAATTTATAACTTGAATCCCACAGCCCTTGCAACAAAGCAGTCACCAGCAATATCAGACGGCTACAGTTAAACCCATTGCATGGATGCCCTGGGAAATCCATGTTTTCCAGAGAACTCGTCCCCTCCATTAGAGACTACCACGGGGCTTGCCCAGAAAGTCAGCAGCTCATTTGCAACACCATTTTACAGAGGAGAAAGCAGGTTCCTGTGTTGCAAAGCAGAAAATTTGTTCTCACAGGTTGATGGTGCAATTACCACATCAGATTCCTTAGAGCTCAACTCTCCTAAATATAAAGTTGTACTCAACAGAGCATGGGGCCCTGAGGAAAAGTCAGCATCCTGCCCTAGTAAGTAAGTAGCAATGTGCTCATGTTGCAAAATTCTGCTTAAAATAAAGACAACATTTCTCAGAAGGGCCATAGATATGAATATCATCTCAGCCAGCAGTGGATTTTGTGAGCTGAGAAAAATATGCCTCACATTTATGAATGGTTGTTATTTAAAGGAAAGGCAACATATGGCAAATCTTATTTCAGGATTAGAGTGTTAAGATGGGGTACAGTAGCACCTACAGTGCCTGACTGCTAACATGACTAAGGACAGCCATATGACAAAGCAAGAGAACTGTGTCAGTCCTCATTGCTTTTTCCAGTACTTCATATAAATGTACTGGAAAGGTCAAAGAGAGACTATATTTGGATTTCGCTTATCCTGCTATTCCAGATTCAGCTCATGAACTAGACTGAAGGAGACTTGTGATACAGTAGATATTTAAAACATGGGATAAACACGGTAAGGCACTCAGCCACTTGGATAATGTAAAAGGAGTTCTGCCAGAGTCGATAGCTCCCTATATCAGCTCCTGAGAGGCAAGTACATGCATCTCATCTGCACCTGCATAAAATGAAGTGATTGCTACTTCACTGATGGTTAACTGTACAAATACTGGAGTAATCCCAAAACCCTGAGAATCCACTAAGCCTTTGGAAATCAGGTGGTTTTTTATCCACTGCTGCCAAGATACCATTCTTCTAGTGCAAAAGAAGTTTAAATTCTTAATGTTGTTCCAGGTAATACTTTCCAACTACAGAGGGTCAAGTAAAAGATAAGGAACTGCACCAAAAGCAATACATAGCCCAAGATCTGTAGGCATCAGATTATAAAAAAATGAAGATAATCTGGTTTGTCATAAATTAAGAGAAAAATTATTTACTATAATCTTCCCTCACAAATTATAATCTTCATTTTTCTTCAGATTTAACTACTGCATGAAATAGAAAAATAAACATCCCCAAGATGTTAGCATAAAAATTGAGTTGTTCTGTCTAGAGACCGAAGCATCTGGTTACTGTACCAGAGGGAACCTGACAAACCTTCCCTTTGACTGGCAGCAGCAGATTTACAACCTGTGTAAATCTAGATTATTTCAGATTCCTTTCATTCTCTACAAGCAAGAATACACAACAAGCAGATTTTCCAGACAGTGATTTATTTGCCAAACATTTGATCTTTATTTAATACTTTCAGTAACAACTCGGCAATCTCTAGCCCACCATTTATCTGGCTCAGTTTTCCTGAAGTCATATGATTCCTAGTCTGCCATCTTTGATCCTCACCTTGGGTTTGTCCTGCTGTCCATTAGCAGAGCTGCTGGTATTCCCAGCAAAGAAAATTATTTAATCCGGCTGCGCATAGCAACTGAAGTTCCTGCTTGAAGTGCAGATTTGGGT
Organism: Struthidea cinerea; assembly: GCA_013397865.1. Lineage (NCBI taxonomy): Eukaryota > Metazoa > Chordata > Aves > Passeriformes > Corcoracidae > Struthidea > Struthidea cinerea. Next base: position 205,466 of record VZTI01000079.1, read on the forward strand.
ACTTTAAAAAGGCAGTAAACAAAAGAGACATTTGTAGAGCAATGGAATTAAACTCTTCTGGCTCCCCTGCCAGGGCCTTGTAAGACCTGCTCCCAGCTTTGCTGTCCTGTGGGATTTGGGTCTTTTTGTACTGAAATGATTCTGAGGGACTGATCATTTAAAACACTACAATTGGCCATGATTCACTCAGTCTAGTTGGCATCACGTCTGGGCAGAAATGCATTTCAGGCTGAAAAATGGTTCAGCTTCCCTTAAGATGACAGTTGACGCTTTTTCTACTCCATTGATTTTTCTCCAGCACTCACTTTTGCAGCAACAATTCCCAAGATTTTCCTTCTAACATAACCCACACTGTGGTGAAGAGTGGGCCATGATCTTTTTTAGGCATATAATGAAACAGTAAAAGACTTTTCTGTAGTTTGTTTCTGTGAGTCCATTTGCTTTTGATTACAAAGCTGTGGAAGTCATCACTTTAATCCAAATCATTTTCCAGATACTTATGCCTAAATGATGCTCTCTATAATAAATTGCCATATTTTATGTAAACAGTACAAGCTTTATGTGCTGCTCTAAAAGTTCATCTGTTTAATCTGGCTCTGTCAGGGCCCAGGCATTTTGAATCAAGGCATGAGCTATATCTCTTGCTGTTTTCAACATTGTGGACAAAAGCCTCTCGCATTTTCCTGAATAAGTATTGCCTTATTTCCAACACTGTAGGAAGCCTTTGTATTTTTTAACATAGACAGAGGCTAAAATTACTAACTAAGCATTCGCTTATGTTTTGCTCCCTGTAACAAGACTGACTGCAAAAGCAGCATGCCCTTCTCGCTGCTCCAGTACTTACACCAGCAGGACTGTCATGAATTGTAATGGATGGCTAATCATACCTTGTGCATGTTGTACAGCTCTCTTTTTGATAGTTCCAGGCATATTTATCTCAGCTTGCAATTTACTCATGTCAGGCTGTATCCCAGCAGTACATGGTCTGCCTCTGCAAAATGTTGTTTTGATTCCAGAGAACTGGAAATTTTCCTCCTTCAGTTTTTATCCAAGCTCTACTGACTTACCTGAAGCCTCTGCACAGACTTATTATTATGTCCTTTTTTGCACCATTCCTGCCTGTACCGCCTCTCCCACCCCTTCTTCTGCCACCATGGGCAATGCACACACTGACAGGCATTCCCAGGTGTCCGACTCCATGCGCCAGGGATCTGCACAATACTGAATGCGCAGACCATCTGATACATGGGGATAATCTCTTCAAGGAAGCCTTGACAAAGACACCTTAGATACAACTCATGATCAAACTTTATCTGCCAGGAAGGTGTGAGTCACTCACCTTACAAAACTAATAGGCAAGTGGCATTTTTTATATTACTTTGGCTTCTTGAGAGACCAGCTAATGTCCTTTCTCTTTCTACCTTTTTTTCTGATGGATGAGTTTCAGCACACAATCTGCCTCTTTTTCACCATCTGGCAAACAAGTCAGATAGCCCAATTAGTTGGATACAGAGAAAGACTAGAAATGAAGACTAATCCAAATTTCATCTAAATTTTGTTGGAAAGGGAAAAAAATCTTACAGAGTCCCTGGTTTTTTACTTAACTTTGTGAGGAAAATGTCACCAATTATGTTTTATCTGGCAGTAGTGTATCCCAAACAAAACAGCAGTTCAGATGGAGAAGTTTGATCTTGAATCTCTGGTTGATTATTCAGGTTTTGTGGTTTGAATTAATTTCATGCATCTTCTGGATAAGACTTTCTACACAGCCCTTTCTGCCTTCAGCCAAATTGTTATGGAAGGTAAAAGCCACAGCTGTCAAGTAAGTATGATTTAACCACTTCAAGCTAGCAAAGAAGATAGCAGAGAAAGACTCAGTGAAATGGAAAAGCTTTCAAGTATGACCCAAGACACCACCTGCTCTGAGGGAGCATCCAGCACACAGAAAATATTTGTCTGACCTGATCCTTAATTTTTTTGGCATCCACCAAACAGTCCCCATGTAGCCTAAGTGTTTCATCAGGCTAAGAGGCAGAAAGTTTTCTTTCCTGCTAACAGAACTAAATGGAAGCTTATTATTTTTCACTGTATAAACATAAATCAAGTTAATTTTTCCCTCTCATAAGCAGTAAGAAAGACTGAGCACTGCATCCTGTTCTATAGTCTATAACAGAAATAGCTAAGGAGCTATTAGGTAACAAACCCCATTCTCTTAATTTTTCCTATCAGGCCACAGTTTCTTAAAACCTCACTATTCTTGTTAGTTTTTTCTCAGTTCCCACATTAGGAGAAAAAATTAAATTATTTCACAAAGATTTATATTCACATCAGGTTTTCATGCCATGATTAGTCCTTGTAATAAAGCACTGGAAGATATTTACAGTACCAGGAGCCTGGGTTCAGGCTTCAGAAGTCTCTCTTTAAAGGGCATCTTGTTCAAGGCATCTATAGTAAATGATGTTTCCCTACTCAATTGCCTCCACCACAAGTGCTGTTCCTCAGTGAGAAGCGTGTTAATTCCTGGATTCTCAACAGAAGCATATTTCCCCTCATCAGCAATAACTGCCACACCTGGTTCTGCCAATTGTCCTTCCTTCAGCTTCCTCACTTGTGGCTGCAACTGTCCCAGAACAAATGTCCTTTTAAGCTCACCCCTTTCCCTCCCCCATCCCCACAGCTCACCTCAGCTGCTAATGGTCAGCAGAACACAGAGCAATGCCCATGAAGGATCCTTTCCATTATGGAAGAATAGCAGGAGATCTGGAGGGAAAAGGAGACAGCAGGTAGCTTCCAGGATACTAGGGAGTGCACACCATTATCATCTTCTCTTTATCACAGCCCAGAATTACACCACTCTGTGCTGTAAGATTTGCTACTTTGCCCAGCTTGCAGTGGCTCCAGTGAGGTTAAGGCACAGGAAAGAGAGCAAATCCAGAAAGGGAGAGTTGCTTTAAAAGCACACATTTTGCAAATTTTTAATTCAGCTGTCCTACACAGGAGTCACTGAGATGCAACCAGCCTTCCAGCCCATTTCCTCCCTTTGCTCCCACTGATTTCAGCTTGTTAAATAATTCTTCATGAGGAAAAAGATGGGAGAGGTCAGTGACTGATCAGAAACAAACCTGAGCCAAAAAAGCACATGCCAGACAGCAAACTCTCCTGCACTGTCTGTCAGATGGGCAGTGTGGGACTGTATCAAGCTGCACTCATTTTCTGTGATCACAATCTTTCTTGCTCCCACATTAAAAACTAAGACCACGGACATGCCAGGACACCAAAGAGGCATCAGCAAATTTTTTTTCATTTTGCATCCAGAGAATCTCTACACAAAATGGAAATAAAATGTCTATATTTCAAGGCAGTCAGAATGCCATCATGGCAGTCTGTCAGTCTATCTATCCAGGCCCATCAGTCCTTTCTTGTTATTGTTGACCCAAGCAGGTACCTGACACGTCACAATCAGCCAGGCAGAGGAAGTTGTTATTTTCTGAGGCAGAGAAGACCTGCAGAACATGTTTCTTTTTTGTTCTACAGAGCATCATATCTTAATACTGCAAGTGTGAAATAGTTACTAATGTCCTCTCCTTCCCCTTTTTCCCACACCTTAGGGAGAAGCCCTGCAGATTTAACAAGGAGGTAACTAATCACCTTGCACAGAAATGAAAGGTTTCTGAGGAAGTTATCCCTATCACAACATAAATACGAATAACTCCACTGAAGACAATGAAGTTCCACTGGGATAAGAGCTTTAACCAAGGGTTAAGGATTTTATGCAGAATTCATTCCTTTTAAAAAAATCTTTGGAGCCCTTCCACAGAAGAGATAAAATCCTCTGCTCAGTTAAAAGAGTGGTTACAAAATAGCCTTTCATAAAGGTTTCCCATTGAATTTTGAGAACTTTTCCATTAGTACAGAATGATAATATTGTCTCTGGAAAGTGCTTTGTTCCTGCAATGGTACAGCATCTGTACAATGCCTCTTCATCTGAGCTATTAGAGCACACAAAAGTAGTTGGAGTCTGAATCCATTCTATAGAGGCTATGTGCCGCTTAGAAGAATGAAGGCAATAAATTCTGTAACTGCCAGCATTTCTTTCCAATGCAACAAGATACTCATTTAACTTCACAATTTATGCTTAAAACCTGACCAAGAAGGACAAATGCTCATCATGCTGTTAGCAGATGTTGTCTTTGGAATTGAGGCTGTCACTGCCGTAGCCAGGTAGGGGAATTCCTCAACTTTTAGGGCACAAATGTTTTTAAGCCTTTGTTTAAAACCCTGGGAGAAAGAGGATTCATTATGACAACAGATTTTAAGAGAAAAATCATTTCAGCAGCAGTGTGTTTGACCTCAAGTATGATTTTTGCATTGCACAGTACAAAAGAAATACACTATTTCTAGCAATGAAGTAGCTCCAACTGGTACAACAAAAGTCATTTTAGACTGAGAAGTATCTGAGGAACTGACTGTCTTTCATAACAAATGAAATGAAAATTCCACTCCATTTGCTGTGCTCCCACGGGAGTAATGCACACAGCTAAGTTTCAACCAAATGGAAAATGCAATAGCAGCACTTAACTTCATTTTCTTGTATCTGTTCTCAATTTTATGAGGGATATACTTTAAACATCTGTAATAATTATACTGAAATTGTTTTTAAATTAAATGTCACAGAATACAGTTGAGAAAAACCAGCCTTCAGTACATGAATTACACATTGTTTTAAAACAATATGTAACAATGATTAACTATCTGCAGGTACATTTAAAGAAGGGATAGTGGAGGAAACTCAGTGGGATAATCCTTTTGCCTCCTTTTGTAAAACAGTTGCACAAGATTGTCCCTAGAATCCCAGCAAAAGACCCCCCTCCTCCCAACCCTAGCATCTGAAATCACAAATCCTTTGAAGAAATTCTGTACTACTGGTAATATTGACATATCAGAAGACTTTCATGATTTTCCACTTGACACTCTGAATAAAGTATAGTTCACCTCTTTGAAATTATGTTTTAAAATGGTTTATTTTTTACTGGAATAAATTGAAGTACATTTTTAAATATATATATAAAGTGTGACTGTGTGTGTATGTATAAATGTGCATATGCAGCCTTACTCATGCAATAGGAGCACCCTTTTGGGGCTGGACCACTACAGACTCACCAATTCCTCCTCTTCCTCCCCCTCCTTTATTGAGCAGACATTCTGGGAGATGACTTTCTCCTCCTCCTCTGTCTTGAACAGCCAGACCGATGCAGAGAGATATAATGAAAGCTACAGCTGACTTTTCAGTTTCTCCAAATGGACGTTTAAGTGAAATTAAGACCACTTAGACTTATCAGAGTTTCCACCAAATTCCACTTTTTTTTTTCTTTTTTTTTCTTTTTTTTTTTTTACATGACTTATGCTAACCTGTGGTTAAATCTGACTATTTTTGATGCTAAGGCAGGCTCTGCGAAAGAGTCATACAGCTGTTCATATTTAAGCAGGCTCTCATAACAGAGCACAGCGCTCCAAAGATGTAATTGATGGCCATGTGGAACAGGATGACTCACCGTCTCTTAATAAGTCACAAGTGCTACAGGCATGAGAAAACAGGCAAATCACACAAAGTGGTTATCAACATGTCCTTCTCACAACCCAAGTAGGAGTGCATTTGGTGTCTTACAAACCACAGAAAATTTGTTTTCAAAAGGTTATAGATACTTTGGTGAATGTTACTGACATTATTTTGTGCACCCTTCTAGCTGTAAAGTACATTTGCCACAAGTACATCCATGGCACTGACAGCTCAGGAGCAGTTAACCTGGCACTCTAGCTGAGAATCAGGACATCCATAAGTAAAGGGGGTTTAAGCCAAGAAAATTAATGGTTGGTTTGTTTGTTTGTTTGTTTGTTTGTTTTTAAGCAGAAATAAAACCAAAGCAGTATAAATAAGTTGATTTGTTACATATACACAAATATGATCATTGTCCTTCTATTCACTGGTAAGACTGCTGTCCCAAATAATTTCAGGAGCAAACCCCAAAATCCCTAGTTGCCAAACACTGAGTGGACCCGCAAACCTAACACTAGCAACCACTGTCCCAGTGAGTGGATTTCCCTATGGCATTCTTAAAACCCTTGACTTCTTTCAGTAGTCATCTTTTTCTATCTTTCTCACTTTCATCCTTCCAATATATTCTAACATGGCACTGTTGAACAGCCTTCATACCAGTAAAAAAAATTCTAACAAGAGTACTTTTTTTCTTGTTTGTTGTATTTTTTTTCTTACTCAGCCAGCACAGAATAAATTAATCCTCCATGAGCACTTGCTATGAAGCACCACTATATCACTTTCACTTTGACTTCAACTTTTTCCTTCAGAGAAGCAAATGAGCAGAGAATACATTTATACACTTGAAAAGAGAAAACTAAACAGTTCAAGCATTCTGTTCAATCATCCATATGAAAAAAGAAAAGCAGTCAAAAACTAACAGTTTCTTCACATCAAGCACCTCACTTTTTGTTTTTAAAAGTGCTCAAGAGAAAAATCAGAATCAAAAAATTCATGTCAGATCAAAAGAAGTGGTGATGGACATGAAACAAATTGCAATGTACTTGAAATGTTCATTTCTGAAATGTTTTTTTCTTTTTTTTCAGAACTGCCAACAAACTGAAAAACAATCTGTTCCTTACAATCTATTGTGCTCTTAAATTTTGCTACACTAGCACATTAAATTGCAAGTGTCTTGATCAATCAAAAGTGACTTCTCAAGGAGTTTTGTTCCTTGATGATAAGCTTACTTTTACTGAGAAGTGGCTAAAGTCCTTTTTATATTTGATAAAAATGCAAAACTTTTGTTTCACTTTGACTCTGTTTTTTAGTTTATTTAAAATAGGGCTAACTCCAGCTTATTGTTTTTATATAAAGTGACATCAGGAAGAATAACAGATTTAATCAGGACAAAATACTGAATATTTACTACGAAACCAAACGAGTCTTCCTGCAGTGGGATGATTCTCTTGTTTATTCATCCCACATCACCACCATGTTTGAATGAATCAGCTTTTTTTGATGTCTCCTAGTCACAGGTCTGCAGCTGAGAAGCCTAAAAGTCCTTTCTTTCCACTCTAAATAAAAATCTGAAATAAAAAATTCCTAGAAACTGTTTAAAAATATTAAGCCTACAACAAAAGACATTTTTTCCAAGAACTTGTCATACATCCCCATTCCTTGGACTGACATGGCTCACATACTTCTTAGGTTTTATGAAAACTTTGGACCCTTGAGGAAAAATGCCATTCTCAGCACCTGTGGGTGAGCTCAGTACCGTTGGAAGGTTTTGGAGACCAGTGAAAACTCTTGAATCAAAACATCATTTTCTAATGAAGTGATTTCTTTGTGCATGCTTATAACTCTGTGCTCCCTCTGCACGCAGGAGGAGTTCCCTCAAGGTGACCTTCATCACAGACAGTGCCCATGGGAAGAGATCTCCAGCCACCAGCAGCACCACGTTACTTGCACGATTGCAAACATCAGGAGGGAAGATGAGGGCCAGCATTTCCCTTTATCCACTAGAGACTACAAGTGCACACGTGCTCACTGGCTGAAGAGCAGACCTGCTAAGCCAAACTTAGGAGCCCTTTCCCTGAATCCTCGCTGACCAGATGCCAACTTTCATTCACAGGTCATTTGCTCCCCGCAGTCCACTCAAGCAAAGCTGGTCAAGGTAGCTTGAAGCAAAGGAAAGGAGGAACAGGTCTTGCCATTGTTCCCACATCTTGGCATCTATCATGTTCACAAAGCACGGAAGAAATGCTGAAGCAGATCCCAGTATTCAGGCGTAGATTCAGATTCACAGGGATTCTCACAACGGCTTTTCATTTTTTTTTTTTTTTTTTAAATTTCCTCTTGGTATAACAGGTTACAATTAAGCCAAAAGGTATTTTACCTTCACTGATACTCTCAGTGGAAGGTACATTTATATCAAGAGATCACTTTGTATTCTTAAAATTAGCAATCTCTCTAATCATGCTCTAGGGCTTTACAAATCCTTCATGCATACAATTTGTCATTAACCATTAATGTCACTACCATCGGCGTGCTGAAGCTCTGAAGAATTATACCAGGAATAGATAAGATAAGAAACAATATAACTGCAACAGGAGGAAATCCCCAGACTCACCAGCTTGGAGCAGCTCTGGAGGCAGGGCTTCAGGTTCCTCATTTTGCCATCACACAGAGGACTATTACCTTGGTAAAACCAATGCCAAAAAAAGCATAAAATTTTATCCCACCAGGGAAACAGGGGTCTTATTTTTCTCAGGGCTCATTTTGCACTCTCATAAGAGTCTGAAAACTTCAATCGCTAAAACATGAACAAGTCTAAAATAAACTAAATATTATGTATACATTACCTCTTTTCAGACTGCCTTGTGTTTTAGTCAGAGGGCTCTGAAATATTTCCTCTGTCTTTTTATTGGATGAAGACTAGAAAAGTTCCCTTGATGTTTCAAGGGATATTTTAGTTTCAAATTAGTAGAGTATTGGAAGTAAAGCAAAGATTATTTTGTGCAATGGTATGTTTAGAACAGAGCTATTGAAAAAATTAGTGTTCTTACAGAGTTATTACTTTTCAATTTCAAAAAGAACTTGACCAAGTGCTTTTGATAGAGTGCTGTCCATAGAGACAAAAGGCTGAATCCTTCATCTGATTATCACTGGGATTTTGATATGAAAATCTAGTTTAATCCCGGAACTACTGAATTATTTGAAGGTTTGATTTAGATCTGCATTATATTCTTGAAGCCTACAGGGCTGTGTCAAGTCCAGACTTGCTTTGCACAAGGGAAAAGTTATGCTTGTACAGTACAAAGGATGTGTAAGTTCCTGTCATTTTCCGTCTCTCTGCCCCAGACCCACAGATATCCTTTGTTTCTTCTCTATGGATTTAAACCAGCTACTAATCAGAGACAATTTCCTGTGGAAGATGATGTTAGAAAGACATCAATTCATGCAAAGCCTAAAATCCCAATCCAAAATGATCGTTAGCAATTAAATGGGTTCCAGAAGAGCCTGGAGAATATGCCACCACAAACATGTATAACATCTGACTCTGCAACATAAATGTGTGCACCTTCCATAAGAACAGGACAGGAATTGCCACATTTAAATATTTAATAAAATACTACTCTAATCAATGTCCCAACATCCTACACATAGGAAGTCTTCCCTCATTTCTATGGTGATGAACTCATACCATGAAACTGGAAACCTAATTACACTTGCTTGTCACTGTGACCAGAGAATATAATTATAGCTATCACCAGCCAAAATAATTGGACAGCTGTTCTTAGAAAAAAGTCTTCTTACTTGACTGGAGATGCTTTGATAGGAAGGAATTCAGAAATTTAACCATTAGCCTAAACAGAGAGGAGAAAGGAAAGGAGAGAGAGCATTTGCTTAGAATATTGGGAACACTGCAGAAACATGCACTGAAGAGGGAGTGAAAATACAGAATTTCATTTGTTAATCTAACATCAGCATTGATATTAGAACTTAGATATTAGTTCAGAGGGAAAGCAGAATGATAAAGAACCCTTTCTCGGTTGCGTTACTGTGTCTGGATGGATAAATCTTAGGAGAACATGAATTTGGCTGGGGACAGTGTGAGACAGTCTAGTGACAACAAAAACAACAAGAGGAAACATATGGGTGAAAAGAAAGACAAAAAAACCCCCAAACAGAAACAAGAGAAGGTTACTACCCTTCTTGCCTTTTAGTCGCTCCAAAATACTGTCAGCTCTCCACCCCAAAAATGTGTTAGACTGTCTCCTAGCAAAGCACAAGGCCCTGCTGTATAAGCAGCAGGAACTAAGCAACAGCAGAGAGGCAGTCACAGAAGCAGGACAAGGGCCCCCAAGGCAGCCGTAGTGGTTTTAGCACCTGCTGCATCTTCTCACCAAACACAAAGCAACAGGGAAAAGAAATAAAACACAAACATTTCTTTTCTTCTTGGCAGATGAATCCTTTAATTCACCACCTGCTACCCAATTCTAATAGCAGTGTGCAACATCCGTGGATGCATTGCAGGAGACCAGTGAGGAAGTGATGGAGTCTCTGGCACCCGGAGCTTCTGCTTAGCAAAAAGAAGCAATAAACTCCCAGTGGTCCCCCTCGGTTTGGAAGCAGCCACTGACAATCTACACACTATCCCTTACTCAATTAAGACATCAGATTGTGGCATTGCTGGTGATCCAGGCACAGCAACAGCACTTTGTTTGGAGGCTGGGGAGGGAAAGGCAAAGAGGTGCTAATGGGAGATCAAGGCCTGACCTGTTCCTCATCCTGCTGCTTTGGATATAGGAAGAACAGGGCCAGAATTAGTCGGGTGGGGAGTGGAGAACAACAGCAGCAAGTCAGAGAGTTAGGGAGAGAGAGAGGGAGAACTTGTCTCCTGCCTGTCTTCTCAATTCAGGTAACTTTTACACCTAAATTTTAAAGGTGTGCTCTGGTAGAGTCACTCTAAGCATCAAGGAAACACATGGCTTAGAGCAGCTTCCAAGCAGGAAGTGTTCATAGAAAATGGAGATGACCAGAACCACAGGGCAGATGTGAAGCAACTTCTCTGGCTGATTCTGTCACAGCTAGCAAAAAAGACCACAAGAGCAGTGTGGAAGAAACCAAAACAGACATATGGCATTGTGCCATGATTCCTGAAGGTGGACACCTAAAAGCCAAACCGTGAAAATGAGAAGAGAATAGCAGAAGAATCAAGCCTGAATACACCGCAACACCAAATGTGTTCATTGCTTTTGGAAAACTGCATAAAAATTAAAAACAGCAGAGATATTGGATGAACCTTACTCAAGAATTTTGAAGTACTTACATATATCACTTTCCTATAAAAATTATTTTCTTATGAAAAATAGGAAATGCAAAACCTCTGTAAAAGGCCTTTATCATTCAAATGTCAAGTCTGCTTTTGATAATTTCTAACACACAATTAATTTATCTACACAATTATACACTAGCAAATCATATGCAAGTAAGGAGAATTGGTAGTATTTTCTACGTGTGCAGACTGCACTGAATCTACCTTTAGTCTGCAAAAACATACCCTGCATCTCTGTCAGGTGAGTTATAAACTTGGCTTATAGCTGAGATTTCCCCAAAAGTGCTATTTGTGATCCACTGGAAGAAAAATAATTGTTACAGTGAAGCAGCAGCTCTCTTCTTTGCATGAAAGGTATAAAATAACACTATGAGCAGCCAGTAAAATAAGGCCTTTATCCCCTTTCAGCTGGTAAACAATGTAATAAATGTTGGCCCATTTTTCCAGCAAACTCAGCTACAAACAAACTCAGATTTGGGGGGGACACAACAGATAGTGTGTGTTTAAAGTGACAGCTTTCCTGTCAGGATAATTCAGTAGGAAGGATAACTCAGCAGTACCATGGCTCTCTTTCAACCAGCCTGTTCCATGCACTGAATGAGACAGTCGGCCTCAGAATACAGGGTATATGACCACATAATTTTATCACTGCAAACACACAAGTGAGAGAAGTTTTGCAGTTTGGGCTAAACTACTTTAAATACCATAAATCCTGGAAAACTGATCTCCTAACCTAAAAAAATTTCCTTTGCTATATGCATTATATTCATATGCTTTCTCACTGTTCTTCACTTCTTTGGAAATGAAACCCTCTGCAGAGGATGCGGGATATGATGATAGGGCATTACTCATCCTCTCCCCTCTTCCCATTAAGCAAGTGGTTTAGTTACAACTGATCTGTGAGGAAGAGGAAAAAGAGGTATTTTTCTGCCCTTTCAGTGAGTCAAATAAGGTCAGCAAAGGATCCAGGGAGCACTAGGGCTGCTGCAGGAAAGATGAGGGTAAATTGCACATCCTAGAAGTTCGATAGACAACTTAGAAGTTGTCATAAACCATCAAAAACCTCCGAAGTGCACCCAGACTCATTTCTGGGGCCTTCCACCGAGAGGACAGCATGATCCTCACTGTTGCAGCAGTGTTAAACACACACGCCCCTCCCAAGGGAGGTACCTGGGCATACCCACCTGAACATGAACATATATTAACCTACTGAACTCTGTGGTTCAGGGGCCTCCCTCACCTGAGATAGATCAAGACTGCAACGATCACTTCGACCAACAGACATCAAAATCACAGCCATCAAGTGCTGTCACTCGATCCAACGGGTGGTGATTATCTTTCCTCCCACTATCTACTCCTATCCTTCCTTTCTCTTTCTTTCTTTTCCTTATATATTTTCTTAAGGGACTTTTATATTGTTCTATTACTTTAGTTAATAACAGCAAAATGGCTACATATATCCTTTCCATTGCAACCAAACGGTTCTAAAATAAACCCTAAACACACACATACACACACACATATATATATATGTATGCAGAAACACTGGTCATTCAGTGTCATTTCATTCTAATCTGCCCCCCAAGGGATCTATTAACAGCAACCTCAGTTACCCTTGCCTTCAAGAGTGGGTTGTATCCCCCACTCCTTTATTTTCAAACCTGGGAAAAACTGCTGCTCCTAGGCCAAGCAAGAGACATGGAGCCTGCCATGTCACCAGTCTCACTCTGAGAGGCAGACTCCGAGGCATATTTCTGCTGCAGAGTCTAGACATAGCCAAGGAAACAGCTTGATTAGAGTAATTGAGCAGTAAAATGCTTCATGAGAGTCTAAGGTCTCTGAAAGCATACAGGACAACAGAAACAGATTGAGAGCAGTGCTGTGTCCTTAAGCAGGAAGAAAAACAAAACCAAGATAAATTAATTTCTGATACTAGCTGGCGCATAAAGCTTGCTCTGTCTTGTTTATCTTAATAGCTTTTCAAGTCAGGCAAGAGGTAGAACTATGCAGCAGAATTACAGGAATTTGAGGAGTACTGCACGCTACTGGAAAACAAATCATTTTGGAGGACACACAAAGCAGATAAGAGCAAAACAGACACAAAATGTTATAGAGCTTAGAAGCCTATCTCACAAATGCAAAAGTGACTGAGGAAAAGGGATGAGCATGCTTGGGGGAAACCCCATCATGGCACACCCGGCAGGAGGATCACTTCCAAGCTCCAACTTCAACACATGACCACACGACTGGAATCTGAGTAACAGAAGCCACAGAGTCTGTACTGAAGCTGAAGGAGGACTCCAAAGTGGCATCCAACCAGACCTGGGCATGACAAGGCAAGTCAAACAAGCTTATATCATATCTGGTACAAGAAAGAAAAAGAATGAAGCCTGAGTTACTCCACTAGCTCCATCAGCACACATGCTCAGAGAATACACTAGATTAAAGAAACTTTACACTGGTACAATGGAAGTAGCTTGTGACAACATTTTAAAGTAAAACAAAAGATTTTAGTTTATCACAAATGTGTGGGCAAGTACCACCAGCAGTAATATTGACACTGAAAGGGCAGGCAAGAAAAGCTAGGGAGGGGAACGTGATGCACTGATAAGAAGTTCTCCCATATGACAGAGTCTGTCTCTGCAGATGCCTATCATTTCATGTATGCTCAAATATATCCAAAAAATATGCAGCCCCTTTCTAATATTAAAGGCTGAGATAAATGGTCTGAGTAGGAAAGAGGCATGAGGCCACAAGAAAGAACAGAACAGAGAATTGCGGAACAGAAGAAGTATTTTTGTAAGTACCATATTTATGAGGTAAAGTGAAGTCACAAAAAAAAAGTCAGCAAGAAGTACACCAAGGCATGAGAACAAAACTAGTTCTCTCCGATTCATGCAGCAACTCAAGTTGCTGGTTTTTCAGCCTTGGCCTCTGAAGAAGCTCAGTCCCCAGAGCAATAACACATAGATTTGGACCAGTTTTCAAAATCTGAGAAAAAAAAGCAATTGAACTTTAGTTCCACCTTCACCACACAAGGGAAGCAGCTTTTTGGGACAAAGATGGGGAAGGCAGCCATGAACATGCAGATCCATCCCAAGCAGCAACACCTGAAGAACAAGCACACCCCTTATGAACAAAGGAAAGGCTGGGCTTTCTCTGCCGTGGTAACCCTTACATTGTTTCCATCTCCTAAATAAAAGAGTCATACAGCACACAGGGGAATTCCTGTTACAGGAGTAGATGCTTTAAAAAACAATGCATGTTCTGGGTGCCCCTAGTAAAAACAAATGCCTTAAATCACTTACATCTAGAGATCCAATAAAATATTATATACCCTGGTAGAATAACATTTTTGGGGTATAAAAGTGTGCTTTAAACAGATTTCGGCAGTACTTCAAATAGCAGAAAGCTGCATTTGGATTGCTCAAGGACAAGGTCCTCAATGAAAGTCACAGACTGCAATACTTCTAAACACTGATGTCCTCTGCAGGAGGGTGAGCCAAAGGAGCCTTTTCCTGAATGTCTGCAGCCTTCTTCCCACCTCTCCTCCTCTGTGCAATTAGTAAGAAAAATAAAAAATAAAATAACTGCAAAGTCAGAGCTAAAAGCTCCCTTGAAATTAAATTCTGACTATTTTTTTAGCATGTGCATACATGTCAAGAACAAAGAGACCTTCATCAAAATACCAACTAGTTGTACTGCCACAGAGCCATTCCCAGTCCAGAGCTGCCATAGATTTTGGTTAATATTAAGCTCCTACTGTCAAAATAGCAACAGCAGTCACCATTTTCTATCATGCCTCCACAGCCATTTTGCAATTGTTTGCCAGATAGAAGATTTTCTTCAAATTCCTCTGTGAGTCAAGTTGGGTGCAATATACCAGAACACAGAACATAATTTCATTTGGAAAGGTTATTGGCTCTCTAATTTCTATTCTGAAAGCAGATCATGTTTCCATCTACCTTTAACCAGACATGTCATTATTGGGGTTTTTTTTCCTCCCTCTCCTTTCTTTTTTTTTTCTTTTTAATAACAGCTTCATGTTGCCAAGGTTACCAATCAATCTTTTTTCCTTTACTACTTTTGAATATATAGAAGGCATATTGTGCAAGAAACACTATTATTATGAGGAATAGGTAGCTGTGGATGCCACAGTAAAGGTAGAAACCCATTCAGTCACAACTCACCTGTTCTCTTGCCCAAAGTTTCTAAGGTTAACAATTTTTTTAAGGCACACAGAATTAACACAGCTTCTACTGAACAATTTTTATATGTACTCATGTATAAATTATTACTAGTTATGCAGAGGTTTAATTGCTTCTGCCCTCTTATGAGTATAGAAGTCAAAGCTATTAGTGTAAACAGATTAATGTGAATTCTATAAGAGATAGTATTTCAATAGCTCAGTCACCAGTTTAAATTAACACCAGACAGGGGTCAATTATGTGCATGTAGACTGTGTTCTTTGCCTGTTATTTATTTGCAGTCTAGAAAGAGTATACACCAAGTAAAGTTAGGGCAGTCAAGAAAACTTTGGCACTTAATCACGTGGCTTTAAAAAGAGAGAACATTATACAGAAGTGACTGACATCCACTAATTAAAAGACTGAAGTTAATTTCCCCGATCAGAGATCTCATTGTACTTCTCTAGGAACTTCATACTTCTTCCTACAGAATAAATTGCAAGGAAAGAGGAAGGAAAAAAGTAACAGCACCAGATGAAGATAACATGCGCATTGAATTTGAATATATGTATATCTACAGTAGAGTTCCTAAAAATGGCTGGCAATGATACAGTGACTCCAGTAGTCCTCTATCATTTCAGGAAGTCACAAATACCAATGATTCACAATGACGAATACGTAATCACCTGTGAAGTGCATTCCTAGTTGACTTGTCCATGTTTGCAGGTCTTACTCCCTATGAAACAGTTAAATTGGCTGATTGCTGACATCTGCACTAAGAGCAGCTGCCTTCCAGGAACAGAGCACTTTAATCTTGTCAAGCATTGTATTCAGCACCCATATGACTCCAACAAGCAATTATACACACTTGGTTCTTGCTTCAGTGTTGTCAGCATGGAGATAACACCTCTGCCTCTCCCCTCCTACTCAGCAGGATCAGTTGGGCAAATCAGTCACCACTGAACTGAGTTTTGCCTTGTTGAGCTCCCACCAGCAAGCAGAAGGCCAAGCTCCCTGCCACGTCTGCCATGTCTGCCATCATTCAAGTTAACACCAAGGGATATTTGTGAGCTCAGTGAGTGAAATGAGGCGGCTGCCAGGCTGCACCTTCCCCAGCCAGCAGCACGCACCCCGTGCATCCAGCTACACCCCTCACACCCAGGGTGCTGATAAAGTGCTGACAGCTCGACAGCAAACCAAAGATTGTCTTCTCAGTTCAGATGTTCATGATGAGAATTTTTGTTTTAGAAAGTATTCAAGCATATGAATAATGTTTAAGTGCTTTTTTAACCCCGAGCCCCATCACAAGAGTTACTCAGTGAATAATTGCTGAGGGGAGTGTTGAGCTCAGGATATGAGAGTTTTTGCCCTTCACAAAACATTTTGAGTTGGGAGAAGTTAAAAGAGCTTCTGGGCTGAAAACAATGCCAAAAGAACAAACCATGAACAGAAACAGAAGGATCTGATAACAGCACAAACTAGCTAATATTATGCAGAATAATAATGCTTTTTAGATTAATCTTCAATTTTATTCCAACACTTGGAATACAGAGCTGTTGAAAAAGGACCAGAGTGTATTCAGTTTCTTATGTCCTATTAGGTACTCAGGAATTCCAGGCTAGCACGAGATGTGCAGGCCAAAGGTAAGGCACTTGAAGTTTCCAAGTTTTAGCCAATAGCACCACCACCTTCCCTGCAGTCAAACTCACTAGGTGTTCTAAAGCTGTTTGAAAACTGATTTTTCATTGCTAATGTTAATGTAATTATCCCATTTTTATGCTAGCCTAATGTTAGCTCTTAATCACCCAGAGAAAAACGGCTGCAGCAAGAGAACATATCCCCATTAAAAAACCCCACACTTATCAAAGACAGAACATTATGGAGAATTTAGTAAAGCTTTTTTTTGTCCATCAGTTAAATGATTAACAGTATGACACTGGGTGTAGAAATTAAATAAAATACTATGCCACCCTAAACTATTTACTAAGTTTACTCCATTAGAGGAGGATATTACCTAACACTATTTTACTTTCTTGGGATTATTTCTTTATTTTGGTTGATGATAGGTAGAAAAAGAAAACTCAAAAGAGTCTTTCATTTTAGAGTAGGAAAAACTGAAACTGAAAGGGTCAGGAGTCATACCACGTGCATGGCAAGAGGAAAAAACTGTCATGGTCTCCCTGCAAAGGGGTGGTTACAGTCTCTAATAGCTCCTCCTGAGCTGGGCTGCATTGCCACCCTCCTAACGTGGCCCAGTGAGCAAAGATCAAGCAAGCCAAGAAACCTTGTCAGACCCACCTGCCAAAGACTTGTGTCACTCTGTGCCAATGAGACTCCCCCACCCCACACGGGAGAAGCATCAGGCATGAATTGGACAGATGTGATACAGACCTAGAGAAAAACACCTTCCCTAGACGACCTGGGAGACAACCTTTGAATCACTTCATTTATATAACAAATGTGTTGTTTACGAGATGTCCAAGATTTGTTTTTCCACTTCTACATAACAGATACTTCTAAATTATACATAAACAGCTTCACCCAAGCACAAAATAATAGGATGCAAGGATCAAAAGCATTCACAATCTCAGTGCTGCAATTCAGTGAGTGTAATGAGACTGTGTAGGGAGGCAAAGATTGAGAAAAAGGCAAACCAGGACATCTTTTACTGGCCATCAGTACAAATAGCTAAATAGATTAAAGGCTTCTGGATTACATTATAAGATGGAAACCATAATGCATCACTGGACAAGTTAGCTAGACATTTAGCGTGGGCTTGACTTTATTAAGAATCAAAATACTGAAAGCTCAGGTCAGACTGAGCATTAGCAACTTCCAAGAACTCAGCCTATAAACAGAATAACCTTCTGAGAAAGCAGAAAGCAATGCAGACCATAGGAAAGCCTTTACAATAATTTGAAGATAATTCGCACAACAGAACAGAATATAGACTGACTTATATAAGCAAATACTAGGAAATTAAGAAATTCAGTGGTGAAAGGTAGATGGCAGCAAGTATTTAATTAATGAATAAGGGAAAATACTGTGTAATGCTAGAAAAAGTTGCATTAAATTTGCTTAATTGAAGCTTAAAAGCTTCACTTATAATTAAGTCCTCTTAGAAGGATCTCTCTAGGAGAGGCTCACAATAGACTGAGAGATTGCATGCTCACATGTCCTGACATGGGATCAAGATCCTGCCAGCACTGGACATTACATGTGTAGGTTGCACACACACACATACGATTTTTTAAAACTGTGAGGGGAAATTCTGGCGCTCTGGCCAACAGGAAGGACTTAACTAGCCTGCAGCACTGCTGTGTCTGCAGTCTTTGTAGCTCAAGCAGGTACAGGGAAAATCAAAAGGCAGGAAAAATGCAGGGAGACAAATCCGGCATACATTTATGGAGCAGAGTGCCAAATGGAGCAGAGTGACAAGTGCAGCACAGAGCAGAGCTGCCCAGAGAAGCTGGGTGGTACCAAGGTCGTTGAGGTACAGTTTTTGTACAGCATGGCAAACACTTTAGAGGCTGCAGTTGCATTCATACGGCAGACAGGCAGACCTCCCACTCTGACCTGAAAACAGGGAAGGAACAGTTCTGCTTAAAGTAACTACCCTACAAGTTCATCCTGAGTATCTGTTAAACTACAGAGAAGAAGGAAAACACAAACCCAAGTTTCAAATCAGAACCATCTGCAGTGAATTGGGATAGAATTGTGAGAGGCATCAATTTGCAGTTTTCTCATTTTTCAGGGGCACCTTCTTCTATACCAGACTTCCCACCATTTTTCAAGATCTCAAGCTTGCCAGCTGCTAGGAGAAGCTGATCCCCTTCTTTCTCCTCAAGCAGAAAAGAAAATGTTTCCCTAGCCTGTCCCATCACTAAGCATCTCTCTCACTTCTCCAGGCATGGAAAGCATGTCCTTGAACTCACCTAGACATGCTTCTCACACATTCGCCTTCCCAGACAAGAAATCATTTCCTGAAAACATTCTCCTCTTTCCCCTCCAGAAAATAAATCCTGTTTATTTCAGCCCGCTCTACAGAGTGATAATACAGTGGTGTCTCCATATCTGTAGTAATACAAGTTCCCATGTCACTCGACAACCCTCCCTCTCCTCTGGCTTCAGTACAAACTTTTCTCTTCTTTCCCTGGCCAGGGAAAGGGACATAAAAACCCAATTGCCACCCTTGCAGGTGTGCTTGGCACATGTTGACTGGTAACATCTGTAGGTTTTGGCTCCCTTCAAACCCAGGGGAGCTGTTCCTCTTCTGACTCAGCTGTCACATTCACAATTCCACTTTCTTCAGCAAGTCTGGTATTTAAAGAGTCTGGAAGTTACCAACTATTCTCCTCCCATTGTTAGTGAATTAATGCAAGCCCAGATAATTGCTGGGTCTGTGTAACTGCATTTGGTGCTAAATTCCCTAATGAAAGTTTTAAAAAAAGAGACATAAAGTCCAAACACTATTGTCCAGAAAGTTGTAAAAAAAATTCCCAGGCAACCAAGACCTATCTTGCTTTTCACTTGTACCACTGTCCCTCACTTTATATTATTGGGTATTTTCTGTGATTAGACATTACTAAAAAAAAAAATTAATTATGCTGGCCATCCAAATTACTGCACAGAAACATCTTATGTTGGCATCAAGGATGCATTTGACAATCTTGAGACAAAAGTGCCCTTTCCCAAATACAATACCATCTACTTAAGTAACTAGTAGGATTGGAAAATGCATTGAGCTGTAAGGAAGAAGTGGAGGAAGGATGAATTGAGGAACACCAGGAAGAGTTATCATTGCTGACTCATAAGACAGGAGTTGCAGAAAAATATACACTAGAATTATATACAATAGATTAATCCTGAGTGATGTTATTGTTCAGAGATGATATATCTCAGAAACTACTTGAGACTATTTAAACAAAAATAAACTGTCATATATATGTAATTTTAAGACAAATCTCTAGTTTGGGATTAAAAAAAAACCAACCTAAACCAAACCAACCAAAGAAAACCACCAGAACCAAAACAAAGAAGCCCAAAATAAAAAACAACTCACCATGCCTAAGGTCTTACCTCAATTTTTTTTTGCTAGCATCTCTCTAGTTCAGTCCCAGTCTAAAGCTCAGTCTAAGTATTTGAGGTTGAGCTTCCCAGAAAATAAAGTTCTAATGAATAGAGAACAACGTTTGGTAATACATCATCCTAAAAGTGATGCATTAAATCATGCAAGATCATACCCAAGTGTAGTTTGGATATGAAATTCAAAGTATCAGATTAGTTAAAGGAGGAGGAAGGCATGTGGAAGAGAGGAAGTAAGGAAAAAAGTCACAAGAATTCAGCGTACATTCCTTGGTTTCTAGCTGATCCAGAGAGCAGGAACTGCAGAATGTTTTTGAGATACCGTCTCAGTCTGTTCACCTCCACACTTGTCCTGCTGTCCACTGGCTTCTGTCTTCATCAAGAAATAATTTCAGCTGAGTTTGACTTTCTGTTTGAAATTCTGTGGATCCAGCCTTGCTTCCTGATACCACCCCACCATTTGCATTATGAAAGAAGTTCCACAGTGATCACAAAAGCTACAGTTGCTACGTCATATTTTTTAGCCTTTGATGACTTTATTTGAACTACATTCAAAAGTTCAGACAGACAGAAGGGCAGCCACAGGAATAAGAGAAAATCCATCTTTTTCTCTAATTTGTACCCTAAATTAATCATGTCTTGTTTTCACTGCCTCTCTCACTTCATACCACTTGCATGGCACTAGTCAGCTGCCTTGCAAGTGTTTGGGAATATTTGTAGCCATCAGATTGAAGACAACACAGCAGAAGTCAAAGTGGTACAACACCTGATCATTTAAAATCTGTCAAATGGAGGGTGGTAGTTGAGGTCAGAGCAGTAAACATAATTTTTCGAGATGATGGGAGGAGAGTGCTGATCCTCTTTCAATAACAATGGTTTTGCTGTAATTTAACACAGAAAAGGAATGATACATTGACCCCTCAGAAAAAAGTCTGATTTTTGCCCTGACTGAAAATTAATCAAATGCTAGAAAGCACCTTGACTGCCCTCACAGCAGAAACCTCATTTATACAAGAGGCAGCAGCATTTGAGCAGCAGCATGCAAAACCACGGGCAGTGAGAAACCCAAGTGGAGAGGTGGTTAGTCTGCTACCAAGCTAAACGGAAGGTTCTTGAATGAAAACAAAATTACAAAGTAAGCTGACAAAATTCCAAAGTCTCCCCATTATGTGAAATGACAGCTTCATAAAATCTGGAAGGCCATCCAGAATGCAGCTTTACAGGCAGCCTCTTCACTTTGGAAAACACTTCTTGCAGTTATTTCTCTCATGTCCAAGCACTTGCATCCAGCAGAATACTAATAATGCAGTCGCACATATTACAATTGACATTATTAGGACCCTCACAGAGACCGAAGAATTTCATGGCAATATTTATTCCTCAAAAGGAAACATTTGGATTAACTCAGTTGGTTAAAGCATGGTGCTAATAAAGCCAAGGTTGTGGGTTCAATCCCTGTATGGGCCATTAACTTCAGAGTTGCATTTGATGATCGTTGTGGATCCCTTCCAACCCAGCGAATTTTGGGAACACTTCCCTTGTTGGGTGGCTTTCAATTACTCCACTTCATTCCTACCTCCAGAATCCTGAACAGTTTGAAAGTCTTTTCCCCGTAACATCGTATTTTACCCTTCTGTTCCTGCCTCAACATTTCTCCTCCTTTGTCCTAAACCAGCAGTCAAAGCTGCCATCGCTCACTGTGTATCAGCACAAGGCTCAGTCAAAAGCTCACAGTATGTCAAGGATGGGTCATTGTGGTGAGGGGAAGTCCATTATGATCACAGAAAATGAATGATGGTATGGGGAATTATAAGAGAGAATTGGGTTGTGAGCTGTAAAACCTGCCTGCAGAGGCACATGGCAGCACACAGGAGCGCACGGCGGCACACAGAGAGCTTTGTCTCCACCGGACCCTGGGGGGAGGAAGTGTCACAGGGCAGACCCCTACGGAGAGGAGGCTGACTGGCACTGACAGAGAGGTGGACAGCGCGTGATCACCCCATAGAAGGATATTTAGAAAGTGTGTTGCTGATGTGGCAACACAGGATAGGTCACACCTATATAAGTGAGTCCACACATATAAGGAAATACTGTGCCTTGGAAAAGTGTATAAAACCAACTCACTCCTTTGAACAAACGATTCAGATTCCCTGCCGGTCTGGGTCTGTCATGCAATCACCAACATCATGGGAAAATTAAGATCAGAAGAAACATCAGGAGGTCTCTAGTCTGTTTATATTTTTTTATTGTGCTTCTAGGACTCACTACAGAAGATCCTGTGTCCATCCTCTTGATAAACTGCTCAGATGTATTGACAGGCTGTTATGAGGTCCTTGTGAAGTTCTTCAACAGGCTGCACAGGACAAGCTCTCTAGCATCTTAAGGGCCACTTGCTAAACTTGCTCCAGTTCATCAACATCTTTCTTATATTTGAGGTGGAGCAGGAAAATAGGACTCTTGGTTTTGCCTAAGAAATGCTGAGTAGAGAGGGATAATCACTTCCCTCAACCTACTGGCAGTGCTTGCTTCACTGCCTGGCTCAGTCTCAGGTGACTTTGGTACCTACTGAGATGTGACTTTCTGCCTTTCGTTAGCTACTAGGACATGGGAGCTACCCTGCACTTGCAGACCAAGTTGCTGCTAGAGAAGCAACCACTCTCCTGGCACAAAAAAAAGGACTAAGCTTCCCATCTTCTCCATCAAACCAGACGGCTTCTGGTTGCCTTTCCTCTGTGCAGTTGGGAGTTCAGGCTCTCATCTCCACAGGGTCTCTGAAGATCCTCTCAAATGCTTTTCTCATCTTCCCTGATGGTGCACATTAGCTGACCTCCTCCAGACTGACCTCAGCGTAGTGACGCAGGCCTTCTATCAGTGCACACCTTGTGCACGCAGGGACATCATCTCCCTCTGCCCTAACCTCAGCAAGAGGCCCTGGGCAGCTCTCTGTCCCCAGCCCTGCAGGGCCGTGTCCTTCCTTCGGAGCTCCCTCAGGGTTCATGCCTCGGCTGAGGGGCAGTGCTCCAGCAAACACTGGCGACTGCGCCCTGTGATGCTCCTCCTCTGTAGGTGCTGAGTCCCATGGTGTCAGGAAGAGTCAGACCACCAGGACTGGTTAAGCAGGTGCAAACTGGCACCAACCAACAGGAAACATCAGGCACATCAGGCAGATATTTTTTTTCTAGCACTTACTCTGATTTTTAATATTTCTGTAGTAATTTTGTCACACCTAGTCACTTTATACAATCTGTAGGCATACTCTCCCAGAAGTCCACATGAAGGACTGCCTGTTCCTTCCACCCTGAATAGCTGTTCCTGTAGAGAAAGAGGAGATAAATACTAAGAAGAGGAGATCATAACTGAAGATACACTGAAAAACATTATCTTGAGTCAACTAGACACTTAGGCACATAAACTCTCCATATGTGCTCCATCCTATTGGTAATAACTATTACCTATTGCTCCATTGGTTAAAATGGTGCAAATACAGGAATGATTATGAGAAAGTTATCAAGCAGCCAAAAAATTTCAATTTCTAGTATTCAAGGACAACTGAATGCACTTCTTAGGCATGATTTCCATTAAATAAATATTTAAGATAAAATATACACTTGCTTTTCATGTAGTAGATGCACTGAAATGTCTCTGAAAGAAAGCACAGCTTGCTACTGTTTTTACTGGACTTCAAGTATATCTGCTCTCCTATAATTAATAATTATTGACATCACATTTAATTTGTATTCTTATTTTGCCAATGGCCTACTGAAGACTTATCATATTAATTAGTAGTAATGAGACAGTTCTAACCACCTACTGTCATTAATTTCTTAAATATGTACAATAAGATGCACACTAATTGTGACAGGTAATTGGTACCTGCCCACATTCTGTCTCTTTTAAAATTGCTCTGAAGTAGATCTAAGAGTTAATCATCACAAAACCATGCTTTTTAAACTGATGAAATACAGCCCTTTCAAACAACATATTTCTGAATTTAAGCTGAAACTTGTTCTTTTATGAGAAGGCAGAATTTTTCTGTAGACTTACAGATCTAGTTATCCATCCAGAAAGGCTGGAGGATTTTATCCAGCTACACATTTTGCCAGAACCCACTGAAGGCTTCAGCCAAAACCAAACGTCTCCTGCGTTCTCCTGGGTTTAAAGGAGTTTTGGGTCAAAATATCCTATCAGGTATGAGAGGCAGTCCTCCACCTAATAACACAGAGGAGAAACACCCATAAGCATTGGGATAAAGACATTTACCAAATAAGGAAATTGAAACCCCTTGGCCTGCAAGATAAAGACAACAGGAAACTTCAGCATTTCCACCACAGAAAACTGCTCCCCACGTCTGCCCAGAGCCAGGCAGAAAGCGTCTGTCTTTCATTCTTGTCTGTTGGAGCTTCTCCCCTTGTTATTTTTTGGCTATGCATGGATAAAAGGAAGAATAAACCCAGAATGGGACATACATAAAATACTGGGGTTAAAACTCTTGCTCTCATTCTTTCTTTGTATAAATATTGATTCATTCATACATTTCATTTATACTGCAAATATTTAAAAATAGCAAAACCTGCCCATGTCCCTCTGACTGTCATTGAAGCTCTCCATTGATAAGCAGTGGGGGTGAGTCAGCACAGCAGGGATGGCAGTGTTACAGATGCTCACTGTGACCTGATGATTCCTCAGGGAACCGTGAAGGAAATTCATCTGACAGACACGGGCTGTGTCCCACATTGCCACAGCAAACACAGCCTAATAAAAGCAGGCAGCTGAATGTAGTGACTGAGAGATGCACAAGGAAAAGGGCATCCTGTGCATTCATCCATGGTCAGTAAAAAGACACATAATAATAGAATGACTGTAAATCCTGCAGTGGGAAGGGGTTGGAGGAGGGAAAAAGAAAAAAGAAAGGAAGGGACTTTAAGCATAATTAGCCTCTGCCAGTAATCAAGTACAGCTTTCTGCGTATCCTCAGTCCACTTCCTTTCACAAGCAACTCATTTTTGATGTAAACAGTTCTGTGCTTTATCTATTTTTAGGCAGTTGCAGATGGGAACAAGGTGATACATAGCAAAAGTAAACCATGTGTAAAAGACACGTCCTTCATTTGTGCCAGAGGAAAATTGGTTTTTTATGTGTAACATGACTGTCAGAAGAATGGTCATTCCAGTATGCAACATCCTATCCATATGGCGTTTGAAATAATGTCGTACCTCCTAGTTTGCTGGGTTAAAATATGGGTCTTGAGTCTGCAAATGTATGATTTCATATCCAAGCACCTTCCTCTCCTCCCAAAGAACCTTTGGAAGCAGGAGGGATATAGCCCATAAAAGTGAAATATTCACACAAGGCTTTCAACAGCCTAAGTCCCTGCTTCATAAGGGCCATGGACAATGAGTTACAAACTGCTGGGCAAATTCTGAGGGAAGAATTTTCCCCCTCATTAGATCTGCCAGTTAAGACAAGTTCATAGTTGCAGCACACTCTCTTACTCCTGTCTGTCATTTTCAGCAACTCCATTCACACGTGCAACACACAGGTAAAGTTCAAGCCTGTCTGAATGAAGATACCATCAAGCCCTAAACTAGAAATAAACAAATACACAAAACTTCCTAGGTGATCTTTAAGATCCCTTCCTACCCAAACAATTTTCTGATTCAGTGTCTGAGTTTTCAAGTCTTAGATAGGCCTGTATAAGAAAAAACAGGCAGGTCTAAGAAAATGCTTTTAAAATACAACTCATCTATTCCGACCCACAAGATGTTGGGGTCTAATGAGTCACTCCTTTGCATTCATACTTATGGTAGTCACAGGTATTTGTCAGCCTGACAAAGACATTTTAAAAAGTTAACCACGCTTAGAAAGCTGCCTTTTTAGAAATTTGTTTGCTTGTCTGCTCTCCACCAGTAGGGTTCAAATAGTCTGGATAAAAGCAAGTTGAAGATTTTGCTGCCCCTCTTCCAAAACACACAAGGAAGACTCGCTCATGACCACTTTCACACACTATCTTGGAGATTTGTTATTTGTACAAACAGGTAGTTACTTACACTCAAGAACAACATGGTCGAGCTGCAGAGGCTAAGAAATGGAGCAGCTGTGGACTTTGGTAGCACTTCCATTGATCCCTGCTAAAGGCTGGCAGGCGAATCTCTCACAGCTGAATCAAAAATGTCCCAGGTACTTGGTGCTATCCTTTGCCCTCAACTCTGGTCATCAGGCAAGAAATTCCTATACTTTTTGAAGGAAACAGATGCAGACGCACAAAAGGTGAAATTCAGACAGCCCAGCCTCTGCCTAATGACTTGCATCTAAATAATCCCGTGAATTTGCAGTCTCCATGGTCTAAATGCTCAGGGTGTGGGAGTATGAAGGAAATCTCAGACTATATGTGCATTTTGCTTTCCTCTTCCCCTAACTAACCTTGTTTAGCTATAGCTGACTTTATCTTAAGGACCGTGCTTCTGCACAGGCTTGCCTCCACAGTAATTCCTCTACCCTGGAAGCAGTTTACTCTTCTCCCTGAGCCAT
The DNA here is from genome assembly GCA_013397865.1 of Struthidea cinerea. Lineage (NCBI taxonomy): Eukaryota > Metazoa > Chordata > Aves > Passeriformes > Corcoracidae > Struthidea > Struthidea cinerea. The sequence continues at coordinate 232,140 of VZTI01000079.1, forward strand.
TGTCTGAGGGAAGAAGCCAAGGGATGAAAAAGAACAAACCCCAGAACGGTTTCTGCCCATCAGGACTGGCATGGAGAGCTGGAGCCATGGCTTTTGCCTCCACTGGGAGATGGTGGGTATGACTAATGCTGCTTCAGGAGTGGCTGCCTCCACAGCAGCAACAGCCTTTCTCCCCCACACTTTCACATCTTTGCCTCTGTGAACTGGGCTGTGTTGAAGAATGTCATGTATAGCTAACACAACACTTAAAAATTCCCAAAATTCAACCTCTCATGACTCTGCCTATATCTTTTCATTCCAAATAAGCCAGAAGGACAAAGAAATTAAGATACAACTAAGCTGAGTTATATGGTGTGCAATTAAAAGTCCCACTGAAATGCCTTAAGCAGCACACTTGAATGTTTTTTTTAAATCATGCTTTTTGATTAAATCCAGTAAGCCCTGCTTATGGAAGGTGACACACTTCTGAAGACAACCTTTGTAAGTAAGAAACATAGTCTGTTACTCTTGGATAAGTGGTATACTTACTCGTTTGCTAAGATTTATTAAAAACATTATACAAAACTAATAGAAACCTCTTTTGAATTTTAGCATAAAATTATTTTAAAAGTCAGGAAACCTAGTGCAGTCATAGCTTTATCCCAGGCTACAGTCAAACTAGATTTGGAAATGAACATTTCTAATTTTGAACTCAGCACACAAGAGAGTATCCTCTTCGGTTAAGACTTTTTCCATGCTCCATTTTGGTTCCACGTTTCTGAAACAACACATACCTACTAAAACAAGATACTATATATGGTTTTCACAATTTCTGTTCAGGCACAGACCCTACAGATCTGTGGCCATGAATTTTAATAGATGCACAGGGATTTTGAGTGCTTGCAGACCAAGACTCTTCAGCTTGAGGGATATGGAGAAGCAGCTTACAAAAAATACTGAGCATCTGCACTTGACAACTGAGGCCAGGCTTTCTTCTGAGAAACTCTGGGCCTTCCCTAGGAGTCTGTGTGTGTCCATACTCCTACAAAGTTGTGTATGGACTTGAACAATACACACCTATAAACTCACAAGTAGTTTTTCAGGAAGAAATTGCTGTTCTCAAAATTTTAATGGAGAGAGATGTCACTTCTAACCATATATTGTTAAGTTGCATAGTAATATAGCAGGTACTTGTTATCAGCATTTTATCACACACACTCATATCTATATATATATCTTCCACATACATGTTTTATTTTCCTGGAGCTGTCAAAATCAGTTATTTTCCATGAGGACAATAAGAAAGGATTAACAAAGCAGTTGGAATAAACCCCAGTATCTCATTTGTCCAGCAAAGCCTGCAAGGTTTCAGTTATGATGTGAGAACAGGCTGGTTTGGTTTTTTGTACACAGTTTTGAACCCAGACCCAAAACAGGCAAAATTAGCCCAAGGGTGACTTCTCTTTGCACCTTTGACAGGGAAATTTTGGGTTTCAACAGTGTAGGAACTGACCACCAGAGCTGTTTGTTGAGCATTGTGGCAAAGAGTTCGGCATGAAACTCCACTCCTGGAAATGAAGGAAGAAGTTCCTGTTTCCACTCTCACGTTATAATGTTCTTCATTTCCTGCTAGACTTGTACTTCACCAGGTACCTTGCTCTCTTCTCCCCTGGCCTGTATGCAGGAAAATGCAGGCAAAGACAGGAAGAACAGCAGTTTCTGGGCATGCTGAAGTGCCATAAGCGAAGCCACCACAGCAATGTGATGACAGAACACTATTTTCTGCAACAAGTACTTGGGGGGGAAATATAAGACAGTATTTTAGTGCAGGATGGGAAACTTGAGATTTGGTTTGTGTCCTATTTTAAAACTATTTCAAACCATTCCTGGACCATGTTCTGGAAAGAGCTCTTCTTCAAAATCCGGTTTTTCATAGAAACCCTAAAATGGCTTTAGCAAAGGGCTAGTGAGAAAAACACATGTATGTGCTATTGACTAAAAGGACAGTACATTATTAACTGATGAATGAAGGAAGGAGTCCGAAAAGGCTTAGAGAGTTGTCTCCTATGGCAAAAACACACTGCAAATGTGTAGCAAGGAGCCCATTCTTTGAACCTGGTGCCTGACAGACAGAAGCTGAAATTCAAGGTGATGACCACTGATTCCAAAACTGTATTGCTGCCTCAGCCCAAATTACCTTGAAGGCAGCTTATTCAGCTCTGACCGATTATGAACTGCAGTAGTTCAGCAGTTGAGCTAATCACTCAAGCATTAAAATTAATTCACAGCCTCTCTAAAGTGTTAGTCTCAGCACTGCTTTTACCAGAAGTGGACAATAACCCCCCTGCAGAGATCCAAGGCACCTTCTTGAGGAGTTTCTCCCGATCCTCGAATTCAGTCCTTGACCAAACCCATCCTGCACCCTTCCAGCTGCAGGAGGAAGGGCTCCATAATAACTTTTAGTCACCAGATGGCACTAGTACAGAAACCAGACATTATCCTTCATGGCATAACATAAAACTGTACCACAATTTACCTTGTAAACATTAATTTGAAAACCATAACCTGAGTTAATTAATGCTCTGAAATCCTTTTTAGAGGAAGTTGTAATGGTTCCTGATATTTAAAAAAATATGGATGAGAGACTTGACAGGCACCCACCATGAAATTTGCTGTTTTCTTTTAACTATGCAAAACAGGGTATACAGTCTCTCACTGTACCTCAAAGTATTCCACCTGAAGACAGTAGCTATGAATGGTTATAGTCAAGTAAAAAAAAATCTACATTGCATTTAATTCTGGCATGCTACTTTATTATGAAGCAAAGGACATCCCTATAGTAAAGGTAACTGCAAATCTGAGGAGAAAATTAGAACTGAGGGATGCATCCCTCCCTCTCCCCAACTCCTGTGTTTTTAGGTGCATGTTGATACAATCTCTGTCATGGATACTCTGTTCAACAATTCTCCCCGTGAGATATTATCAGCTCTGAAAACAGCCAATGTAGCTCAACTAAACTCTCATGGTACCTTCATCCTCAGTTTTTTTACAGCAGTTTGAAGGTAGGCTTACATTATTCCATATAGGATTGCCACCAGCTGGAGAGTGGAGTGCCCGAGTCAATTTGCAGGCTCAAGTACATTAGTTCAGCATTATTTGTCGGGTTCAATCCCAGAGATGTTGATTTTGAACCCACTTATTCTGGTGTACCAATTTTTCCTTCGAATTCAAAGGTCAAATCACCCTTCCACAGGACCCATATAACACATAGACTTCTTCGTTAACCAAAATACCTGCTTTAAAGCTCTCCTTCCAAAGGACTGAACATAAATACACATTAAAGATGCTTGTGTTATTTGGGTATAGACAGATTGAGACATTGTCAGGACACACATTAAGCTATGGACTGAAGGCGAATGCAACATCTTGTGCCTAGCCTTGCAATCGGCTAGAAACACATTGTTTCTCCCTTGCAATTGAAGTTGTTTCTACACAATTTCTCTTCAGAGTATAGAGCTCAATGCTAAAAAAACACACACTCCACAAACACATAAAGGAGAAGAAATACGTCTTACTACATATTGACAGAAAACAGACATGATACAGTACAAAAAATCTGGCATCACAGGGCTCAAGCAAGCATGAAGAATAAGCTTGCTGAAATATAGCAATTGTGTATCTCTGATTTTTTTCAAGGTGGAAAGTTGTGCAATTTGTATTTAAAAATGGTGATAAAATATATCAATGAAGTCAAGAGTTAGAAGACTTCAGAGAAGTTATATAACTATTTAATCCTAATAAGAATACATAAAACTGCATTCAGTAGCAGGAGAAAAGTATAGAAATGCTCGTATTATTCAGGGCATAAGTGAACCTCAGAAAAAAAAAATCCGGAAAAAAAATCACATCACTCTGTCTCGTAATTGGTTACATTTAATTCCACTAAAGCATCAAGCATTATCAGAAATAACATAATCTGAGCCTTTAACGCAATTTTTATGTTCGTATATCCCTGCCTCTCTTTTGCAGAGCTCGCAAAGCAAAAGAAGAATTATACATGGTCATGCAGAATGAGAGCAGCAAGGGTCAGCATTTATATTGGCAATAATTGCTTAGAAGGCAACGACTGCACAGAGACAAAAATCAGCAGCTTGCCAATTGGCCAGCATGTGCAAGCTGACATCACATGGCCCCACAGCTTATAAGTACCTTAAGATAGATCCTTGCAGCTTTCTTTTTAATCTACATAACATTAAGTATTTTAAGGGAAAAATAAATGGAAGGCTCGCTCAGATTATAAAAAGCTGCTGACTGAAGCAGCACCACAAAGACCAGTAGGTTAAGCCAAAAAAATCCAACAGAAGTGAGGGGAAAAAAACCGAGCAAGAGGAAAACAAATGAAGGCCACTGTGGTGACATTCAGATTGCAGGAAGCATCTTCTGCTTTACTATTACTACTTGAAGTAGAGGTGTACTGCCCACCACACAAGAGAAACAAACAGATACCCAGCCAGCCCCAAACAAAAAAAAAACACTAAAAACATTGGCCCCATAAACAAGGCTTGGGCACATAGGTCCAGAAACATTTGGGTCCACTCACACAGTATAAGAAGAGTAAGAGCACTTCTGTGTCTGAAAAAGCTTGAAAAGAAGTCATCCCAGGGTAAAAAAAATAAAAGAGTATAATTTCACAGAGAAAGGTGAGCTCATTTTTTTCCCATTCCTCTATGGATTTGGCCCACTGAAAGGAGAGACAAGTGTACCTCAACACTTCAAAGAAATAAGCAAGAAATAATAATGGAGGATGGAACAGGAAATAGAAAATGAAAGGTAATAGTTCATTTCCTACTGAATTTTGGTGAGGGTGGTTAATCTACTTTTTAATATTACGTGGAAAAAAATACTTGGCAAATTGAATTCCCTTTGAGCTTGTAAACCTCAGGAAAGTACCCAACTCCCAAACTGATTATAATGGGAAATTGACTGGTTTATGACGGGGGTTTTACTTGTTTGTTTTTTATACCCTCTCTGAGGGAAGGAAAACCAGATTTTACACGGAAGCCTATTACATATTTCAAGTTAGTGAAAAGATGTAATCCTTGTTAATAATTTTCCTTTGTGTACTACTGGAAGGTGTTTACATACACTGTGCTATTAAAGGCAATGTAAGGCAATAAAGCAATAACCTGGATTCAAGAAAAAGAAAATAAAAAGGTTTTTCAGCTACTTTCAGCTCTTGAATTAATCAAAGCATATTATCAAGATTTGTCTGAATATCACCCCCTCCCCACCCTTACAGCTCATTAAGCCTGCCCTTTTGAAATGCTGCAGCAGCTGAAGCAAGAGGCAAGGCAGACAACATAAAATGCAGCCACTCTCCACCAGGCTCCAGGATGCCCAGTCAGCTCCTCTGACAGCCTCTGCCTCAGGCAGCAGGGTCAGGCACTAATGATCAGAGAGAGCACAGATACAGGGAGGTTTGGACACTGAAGGCAAAGCCATTTTACTTGGGCATTTATATATATGGTCTGGATTTCAGAAACATTTGGGGGTCGTGTATGGTTTCTTTGAACACAGAGGTGTTGCTTTACATTTATAAGGGTGTCAGATTTAGAAAAGTACAAGGTACCTTCATCTTCCCTCTGAATGGTGTATCACTCATTTGCTGATTGTCTGAGGTGGGAAAATGTGGAGAAGAGCAACTGTGATGCAGAATTCCCCCCAAAGCAGCTGCCACACTTGGATTAGCTAGAAATACTGTCATTGGTACTCTTATTTACTCTCAGTATGAAGCAGCAGTCAAAGATGATGAAAACAAAAAATGTCACTCTGCTTTCCACTCTCAGGGTTTCCACTCTCAGGGTTTCCACTCTCCCTTCACAGACCTGTTTCTTTGCCACACTACTGCACTGATGGAAAACTGCATCCTTTAAATACATAGCACTGTAAAAAGCTTGACAACATTGGAGATCACAGCAAAGGTGCCACTGCACAAGTACCCAGGTCTCTGAGGAACAGTTTAAGCACAAAAGGATCAAGAGAACAAGATGAAGAATTCCAGCAGCAAAGACACGTGAAAATCAATTTTGCACATGCTGGACCAACAGACCATCATTATAGTTTGTCCCCTCTAGCTTCTTCCTTGGTGTTCCTGATCCTTGACCTTCTGGCTAGGTTACATTTAAGGTTGAGGTTTTCTTTTTCTAATAAGAGAAAAACAAATACTAATTGCGAAATAGGGTAAGTCTTTTTTATAGTCAAGCAAAATGTAACTTAAATGGAGAGTCCTTGAAATCACATGCATGGTATATTCTGCTGAAATTACATTGATTTTGAATGGGACATTGGGAGCATTACGGTAAGTAATGACAGGGAGCTTTTTGTAAGTCACTGCAGAAGTATTTTGCTTTGCTAATAAGTCATCCTTATGTGACTTATCAGCAACAACTTATCCATCTGGACCATGACATGAAACATCAATCTTACATCAGTGTAAACACATTAATGCTCAGCCTTCCCTACAAATCATTTTAAGAGGACCAGCTCTGGGATCTTTCTCTACCTTCCTGGATGGTCAGTGATGCAGAGTGAAAGAACAGGTTAGTTTGACAACACAACTTTCTTCATGGTAGACAGTAATGCTTTGGAAGATGTAAGTGAGGGGAAGCAGAAGTCACACAAGGTGGGAGTCCATTTTCTGCAGTCCACGTCACGTTTCTGTCTTGCCACATGCCTACCAGTGGAAATCAGTAGGCATAATGTTTTCAGCAAGTGTCCCAAGAATAATTTTTTACTATGACATTTCATGGCATTTGATGATTCATTGGAAGTGCTTGGTTATGCACATTTTGATGAGCTTTTGTCACTGCGGAGGCTTGGGAAAAAAAGCACACACAGAGCAAGTAAATACCTCCTCTTGCTCTGACATTGTTCTAATTTTCACAAGTCACTCTATTCATTTTAGGATCCTAACTTTTTATTACTGTCTTTTAGCTTCTGCCAAATGTGATTTGCTTTTAGGTTCAGTAGTGTAAGTTAAGGGGGAGGGGAAAGGGGGTGGTGAACAGTGAGATTTACTCTATGTGAAAAAGCCTCGCAGTATCCAAGACCGAATTTAGAAAGTCAAGCTCCCCATGTCAAAATTCAGAGGTAAGGTTGAAATCCCTCATAACATTCACCAACCTTGGGCAATACTAAGATGGACCTCTGGCAAAGCCTGACTGAAGCTATAAAGTTGCTGGAGAGAACAGTGCCTTCTCCCTTTAGAAGCAGACTGTAAGAGTACATGAGAAATCACTCCAGGCATTAGCATTACCAATTTATAGCTCAGATATCTTCATATTTTAAATCCATCAGTCACATACCACTATTTAGGCATCTCTCAGACTCAGGGAGCTTTCCTCTAGAAAGCTTATTTTCTACAAACACCCACAAGTAGCATATGCAAAGTATCATTTTAATGCTACATAATAACTGAATTTGGTCCCAAATACAGTGCCAAAATTAATAAAATACAGCCTGATGGCTGTTATCTACTACTCATCTTAGATATAGTCAAAAATAAGCCAGATCCCTGATTTAGCTTTTTTTTTTTTTTTTTTTTTTTAATTTGCCTTCTGTTCCATATGGTAATATTACTGGAGCTTAGCTTTAGACTCTGTACCATCCTGAAACCAAGAGAATATTTTTTGGGTACTGCTGTATTTTTTCCTGCTACAATATAAGTTTTATTGGCAAAGACAAACTAAAATCTTTGGTAGGAATGCAAGAACTAATGTTAAAACAGTTCTGTAAAGGACTGCAGATGATGTTTCTGAAGACCTAGCTGTAATGCCAACATCTGACACAGACTGGGTATCACTAAGTAGATTGCTCCACATTTAATTAGGCTAAAATCAAATTTCTACCTGTATTTACACAAGATGCTCTGTTAAAAGCGAAAGTACACAGAAAAAGAGCTGCAGATAAGAACACAAGGACAGGTGTTACACACAATTCCTGCATAGATGGATTCCACTTTAGAGGATCTAGGCTTAAATGAGTTTTCTCTGCATCTACTAACATCTACATTGTGGCTTTTGTGGATGCCATAGAAGGACTCACTGCACCCAGAAAACAGAGTACTGGTTTCTGCAACTGCATCAGTTAGCTGAATAAAAGTGTGACACTTTTACAAACCTCTACTCAAACACATCACAGCTGCAACCGCAAAATCTCTACCAAAATAATAAAAAAAAAAAATCACCTCTTAAAAACTGCAAATCACAACAGTGCCTAGACCAGAGCATGGAAGAGAGAATGCCCCATTTTGTCTCAATTAAGTTCTAATAGCAAAATGACACGTGAACAGAAATCCAGTGAGTCATAGCTGAGTAACATGATTTTGTGCAACAGCAGGGAAGAATTATTAAGGAAACCAAACCACCGTAATACACAACACAAAAATTTACATGTGGATGAATTTAGGTCTTTTCAACTGCAACAGCAAGCATTGCTGTTTGGCTAGGTAAGCAGAGAGAAAGAACACAGAACACTAAATTAGGAATCGTCCCTTAAATGCTCAGATTGCAATTGCTCTAGAGGAGCATCATTGTTTACAGCTTTTACTTGAAAATTTTAGTGATGTTGCAAGAGAGCAAGGCACCACCTCTCTCCAGTAATTTTTTTTATCCAGACATTAATGATCTCCACGGACCAGCAATGCGCAAAACTTAGAAATAAATAATTGTTGATTTTACACAGTCTGAGCTGGCTGAGTCATTTCCAATACGCTATTAAAACAGCATCATGAGCTCAGCTGGTATAAAATGCCTAGAAATCCCCAGTTCTTCCTGCAACTGGAGCCTGTTTTCCATTCTGACTGAAGACAATGAGAAAAACAAACAATTCAAGGAAAATCTGAGGAGAAGGTGGGAGAGGGGTTGAGCTTTCTACCCCCCTCTTTAGAAATCTCCCCCTTTTCCTTCTCTAGTTTGCACAGCTCTAGTCACAACTTTCTCTGCACACCTACAGCTCTTGTGCAGGTGAGGAAAACAAATAGCTGTTCTAAAAAGAAAGGCAAGCTCCCAGATCAGGACCATAAATTCAGTAGCATTGCTCCTGGGATACTCTCAGGGATACAGAACAATTACAGATCCTGGCATTGTAGCTAACAGAGTTCCCTTCCCTGATTGTGAGCATAAATAACATAGCCTCTGTATTCACATTCAGGGGGGTACTGCACATACCAAAAGGTTTTTACTGGTTGAACCATCAAAGAAGCTAAGTCAAGTTCTCCATCTCCCCGAAGTGAGGGGGTGGTCATTGCTGAGTGTGGGGTTCACTGCTCAGCCACACCGCTGCAGAGCATTTCTGAGAAAGCTCTCTGAGCTATCACTATTGGGGAATAGTGGCAGCAGATTTTTTAAGATATTAAGGCTCTGGTTAAGAGCTGAGAGAAGCCCAGAGTTTCCTGACTCCAAGTTGTGTTACAGAATCATAGAATCACATAATGGTGTGGGTTGGAAAGGAGAAAGGTGGCCCTGAGATCAGCTCAGTTGGTCAGAGCACGGTGCTAATAACACCAAGATCACAGGTTTGATCTCCATATGGGCCATTCGTGTAAGAGTTGGACTTGATGATCCTTACGGGTCCCTTCCAACTCAGAATATTCTATGATTCTGTGAACAGAGGTCTACCAGCCAACCTTTTCTTGTGTAACCCTGGTCTTAAGTGACACTAGATATGACAATTTCTGTCAACCTAGTAGATCAGGAAAGCTTATGTACTTGTTTGCAGAAAACTAATATCATCCTGTCCTGGTTCCAGCCAGGACGATTCGTTTTTGCAGTAGCCAGGAGGGTGCATGGCTCAGAACCAGTGGTTTTCAACACCACCTCACATCATTTTCTGCGAACACAGGTGGGGATACATGGAAGCAGTCAGGAATTGTTGGGCTCTGCATGGTATCGTGGTGAGTGTTTACGTTTTGTACACTTTGGTCATTAATACTGTCTCTGTTCCTGTTCATTTTCTTATCTCATTGCTGCTTCCAGTAAATTGTTCTTATGGCAACTCGTGATTTTTAACTTTGGTGCCTCCAGTTCTCCTCTCCAGAGACAGGAGGGAGAGGAAGTGGGGAGTGAGTGAGTGGTGTGTAATTTCAGATGGTTTCAGTGGGAACACTAAATTAGGGAATACCATTCCTAAACCACAACACATCCACATGTGTATTGTAACTCTGCCTGACAAAGTTTGCTACCAGGAAGACAACCATCGAGTAGTCCCCCAGCCTGTACTTTATCATACTGTTCTGATACACAGACCCCTAAATCATGCAAGAATCGTATCAGGATAAGATTGACATTGTCAAACTAATAAAAATAATAATAAAAAAAACCCCAAACAACAAAGCCATGCTCCACGGCCAATTCTTCAATCTGTGACCTTCTTGGAGCACTATGTGTCAGAGCTGCTAAGAGACAGAGGATGGAGAAAGCACCAAGATAAGAAGTCAAGCTGCAATTTTACCTCTACCTGACAGTCTAGTAGCAATAAGCCATGAAAAGGGGCCTTGCTCTCCCATCCTCCCCCCTTCCCCAGCCAGAGATTCTCATTATCTCCTTTCTACAGGCTGGAAGCTAAATGGCAGATACTGCTCATGCATACAAATCTACGTTTTCTCTGGTTTAACAGGCTTACTGCAGCCAGTTTGGTGTAAACAAACACAAGACACCACTTTTTTTTTTTTTAATTGCCTTTAGATGCTGGATTAATTTTGCTGCACCATAAAGCCCTGTCTTTAGGAATACTCTGGGAGCAAGTTGGTCTATAGGACCTAGGAGAGGAGGGGGCAGAATTTCTAGCTCAGGTGACAGAAGCAGACCAGTAGGTGCTCAGCACCAAGCTGTGCATGTTTCTAACTCTGAAGCACAGAGGTGTCCTATCAGCAGTACCAATTTTACTTTCATGACAGGTCACAGCCACCCTGATGCTGATAACTGGACAGATTGTTCTCGACACAATAAAAATAAGGTACCAAGGATGATTTGCACTATCATTGCTGGTTCTCAAACTCTGGCTTCTCTTTTTTTTCCCTGTTTCCTACTTTAACACCAAAAAAGTTAGACCTATGAAAATCTGGGTTAGTAAATAAAATATTCTATCTGAATTTCTTCAGGGAATTCTGGTTTTGAATAAATAACTGTTTCCGTGACAGAAGCCTAAAAATACTTATTAAGAGTAGCACCCCAGCCCATAACATTTTTACCCTCCTAGCTGGAAAGGGCAAAATCTTTGGAAGATTACCTCCCAAGGAAAAAATGGTTCTAAAAAAAAACCAAAAGCAAAACAACCATACACCAAAAAAAACCCAAAACCCCCCCCCAAAAAAAAAAAAAAAAACCAAACAAAAAACCAAAAAAACAACCCGGAAAAAAAACAACCCAGAGATGCTTCACACTTGAATAGAAAGGATTAAACAGTTCTACCTAATAGAACATCCATAATCCAGACAATAAACCAAGAGTCACGCTGTTGTGAACTAAACATGTAGAGACCTGATTTAAGCCAAGATATACCTCTCCAGTGGTATCCTCTACCCATTCAGGGTCTCCCACACATCACAGCTATCACTATCTTTATGCTGCTACTACATTTATACTACTCTCTTTGTGCTGCCATTTACTAAATGAGCATGAGAATTTTTCATCAGTTATCCCATAAAGATAGTAACTAAAATTAAATATGCTTTTGTGAATGTAATGATGGTCATAGATTAGGATGGGGACAAATGATTGGGACAACTGGGTACATTTAATAGAAGTCAGTGCTGGCTAATATCTTTGAAAAGATACCATCCAAAGAAAAGATAAAAAAGAAAATCCTAAAGTCTGTTTATGGCAACTAATCCTCATCAAATTACTGCTAAATAATGGTTCAAAATGAGTTAGAACATCCAGATCCCATTTTACTGGGCAACATTATAAGATTCTCTCTTTTTCCCTGACGCATCTGAAGAGAGGACTTAATGAAATTCCTCCCCCTTCTCCAGACTCTCAAAAAACTCCAAAAAAAAAAAACCAAAAACCAAGCAAACAAAAACAAAACAAAGAAAAAAATCTAGCGTGCAAGCCCTCTGAGATAAGGAAAATAGTTGGGGTCTTGACAAAAAATGAATCTCTTTTGGAAACCTAAATAGCAAAAATACATTAATAACAGCAACTTGTTTATGACTGAGAACTCTGTCTAAAGCAGCACTTTCAGAAAACACCAAAGTAGAGAAAGAAAAGGGAAATAAATGGTTAAGAAAAAAATCTGGTTCCTGGAGATACTATTACAAGTGCCTAGGGGAAAAATATTACGTTTTTTAAAATTAGGTACCAATTTCCAAACAATCTTTTTCTATATCCTGACAGTTTCTCGGTGCAAGATGTGCACTGCCAGAACTATCCTATTTTCCAGGGCTTCTGATGGGAAAAGATATTATGCTATAATGAATCTAACAGTCTTATATCCTCTATTTATAATGGACCCAGAATGCTCCAAAAATAATTGGAGTAGTTTCTTAACTCCAAGTCTTCTACCATTACCAGTGCTTAGCAGCAAAGAGAATTGAACACTTTACTAAGTAATAACATGAAAACTCAAAGAAAAACTTTCCAACATACTGTCAAGCTTCATCAGGCACTGAGTGGTTAAAGTTCAGTTCAGACTGTGGTTAGCTGAGGCAACCTTCTGGACTTATTTATCAAAGGTGGGGGGGGCAGTTAGCCACTATATATTAAAATACTGCCTTGAAATAGAGCCTGGTGGAATACAGAAAGACTGAACTGAGCTGAACAAATCTCATTAAGGGGATCAGAATTTACATATTTTCCAAATACAATTTGTAGATCAAATCTTTCCTAGGAAATTGGTTAAGACTTATTCTTAACATAATAATTACGTTGATAAGGAAAAACGTATCAGCAACGCTACCCAAAACCCTAATGTTGCAATAATGCCTAAGTGAGTATCTGTGCATCTTTAACACACAAAACAAAAACAAGTCATCCATCTACGTTATCACTAATTAACCTCTAATTAGCCCTGAATACATATCCATGGTAGACTTCCATTTTGCTGCCTTTCCCAGGGGCAGGGTCACCCTCCTCTCCCAAGTTCTGTTCTTCCTTTGAATAAGACTCTTTTGGATGGGAACTTCATACCATAGAGCATAGCATAGTAGATTACAAAATCTACTTGAATATCTTTATTTCCAAGACAATTAATTTAAGTCTAATGTATTTAAATGTTACATAGAAGCAACACTTTCAGGTCAATTTGTTGGTTTCTTAAACATCCACGGGCATTTCAGGTTTACACTTGTTCAGAGTTCCTGCACAAACAATCTGAAATGCCTGTGATTTTTTGTCACACTTACCATGTTTGCTTTAGCTTTATAAAAGCACTGATGAAAGGCTCATTATAAACATGTTTAATCTGATTTCTTTTTTTTGTCCCTAACAGTTCTAGTAGAAAAGATTCATAACTCCCAGCTACTCTAACTGCATTTCTCTGTAGCTATACTTGCCAAAAGACTGTTCATCTGTCCATGATTTCAACAGATACAATTCACAAAAATAACGTTATGAGTGGACTTAATTTCTAACATCTCTAAAAAAATAAGGGTTTAGGTCAGCCAAGATTTCTGATGGAAACAGGACTCCCCTTTCATATAATTTGTTTATGATTACCTAGTATTTAAAATTCCAGTTTCTGTGTATTGATATATCATTTACTTCAATTCATGTGTGCTTAAAAAAAATTTAAAAAACCAAACAAAAAACACCCCAACCACAAACAGGAAACCCAAAAATAAATAAAAACAAAATGCCCAAAAATATATAGGAGATCAAGATTCTGTTTATTCTGACACAAAGTAAAAATGTTCCTAAAAAATATTTAGGGGCATTTTTTACATCATGATAAAAGACCAAAACCCAACCCCAAACAAACAATTAAAGGGGTATTTTTTGGCTTTTTTCTTAGCCTCAGGAGATGCAATTTGCTGTTCCTTTCTGAAATAAAGTCCATTGACTGCAACATGAAAATTTCCAAGAACTCATTTGTTCAAGAACACATTTTAGGTGTTTACTAGGTGCTTGAGCTAATGGAAAAATAAGTTTGGAACAGTGAAATTCAATTTTGCAATTAATGATCTATCATATCTACTCCTTTAAAGATGCTTATGCCGCAGCAGAACTGATATAATTAGGGAAGTAAGGCAATAGAAACACTTCTAATTTGAGGCACAATTTCACTCTAAAGTTTTATAGCAGCCTATGTGTTATCCTATTTCTTTCACTAGTAGATATTAAAGCACTTCACAGAAGAGATCAATCCTGTTAATCTCAACTTCCAGGTGGGGAGAGAGATTCACATTGAATACAGTTTTATCCGACAGGATATGGTGTGGCCCTCCCATACCATCCTTTATACTTCCTATACAACCTACCACGTTGTATTCTTTCTTGTTTTGCTTTCCTGGCTACAGACTTGACATCGAATGCACAAATAGAGGTAATAAATGAGGAACTATAGGAAGCCAACTATAACTCAGATTTGTGGTGCAGTGGAATTGCAGCCTTTAGGAACTGAGTTTTCTAGGTTTTACAGAAATAATATAAAGTTATCTATCAAGAATATACTAGGAGTTAACAGAAGACTACACATCATCTCCCACATCTCTTACAAAAAAGAACAAAATCTGATTTTATCTTATCAGAAGTGTCCTCATTCTTCATACTCTGGTGTTGTGTCTAATCCCATGAGGAAATGCACAGCGAGGGTGTCATGTCTGTGCATGCCTGTGACAGGGCATTGTCAGACAGCCCTCAGGAGACACCTTTGCCTCTTGGGTGCCACAGATGTACAGGCAACAAAACAGAGGGCAACAGATGTTGTCATTCAAGGAGTGCACTTATGCAACTGCTTGCAACGTAAGGTTTAACCCTCTTGAAAAACATATTGATATTGACTTGAGGTTAGAGAATTAATTAAACACTATAAAAGGCAATTGCTGAGATGTGTCTAACAGTTCTTTCTTCTAAAAGTGCATATTACCCTCAGAGAAAGTTTCCAGGTGGACACACCTTAGGTTCTCTCGGGGAAAAAGCTAACGAAAAATGATCAATAAAAACAAGTTTCTCCTATTAGCCAAAAATTATCTATGCACATCAGCCAGTTCGATTGCCAGTCTTTACAGCCACAACAAATACAAGCTTCTTTGGAAAGGTGGGGAGATTAAACAGTGTTTGTGATACCTGTAAAGTATTTCTTGACAAAATAGTTCAGTGTGATGATAATTTTTGATAGAAAAGGCAAACCCCATCCTTACATTAGCTAAAACACACTGCATCTCACCAATTGCGGCTCTGAGAGCCATCAGCTACTCCATTTATTTCAGAAAGGACTGTTAGGAACCTCTGTTGGAAAATGCCTCATTTCATTCAAGTTACTCTGCAAAGCAAGTCCCTGATGTTCACAAGCATGAATGAACCCTGATATGAATGAGCCCAAGCAAGAACATTTCATTCTCAGGCTATTTCTAAATATAAGTACCTGTCTTCTTTGAAATCCTGTTCAAAGAAGGGACCAGGAAATTCCTGCGGAAAGGTTAGCACTCTGGTAAACTCATAAAACACCAATGGTTTCTGTGGCTTGCTGAGACCACAGGCACTTCCCCATCACCACATCATGACTGTGCTACGGTTATTAGCAATCCAAAATTAAAATACTTACTCTGGAAAGGGAACCTTTTGCTGTTTCATGCTGTCAAATAAACCTGTAGGTGGGCAATGATATTCCACTGGGGGCTGAAGGTGAATGAAAATGGAATTAAGCTGAATGATAAATTCAGCAGTATCATAGAAAACCACGGTCTCTGAAACTAAAACAGATGAATCTTGCAATGACTAAGTATTGCATTAGTAGCCTGAATGCTTCACCAATTTCATCTTTTTTTACCAATATTATATAAGGAAAGTCTCCCAGCTCAGTTCCTGCCAGTCAAATAGGTGCTGAGTAATCAACCCAGACCAGGCTGGTGGTGCATAGATAAAAATGACGTAGCCTTATTAATATGGCATGAAGATTTCAAGGGACAAAATATTCGTTTAAAGTATCCTGTTTTCTCTTTAGCAGAAGACTACCTACCTTGCAGTATATGGTGCATCACCCAATTTTACCTTTTCTGTTGCAGTGATAGGAGGGCAATTTGCCACTGTCACTTCTACTAACCTATCTCCAAATCGGAAATGAATTGACCAACAGAGCTGCAAGGAAAGAGTTAGCAGAACCTTCACTAGTAGTTTCAGTGAGATTAATTGACAGGGTATTTTAAAAGCCATTTTGACAGCAAGACAAGTTGAGACAAGGGACTGTCCTGGCTCTGTTTCCTCTGTGCTCGCAAAAGTGTCAGATACCATGTTCTACAGTGAGGAGGGAAGCAGCAGAGCTGAAAAGTTGCTCTTTCCCCAAGCACATCAGGGTGGTATATGGAAATCTTTACCCAGGCACAGGACAAATAGAAAGGAAGCCATGAAAGCTAAAAGCAGACACATCCCAGGAAATTACTCTCTTACTGCAAGACAACCATTCCTGGAGAGCACACGAACAACAGGATATGTCTGCTGGTACCTGGGCACAGCACATTCACCCGGCAGCAGAACGTTTCAGGCTCTTAAGAGCAGGAGTGCAATGACTCCCATTTTTGCCAGGTAATGGCTTCCTAGTAGGGAAAAAAAACGGGTTGTTTCTTGTTATTTTTAAATCCACTCCTCTTTTTTCAGTTTTTTTAATAAAAATGTTTTATGGATGAAAATGGGAGATGCCTTACAAGAAAAGAGCTGTTTGCAGGATCATTGCTCTGCTCTTCCTCACCAGAGCTGTTTGCAGAGAAGAGTGGCTGTGAACACTTTTACATAAGCAAGCTGTAAATTTCTATCACACTTTGCCAGATTAGAATTCAATCTGAATACACTGTCAAAGGAGGGCTGATGGCAGGCAAGTAATTCATTCCCTCTTCCAGGCTGTTTGCTTCCAACAAGTCCATTTCACATGATAGTTAACAGATCCTCTCATGATAAGGATGACTGCTCAAAGCACTTAGGCTGATGTTGTTTTAATACCAAATCTATACTGAGGTGGTTGACAAAAGTAGTGACATACAAAGTAGCTTACAAAGGCTAGTGGAGTGGAACAAGCCATGAAACCTAATATCAACATTCCCCTGTTTCTGAAAGGCCAACGAAATCTCTTGATGCTGTGGGTATTTCTTAAATACACAGCATTATGGTTACAGAAAATATAACTATGCTTGCAGATTAATTTGCTGGGTAAAGATTTCACTTTGAAATGATTCTTTCAATTCTTGTAGCTCTTGCACACCTAACATATTCTCAGTAACATTTATGTGGTATAAGATTATTGCACTTTGTTTCCTTGAGGGAAAATCACCTGAAAAAGGGAAAATAAATCCCTTGATATGACCAGTTTATTGCATATGTCCCAATTTCATATGTTATGTATTTGTTTATATAATAAATATTTATAATGTAAGGAAATGAAATATTATACAAAGCTTCTACAGAGAAGATATTTTCAAGCTTTATTGATGAAAGATAAAGAGAGTTCAAACAATTCTCAAACAGAAATTTTTCCTTCTGTTTTCCAAAAGTGCTTTTGACTTGGGGCCATAACATTTGAACTCACCCTGGCTGTTTTCACAACCATTTCTGGGAAATCTCCTCTTTTTCCTGCCCTGAAGGTCCTTTAAACTTCATTTCTGCTCAGATCCTTTGAATTCTTTTCCAGGCCACTAGGTATCTGAACACAGAAGAACTCCCATAATGTGTGGTTTGTCCTAATTATCAGAAGTCCTGAGTACTGTGATAGATGACTCATGAGCCACTTCTTTAACAGAATGAAAAAAAAAAAATATTAGCTGAATTAATTTGGCTTTAAGTTCTTTCTGCAGCCTTTATTTTCACAAAGATGTACACACACAGTCCCATGTCACTTGGTCAATAGAGAATGAGTCACTTGCTGTTATGCTGCTCCCACTTTCACCGTCTACTTGCATTAGCAATTAAAAGGTATTAATCGAGCATATGGATTTCACTGAAGGTCAAGACCTGTTTTAACTCATACCTAACTATTTATTAGGAGCAACCATTGAATTGTACCATCATTATGGTATCTGTATGTCTAGTGAAAACATATACTGATTGCTTTCATCAATACTACCTTGTGGCATCAACTGTCTGTAAACTGCACTTTCCTGTCACCATGGAAGAGGCACAGTGCTGAAACCCAAAGTGTCAGTGGTGGCTACCATGCTTTGGTTAAAGATGATGGAGATAAGTATATCTCATCTCAAAATAATTATTAGCTTTTGGCAGTTTCCCTGAATTCTGAGAGATCGTTCACGAAGTGACTCAGCCAATTATTATTTGGAGTCTTTCAAGTATATGGCAATTTATCCATGAACAAATTTCCAAATGTTCCCACATATCTAAAATGCTGTGTTCATAGCCCAGTTAGTGTCAAAATTGCATTCTCTCCACATGCTTCACCAAACCCTGTGAACTGAGTAGAGAACAACAATTTTAAGTTTCAAATCTGCAAATGCCTCCTGCGATTTTGCAAAAGCAAAAATCTAACTCTGGGCATGGCAATTAGTCGGGGGATACCTGCGTTTGTCAGCCAAGCATTCACACTATTAACCTGTTGGCAATTGCAGTTAACATGTTCATTGAACATACAAACATCAAATCCAAAACGTGCAATTTCCTGAGCAACTGGTGCTCATCCCAGTGATGACCAGTAGAAAGGAGTGAACTCAGATCTGTTGTGCTGAGTTCTGCCAAGAACATCAAGGTGGTTAAAAACAAAGTGGAGGAGGAAGAAAAAAAGTTTTGTGTGGGAAAAATGCTTACACAGTCACAAGAGGGACACATGGTCATGACAGGTGATGTATACGCATCCAACTAGATGCAAATTTGTTGGTCTGTTACACTCAGGGAGGGAAAAAAAATCTGCATACACACTGCATACTTCTACCTTACACTAGGGTCAAACCAAAACAGATGACAAATGTCAGCACTCACACGAGATATCGAGCAACAACTCTAAAATGCCTAAGAGGCCACGCCTTTTTCCTCCTCCACCTCCGATCAAATGAGTTTACATCCTTACAGGAATCCCAGCAGGCAAGTGCCACATTGAAGTTCCACTACAACTAAGGTAATGGTGCTGGAAGAGTGTTAAACAGCTTCCAACACCTATATTAGTGAAACTATGAAGACATTCCTGCATTGTAAAAATTTCACAGCCTCAGTTAAGTTGGAATATAGTTCTCTGTGGCCATCAGTCTGAACTTGTCACAGCTCCTATAGGAACTGAATCACAAAGTATCTGGGGGAAAGCAGAATCCCAAAAAAGCCAGTGAGTCATCCTACAGTGTCCTGTCACTTCAGGGGGTGAGCACTATTCCCAGTAATCATGACAGTGAGCAAGCCTGTCTCGTCCACCTGATTTTTTCCAACACTGAACTCAGAAACCTGCAAGAAATCTTACTCATGGTGGTGGGCTTAGGGATTGGTAGGACTGATATAGAAACTGTTGGAGTTTAGGAGCAGCAGTCATCAGAACTAAGTAAATCATGCAGTGAATTTATTGTTTAATAAATTTTTGTGTTCTCTGGTTAGCTTGGGAAGTCCCCACAGGAACCTAAGGGACCTTTTGCACCTACATCAAGAGGCTTGATATTAACTTTGTTTTTAATAATTTTTTTAAGTATCTAAACGAACAAAAGTAACAAAGCAACACTTCTGTCTGTGCTTCAGGAGTAGCAATTGACACAGTCATGTTTTCATCGTCCATGCTGTATTCCTTCAGAATACATCCAGTTGTCCAACTCTGAAGAAATGAAGAAAAATTCAATGAAGAGGAAAAAAAAAAAAAAACTTTTCCTGTAAATAGTATAGAGCTTTTCTAATAACTCACTATCATAGCACTACTTCCCTCCCTATGGATATTTTGGTACTGACAATGCAGTGCAAACTAAAAGAAGAAAGCCTTTCTGCAGACAGAATCATACAGAGATGGACTGAAGCTCCAGCAGGACATTAAAGAAGCTACTCTAGAAAATAAAAAATATATATAACTATAATAGACATTTAAAAGGAATACACCTCCCAGCCATATCATCTTCCTTCACAAATGAAATCTGCAGAACAATATATGAACATTAGCCTTTTGCAACTCCTACTTGCTTTCTGAATTTCTTCTTCAGAGTGGATCTGAGTGACAGAAAACACAAACTGCATGTTACCCCTTTGTACTGGAAAGGAATGTAGAAAGCAGCAGCAGCAACCAGGCCCCTTTCCTCTACCCGCTGAAACAAGTCCCGGCACGACCCTGATGTTGCAAGTTTCTAATTAATACTTAAAAAAAGAAGGTTATATATTCACACCCAACCCAAAATATGAAAATGAAGAAGGTTTTCAGGCTGTGAAGCTAAAATATCAAGCTTCTCACAGCTGGGTTGAGTGGATTCGAGAATCCCTTAGAGTCAGCATCAACCATCACTGATGCACAAGCACAGCACAGTTTGAAGAGATTTGTGCTTAATTTGTGATTTAAGGCTTGCAACTCATAAAATAGAAAGAAGGAGAGAAAGAAATAAAGCTTGTCTGCAGACAAATAGATTCCAGCCTACCTGCTTTTTGTACTTCTGTCCATAACTCTGGTAGCTGGTGCTTTTCTGTGCCGAAGAAACTATCATTGAATTGATTGTCTCAGTTGCTAAGGAAACCAAAGGGATGATGCTAATGGATACTATTTATGACACTGGGAACCTTAGAAAACATTTGCCATGAAAAGATGGTGTCACAAGTTAGTTAAAGGCTACATTGAATCTTAGCACAGAAAAGAGAACTAGATAGGATTTCTTCCTTTCTGTCCTCCCTCTGACATTTTATTTTTTTATCAGATACTTATAGATTTATTCTTGGTTTGACTGTCAGCACCACTTTATAGTAATTTTTCTAGCTTTATTTCAAAACACAGGCGTTAGCTCAAACACATTCATTCTAATTCTAAGCAGTGGAGTCCAGGATTTTTTTAAAGCATTACGCATGATGCAAAATAGGATTTGAGTTTGGGAATGTTCTCCAGAAGACAGAATTTTTGAATCAAAAACATTGGATTTGAGATGCTTCTACCTTTGCTCTTATGAACTATAAGTTATGGAAGATTTTCATAACAGATGCAGCAGATCTCATAAACCAAACTGTTATGTTACAAATTACTATATTTTCAGGAACCTATATTTATATTAAAAAAAAATCTTCATTAAAAAGAGACAGACTTTCTAAAAACATTAAAAAAGCAGCAGGGAACTGTAAGTTATTTTTTCTTTTTCCACAAGCTATATGTTCTCAGCATGAGTCATGTATCAAAAGCAACCACACAAGTCTGAACCTATACCAGTGAAGGATCAAGCTCCAGGCAGTTATTTATTTACAGAAGGCCTGAGGAGTTATTTCCACACTGGAGTCACAGATGACCCATAGTTAGACACCTTGTTGCCATGGAAATCTCACATCACCACTCTCTGCCTTCCTCCCATCCAAGATCCTGCTTTGCATCCCTGGTGATCCCTGCTTGTCACAGCTTCCCTGGGTCCCTCATTTTGGGCAGGCAGCAGCTGCTAGCAGGACTGGAGCACATTTAACCCTGTCTGGCACTTCCAGTCATAGGAAGGTCCAAAAAAGTGATTTTTTAGGATTATGATTCTTAATTGAACATCTTCTGCTGCCTTATATTCTCATGCACAGACCTCCAAAGTTGTGTCTCAGTGCTTAATTAGTGTTACGAGAAGAAGTAAACAGAGAAACCAGTGCCCTTCCGTGCTGGTGAGAGAGTAGGAAGTCCCAGCCAATTAGCAAGAATTTGTTCCTGGAGAAAGGAAAGAGAAATAATATCCAATGACTACTCATTCTCATAGGAGAGCCATTCACTGAGGCAATTCAGTGACAGCTTGTAAGGTGCATCCAGAACAAAGCAATATAAAACCCAAAAAAACCCCACACACCAATCCCCCAAAATCTTGAGAGGAACAGCGAAGCATATACTCCACCTGAGTACACAGTCACAGGATCTCTTGAGTTTGAAGGGACCCATAATGATCAGAGCCCAACTCCCTGCTCTTTTCAGGACTACCTAAAACTAAACCATTAGGTTTTTGCAAAATCTCTGCAGCTGAAAATCTCTGCATAATGGGCGACAATTGCTCCTCTTTTTCTTTTTTTCCTGTTGCACCTATGCTTCTACTTTAGACTCTCCACTTCAGGATCATACATCTATTTACACATGAAAAATAATGCTCTTTCCTAATAGAGCAGACAGGAACAAGGGCCTAAAACAAGATAAATAACATAGGAATCTGAAAATTTATTGGAAGAAGTACAAGACAAGAGTACATTATACCATCCCAACAAATACAGAGCATTAAAATCCCATACAGCACTTCCCTTGGCATGACCTGGCTACAGACATTGACCCTTGGTGATATCTGAAAACATTAAAAAAAAAAAAATACTAGTGATTATTCTTCATACAAGTGGACAACTCAATTTTCAGAAAGATATCTCAATTTTACCCAGCCTGTAAGCATTAGAAGTGCAACCTATCAAGATACACCTATTGGAAGTAATTTCAGTATGAGACCATGAGCATCACAGTGTAAGTGAAGGGGAAAAAAAAAGTTGTGACATTTCCAAGTCAGCTCTAAGCAAAACCATTTGAAGAAAACACCTTCTCACAATTGCCCAGTGTTGCTGTTCACCTTTTAGTCTCCTCTGTGGCCTCAGGAGAGAAAGCTAAAAACAGTGTTCCTGACACTTTTACAGCTTGTGAAATTTAAATAGCTCTCTTTCTGTGCAAGATTAAAGGATTTTTTTCAGTAGTACTTCTAGTCCCAGCACTCAAAATTAGCCCACTCCAATTAAGGCTTCAACTAGAAGTAATGTCTCCCTTCAGGGAATACGTGACATTTTAAATTAAGAAACATTCCAGCTAACAAGCCTATAAATCTTCCCAATTAACTGTATTCTCTACTAGTTTATGAGTCTTCTGTTCAATTTGACAATACTAATCTCCCAGAGTGCAGAAAAGGATGAGACCTCTGTGGAAGTTGCTTTCCACTTGTAGTGGAAGGGGATACAGACACCCTCCCAGACTATACTTTTATTTGACAGATCTGAGCCAAATGGCACATCAAAGCCCAGGACTCTTCACTGCCATCAGGTGAAAAGGTTTTCAGTCAGCCAAAATCCTCTGTGACGCATTTCTCACTCTCCCTAAGGAAGCTCTGTGGCAGCACCACTAGAAACACAGCACCAAGTGATTCTCTCACAGGAGCACTTTGCACACTTCTCCATGGATGATTCTTTTGCTAATCAAAGCTTTCAGGGAACAGTCAGGGCTTGTCCTAGGAGGCAGTGTCCCACAGTGGTGATTGGGAGCACCAGGTAAGATAGGCTGGAGGAGAAAGCAAGTACATGTACACCTGTCAGCAGCATTAAATGTAACTTTTCTTTCTGTTATATAGATGGGATTATTCCCTTTTAATATGTTGAGGTAGCCGAAAAGAACTTCTAAATAGGAGATATGAAAGAGACATCTGAAAAAGTCACAAACAGAGAGAAACACAAGCCAAGAGCATGAAAAAAAAGGAACAGACTATCTGAAGAGATCACTGTGTTTTTTGAAAGACAAATGTCAAAATCTATCATCCTAAATTGGATGAGGCAAGCTAGGGTACTGCCAGACACTCTGTAAAAACAGAGCCAGCTGAAAGACCATGTTGGGTAACCGAGTGTGATCATGGAAACACAGAATGGTTGAGGTTGGAAGAGACCTCTGGAGATCATCTACTCCACCCTCCCTGCTAAAGCAACTTCACATCCAGGTGAGTTTTTAATACCTCCAGAGAAGGAGAGTCCACGTCTCTAGGCAGCCTGTTCCAGATTCTGTCACTCTCATCGCAAAGTGGGTTTCAGTTTGTGCCCATTGCCCCTTGTCCTGTCACCAGGCACCACTGGAAAGAGCCTGATCCCATCATCTTGAAACCCACCCTTAAGATATTTGTAAGCACTGATAAGATCCCCTTTTGGTCATCTCTTCTCCAGGCAAACTGGCCCAGCTCCCTCAGCCTTTCCTCATAAGAGAGATGCTCCAGTCCTTCATCCATCTTTACAGCCTTCTGCTGGACCTGCTTCAGTAGTTTCTTCTCTTCCCTGAATTGGAAAGCCCAGAACTGGACAAAGTGTGGCCTCCAGGTGTGGCCTCTCTGGGGCTAAACAGAGGAGCAGAATCACCTCCCTCCTGCTGGCAGTGCTCTTCCTAATGTACAACAGGGCACCATTGGTTTTCTTGGCCACCAGGGCACTGCTGGCTCATGAACAGCTTGTTGTCCACCAGGACCCCCAGGTCCGTCCCCACAGAGCTATTTTCCAACAGTTCATTCCCCAGCCTGTTGTGGCACCTGGGGTTGTTCCTCCCTCAGATGTAGGACCCTGCACTTTCCTTTGTTGAACTTAATTTGATTTCTCACCACCCAACTTTCCAGCCTGTCCAGGTCTCACTGAATGAGAGTGCAGCACTCTGGTGTGTCAGACATTCCTCCCAGTTTTTCATCATCAGGACCTCTGCTCACAATGCTCTGAGGTCTGTCATTCTGCCAGTTCTCAATCCACCTCACTGTCCACTAACCCAGCCCACACTTCCTCAGCTCACCTATGCGGATGTTACAGGAGACAGTGTGGAAAGCCTTGCTGAAGTCAAGGTAGATAACACCCACTGCTCTCCCCCACCTACCCAGCCAGTCATTGTATCTTAGCATAGAAACACTTCCCCTGGTGAATCCATGCTGACTGCTCCTGGTAACCTTTTCCACTACATGTTTAGAGATGACATCCATAATGAGTTGCTCCATCACCTTTCCTCACCATAATGAAGGTAAGGCTGACTGACTGTAGTTTCCTGAGTCCTCCTTCTTGCTCTTTGAAGACTGGAGTAACACTGGCTTTTCTCCAGTCCTCAGGCACCTCTTCAGTACTCCATGACCTTTCAAAGATAAAGATAAAGAACGGCTTAGCAATAACATCTGCTATTCCCTCAGCACTCATGGTTGTATCCCATCGGGGCCTATGGATTTGTGGGTGTGTCACATCTGGACCCATAGATTTGTGGTTGTCAGGTCAACCTAAATGACCTCTAACCTGATTCTCCTCAACCAAGCGAAGGTCTTCCTTTCTCCAGGCTTTCTCCCTTCCCTCCAGGGTCTGGGATTCACAAGGGCTGGCCTTAGCAGTAAAGACTGAGGCAAAGAAGGCATTCAGTAACTCTGTCTTCCCTATCTCCTTTGTCACCAGGGCACTCACCTCATTCAGCAGGAGGTTCTCATTTTACCTGGTCTTCCTTTTGCTACCAATGTACTTGAAGGAGCTCTTCTTGCTGTCCTTGTCACATCCCTGCATACTATGACAACAACCCTGTGTTTCTCCTAAGTGGTTTGCCTCTTTTTCCACATTTTGTAAACTTCCTTTGCCATGATCTCCTTGCTCAGCCATGCAGGTTTTCTACCCTCTTTGTGCCTCCCTATGAGTAAGGAATCAAGCAATCTTGACCTTGGAGGAAGTGAAGCTCTAGTATTAACCAACTCTCTTGGACCCCCTATAATTCAGAGGTGTACGATGTGGTGCAACTTGAGGCCATTTCCATGGAACAGCGTGCTTTGGAACTAGAGGCTGCTAGCACCTATGCTGGCTTACAACACAGAGAGCAACAATGCACTCTCCCACAGGTACAACCATAAAACACAAATAAAATATTTCACAGAGACATTTAAAAAGAAAATTTTGCAAATGTAAGAGGAAAACAAAGTCATTTTCCCAAGGCTATTGTCCCAGGCCGAACTACTGGGTAGTGTTGTGGAAGAAAGAAGAAAAACCCCAGCAAAATACACCACATGCCCTCTGAAAATGCACCATGTGTCGCTACCTTCCATAAGGGTAGCATGAAGCAGTTTCTGCAGTGTGGCCTTTGCAAACCAAGCAATATTAGTCTACCGCAATTGACAACAACCCCGTGCTTCCAGGTCTAGGGCCATGGCAGCTGATCTCCATTTATGAAAGTAAGACAAAGGCATCCCTTCCCAAGAAGCTCAAGACTGCAATAAAAGGCAGGTAGTAAAGGAAGGGAATATTCTGCAATCCTTTTAACCCACATCCTGAATCCACAGGTCTTAAGACTGTCTGTACATCAGGGTTGCCCCTCAGAGCGATCTATATTTAATAGATCCTGGACAGAAAGTAGAAGAGACAAACACATTAAGATTCCTCATTTAAATCAAACAAACAAAACAACCAAAAAACAAACCAGGAACAAAACAAACAAACAAAACACCCCAAAACCCAACACCACAACTCATTCCGGTAATCACAGAAATGCACCACCAGGTAAGTGAGATTGTGTTTACAAAACCTCTAATGCTCAATTAGGTGAGTTTAGCACTGTGCATTACTTGCTGATCTTAATGCAGCTTCTTCTATTGATCACACCACACCAACTGCTATTGCTGCCATGTAAAAATCCGTACAGTGACAGAAACCTTTCCACATAAGAACCTAAATGAGAGTGTTTGCCTCATTAGTCAGGAAACACTGTCATGCTCTAATTAATTTGTAGGAGGCAGAAAATGGATAACATATGGCTCCACTCTTACAGAATCAAGGAAAAAAAAAGAAAACATGTTTACTTGTATTTTCAATATGTAGAGAACATCTCTACACATTGTCCAAGTGTTTACCACCTCTTCCAGAGGCACATACAGCATCTTTTATAGGTACCATTCACTCTGATGTTGAGCACAATGAAATCTCAGACCCGGAGGCAGACTGCATGCATGACTCATTAAAACAATTATGGTCATTATAAATCCAAATAGATAAAAGAATAATTTAGGGTAAAGGTTTCTAGTTAATCCCTACCATGATTACAATACCAAGAATTCTTTTATTAGCCAAAACCAATGCAAATATTAAGTCATGTTTCAGCACACAAATAAGGAAGAAAAATAACACAAGAGATTTAACACTTCTAGCAACAAAGGTCTGGAAACTGCTTTGGGTCAGTGAGTCCTAAGTCTTGTTCAAGTTTAAACCCCACTTAAATAAGTGAATAAATGAGAATAAAGAAAAAAAAAAAAATCCAAGGCGGCCATGGCCTGTGTTAAGTTTTGGAAGTGTAGTTTTCAAAATAGGGAAATCATGGATCTTGCCCGGATAGGGAAATCATGAATCAGAAAGTCATTACAGTCTCAGGACAGTTGTTCTGTGGGACATTGCCCAACATCCAGGTTCCAAGGTGTAACACAGGATCCCATTATTCCCCCACCTGACAAGGAAGGAGCCACAATACATTGTGGAAATTATGTGGACCTGCCTAAGGTGAAAGAGACACCAGAGGTATGGCACACCTCCTTGTCAATGGTCAAACCAAATGGCAGGTAATTAGCTTAAAACCATATCCTTTAAGAAGGTTCTTCTGTTTCCCTCTTGTCAGAGGCCTTTATTACTTACTAAAAGATGTTTCTAAGCTGCATATGAAGCCATTTGCTTGTAACAAAATTTCTCCCACCCCTGAGGTTTTCCTAGCGAGTTCTTCCAGCCACTGTGAGTTGCAGAGCCTCACCTAAGCAGAGAGGCAAGTTCCCTTGTGGGAGCTGGAAGAAGGACAGGGCAGCGCCCGCCCCAGCAGCCTACTTCTTTTTAAAGCATAAAAAATTTGGAGCATATATGTTTACAGTTATTGCTTCCCATAATAAGTGGCAAATCCCCAGAACTAATCTCCAACCTTAATGTGGAGATGGGGTAAACTGCTGGAAGTGATGTGGCAGAACAGTAGCATCACAGAGGGTTCCCAGTGTTCCAGGACCCAAGAGGTTGGAATTGCTGCCCACATCACAGATCAACCAATAACCAGTGCATTTGCCTACGCCGAGCACAGGGCCTTCATCTCCTGGTTTTCCAACATGGAGGGAAATATTTAGTGTCCCAGCTCTTACTGATCTGCAGATAAAAGTGTCTTGGTCTGAAAAGAAATCATAAAAATGTCACTTTCTCACTCCTTGCACAAGCAGTCAGACACACACAACTGGGCTCTTTTCTCCTTCCACACATTTTTGGGACTCTTGAGGACTGCAGCTTGATCTCAAGACTAATTTTTATACAGGGGACAATGAGCATATATGACAGGAAAAACAAGAGACAATAAAGCAAGAAAAAGTGAAGTAAAAGCAGGAAACCAAAGAAAAACACTTCACATGAGATGTCTATCGTTCTCCTGAAAACAACCTTGAGATTAACTACCCCATCTTACAACTTTAAGTATGAGGCTTGCTACAGTGGCATTTCATACCTCTCAAGGCAAAATTGTTCACTTCCCCCAATTTCTCTTAGACTGAAATGTAGCATAAAATGCATTTGTTGTCCCAATGTGCAGACAGAATGATACTTACTTGTTGAACAGAAAAGAGCACTAAATCATATTATTTCATGGAAAAACTCAGACAAATAAAGTAAACACAACTGTTATTTTGATTTCCTTTGGCCCATTAGGATGCCACTATAAAGTTTCCAACTAGGAGAACAATCTTTTGCCATCTTTCTTTTTCTCAAAATAAATTAGAGAAAAAGCTGTGACTTGATTTCATCAGGAAAACATTGTACTTGTCCATATTGACTAGCTCCTACTACTGGAAACTTTAGTAAGAGGGACAGTATGTCAAAAATACTTCTTATCAAGAGAGAAAAGAAATAAACAAAAAGACACTACACTGAAGGAAGCAAAAGTTGTTGAGATTTCATATTAAAACCTTAAACTTTCAAATTAAAACAATATTTATTAAAACAGATGTGATTCCTTTGGTAGGGAAGATGCACTGATAAGCTGGGGAAATAGTTTTGTAATATCCAGAAAGACCTTGGAAAACTACAACTTTGAGTCCCACAAGGTTACTTTTCAGACCACTGCAAATCATTTAATAATTTTTCCCCCCCCAATCTTTCATCAGGCCTTTGGCAGTAGGGCAACTGCCAATCATGAAAAGGCAGGAGATGGAGCCAAGTGCCCAAGTCCTCACAACAAACAAGGCCCACAACGCCCCCTCGTTCACACGAGGTTCATAAGGTGCTCATTGGAAGGAAAATAGGACACCACTCAGGTTTCTTCATTGTGAACAAAAGCAAGGTGGTTGAAGAGTGAAAATGCATGAGGGTGAAGGATTGCCATCTGCCACCTCTCCCCCACAGAACATAATTTTCAAAATCCTCCCAACATATAGTCTCTGGATCTCATCCCAGCTTTTCCTCATGTATGCCACCCACGCTGGCAGGTGCTTCCAGCATTCTTCACTGGATAGTTTGTGTTCTTCACAGCAACTCAACTCATAGGTGCTCAAGAAGGAAGAATTAACAGTAGCTCTCATTCCTGACACCTCAAAAAAGAGTGAACTGATTTTGAGTCAGGAAACAAGGATGAGGGAAGTGGAAAAGCTGAAGGCAAAAGAGATGCTGGCTATGAAAGACAGGGGCAGTTTGGAACTAAAACTTGCTGATGTGCATTTTTACCCTTGAAAATGAGCACATCAGAAATCCTAGTCAGTAGCCTTAGTCCTCTCAATAACACCCAATCCCAGGAGGATCCCTGGTGCCCAAGGGAATTGCCAAGGTCCAATGCCATAAGGATTTGACACCTTATATCCCAAATACTAGCAGAATTCTGTAAGATTTAAATTGGGAAATCAAAAATGCACAGCAGCATCAGGATGGAATGTGCAAGAATATGGATTATATTTTTTTGTGCGTGTGGTTGGGTTTTGTTGGGTTTTTGTTTGGTTGGTGTGGTTTTGTGGGGGAGAGCTGGAGGGGAAGGGAGGGGTTTTTTTATTTTTTAATTTTATTTCTCAAATGTGCTGTCCACATCTCAGCCAAGACAGCTGCTCACATCAATGAAGCTGCCTAGGTGCTGTAATGCTTCCAAGATGACATGCTCCATGCTTCACTTAAATGTGATTTTATATATATGGGCAGCATCTTCCTAAAGGAGAGAATTAGGGACACACATTCACTCCATATTGTCTACAGAGAACAACATGAGGGTTTTCTTATTCTATCACTGTGACCTTAAGAGTCACAGCTCCTAGGTGATTAGGACAACAGCCATAGACTTGCTCTTGGGCTGGAAGCATTATTTCCTCACACTTTCTATAGTCACAGCATACATACATTGAATATTTCTTTACTATATGATGCCAGTACAGTTTCACAGCTCTTCCACACTTACAAGACCTTCCTGACCTCTAACACAATTATAATTGTCACTCCTTTTCTGCCTCCTGCCTTTTTTCCATGATTGTCTTTCATTCAGTATGAATTTTCTTCCATCAGTGCCCATGGTAACATCCATAGAATTAGCTCCAGGCTAGACAGTGGCCGTGAACAGTTCCCTAACCATGGAAACCTGCCAGCACTTATCACAAATATAAGATGTTCCACAGAAGTAAAAAGCACAACAGCACTTTAACTCTTTTGCACATCCTTGGCACATTGTGGTAGCCAGAGCAATTTGTAAACATGGCAAACTGCCTGTCTTGCCTTTTTTACATTTATAAGCATATGGATGCACCTTAATGGCACGTTCAAAGATTCTAGGACTACAAATTAAACTAAATAGTTACCTTCACATTAGCCATCAAATAATACACAAGTCACATTGCTATCAAAGATGCTATTGTGAAAAGATGTATAATACACAGTCTGCCTCATGATGAAGAATACATTTTACACTGGAAAATTTTGAAGATGCATGCTGAACATTTGAAACCTGCAGCAGTTATGAATATGAATTTTGGGTATAGAGGGGGATTTATTGTATTTTTTTTAGGTAACGTTAGGTATGAAATTGGGATGAAGGATGACACAATCATATTCCATAGAATTAATGTTGATAGCTTGAAATCCTGATGTGATTTCTTTTAAAACAATCACCAATTGTCTCCTGGAGTGTCTGTTTACTGAGAACATCACATAATTAAGTTTACAGTGGTGAATCAGAATGAGTAGCAGACCCAGTCTTATTTGGGAAGAAATCAGACTATAATTAGACTAGAAAACACTGAATGCAATAAAACACAGATATGCATGCTGTTAGGAGGTTCCACACAGGGACAGAGAAACATTCAGTACACAGCAGAGAAGTAGCCTGCCTTGATCTGCACAGGAGTCAAGTTCAGATCTATATGCACTTTGGAGAAAGACGCAAGAAAGTCCATGCCTGGCTGCTACACGATGCTCAGTTTCTCCTTTCCTTCGATCAATTTAAGACAGCTTTTGCCCAAGAACATGGAGGTTCACATCCCTAACTTAACCTCAGCCACCATTGAACAGCCTTTGCCTTTATGTTACTTATTTTCATTTGAATGCTTTCTACTATTACCTGGAATGCTTGGTCACCTGTAAAAATACTTCTCCTTTCTAAATCCCTGCCAATTTACAGGTTATAAGCCTGTGGATGCATCAAGCCTGGTACAAAAGCTTTTATCACAGAGACTTGCTAATGGCTGTGTTTTAACATTTCTGCATTCAAGACTGCTCACCAGAACAAGATGATTTCCATAGTTGACAATATCACTGATAATTAGGAGGCTTTATTTTTGGCTCCCCAAAATGTGCAAGATCAAATGAGTTTTGAATAATCCAAGGTATGAATTTAAACTGGTATACCATAGCAGTGTAAAACTGGTACACACACCGACAACAACATTTCACATCATCTTTCACACAGGGTTGAGTAGATCTACCTAATCTATGTAATTACTCATATCATAGAATGGTTTTGGTTGGAAAGGACCAAAGGACCTTAATATTCATCTATTTCCAACCTCCCTGTCATGGGTCACTAGACTAGGTTGCTCAATGCCCCATCCAGCCTGGCTTTGAACAACTCCAGGGATGGGGCATCCAGAACCTCTAAGGGCAATCTGGTCCACAGCAAAGAATTTCTTCCCAAAATCTAATCTAAATCCACCCTCTTTCAGTTTGAAGCCATTCCCTCTTTCCATGTCTTATCACTACACATCCTTGCAAAAAGTTCCTCTCCAGTTCTCTTCTAAGTCCATTTTAGGTACTGCAAGGCTGCAATAAGTTCTCCTTATAGCTGAGCAATCCCAAATCCCTCAGCCTGGTCTTCATAGGAAAGGTGCTTCAGCCCTCTGATCACTTTCTTAGCTGTCCTCTGGACTTGCTCCAACAGGGCCATATCCTTACACTGGGGGTCTGAGAGCTGAATGCTGTACTCCAGGTAGAATCCATAAGAGTGGAGTATTGGGGGTTGCAGTTGGTTTTCTGGGCTATGAGCACACACTGCTGCCTCGTGTTGAGCTTCTTGTCCCCCAACATGACCAAGTCCTTCTCCTCAGGGCTGCTCTCAATCCATTCTTTGCCCAGCCTGTATTTGTGCTTGGGATGGCCCCGACTGAGGTGGAGGACCTTGCACTTGGTTTTGTTGAATTTCATGAGGTTTGCATGGGCCCACTTTTCAGGCCTGTCAAGGTCCCTCTGGATGGCATCCCTTCCCTCCAGCCTGTCAAATGCACCACACAGCTTGGTGTCATCAACAAACTTGCTGCAGGTGTGTTCATTCCTACTGTCCATACTGCCAACAAGGATGTTACACAGCACTGGTCTCCACACAAACCCCTGAGGAATGCCACTCGGCACCAGCCTGGAGCCATTCACCACAACCCTTTGAGCACAATCATCCAGCCAATTCCTTAAGCACTGAGTGGTCCATCCATCCGTGTTGGTTTTGCACAGCCTGGTTTTTGGTAGTGGGGCGGCCACAGAGGTGGCTCCTGTGAGAAGCTGCTGGAAGTTTCCATCATGTCCAGCAGAGCCAATCCCTGATGGCTCTGAAGGTGGACATGCTGCTGGCCAAAGCTGGGCCAGTGAGAGAGGTTGCTAATGCCTCTGTGATGACATATTTAAGAAGAAAATCAAAACAAAGGGGGGTGCAGTTTTAATTCCAGCTAGAGAAGAGGAGGAGGTGAGAACATATGAGGGAAAACAACATGGCAACACCAAGGTCAGTGGAGAAGGAGGGGGAGGAGGAGTTCCAGGTGCCGGAGCAGAGATTCCTCTGCAGGCTGTGGTGATGACCATGGTGAAGCACGCTGTCCCCCTGCAGCACACGTGTCCATGGGGGATGCTTGTTAGGCCTTGGCCTTGAAAACAGCACCTGGGCTCAGCTCTTTCCAAGCTTATCAGAAACACTGTCTGCTCCCAAGCTCCTGTTTGTTGCTAACAAGCTTCTGTTTTCCTTATGATCAGCCATGGAAAATATTCCTCTTGCCTGAATAGCATAACATCCCTGTTCTCACACTTACAAAGAAAATGCCAACCCAAACTGTGGCCATGATGAATCTTTGTTATGACTAAAACCCACTCTCTAGCGACCCTATAAACAACAGTCCAAAATGGGGCCCTTTGAGCTCTCCTGCACCACAGCAGGCCTGTGACCAGCAACCTCCCTCTGAGTGGGACCCCTCTCAGAGGCAGCAAACCCTCACGTTTGCTATACCTGGAGAATCACCAAAACACGACATGTCCTGGGCTGATACCTCACTCCTCAAGGCCCGATCCTTCACCCATCAGGAGATGCAAAAGCATCCAAAGTGAGTATTTCACTGACCTCTGAGGGGAATTTTTCATGGGTACCTTGCTTGCACTGACTGTTTCTGTCTGCATGCATGCCCTACACATATGCTATAGCAAATCTGAGAGAAATACACTCTCTTAGATGTTTAAGTGTCTCAGATATCTATGTATCCAGGCCAGGTAAGTAAGGTTAAGTTATAGTTATAAGCTTACTTAAATGCTAAGTATTGTTCTTTTGCTAAATTGTTAAACAGAAGTTATAAGCTAAGCTAAATGTCCTTCTATCAAGTTGCTAAGTATAACTTCAAAGTTCTAAGTTAGGTTAAATGCTGTTAAGTGTTATTCCTCTCTTAGAGTGTTACAGTTAAGTTATAAATTAAGTTATAAGTTAAGTTGAGTATAAGTTAAGTGTTTTCCCTATGTTAAATTACTAGGCTTAAGGTATAAGTTTTGTTAAGTTTAAGTGTTGTTAAGCTTTTGGGCTTTGTTTCTTTTTATCCTTGCCCTGACTCTCCTTTTGTCACTGGTACTGGTCACACACACACCCCCCTAGGTAGTCCTCGGTTCATTTCTACTTTGATTGTCTGGATTTTGTTTGGTTTTTTCATTGTTGCTTCCTTTTCCTTGTTGTGCCTTAGCTGTCCTGTAAGTCATAGAGTGAATCTTGCCAATGAACCGTCGTGCTGTGTCGCTTAATATTAAATCTTACTTTTGCTCATACCCTTGCTGCTGATTTTTTAAGCAATCTCAAACACACTTATTTGTGACACCAATCACCTCCTTGTTTTCCAGGTGCCTTAGCAGAGTTTCCAGGAGGCTCTGATTCTTGGTTTTGCCAGGCACCAAGGTGAGACTGACTGGTCTGCAGTTTCCTGGGTCTTCCTTTTATCCCTTTTTAAAAATAGAGGTTATGTTTCTCCTTTTCCAAGTCAGTGAGAACTTGACCAGACTGCCATGACTTCTCATATACAATTGATACTTCCTTAGCTGCTTCATCTACCCCCAGGACCCACAGATGTATCTCATCAGATGCCATGGACTCATGCACCTTCAGGTTCCTCAGATGTTCTCAACCTGATATTCTCCCAGGTCCTGCCTTTGTCTTTTGTGACTTGGATGGTATGGCTGGAGCACTTGCTGGTGAAGATCCAGGGAAAAAAGTCATTGAGTGCTTCAGCCTTCTCCATGTCCTGGGTAACCAGGTCTTTCCTTTCCTTCCAGAGAAGGCCCACATTTTTCCTAGTCTTCCTAGTATCACTGACATATCTATAGAAGTTTTTCTTGTTGCCCTTGACATCCCTGGCCAGATTCGATTCTACTGGGGCTTTAGCTTTCTTAACCTGATCCGTGGCAGCTTGGGCAATTTCTTTGGATTCCTCCCAGGCTATCTGTCCTTGCTTCCACTCTCTGTAGGCTGCCTTTATGTGTTTGAGTTTGTCCAGGAGCTCCTTGGTCATACCTGCAGGTCTCCTGGCATTTTTGCCTGACTTCCTCTTCAGTGGGATGCATAACTTCTGAGCTTGGATGAGGTGATCCTTGACTACTAACAAGTTTTCTTGGTCCTCTCTTCCCTCCAGGGCTTTATCCCATGGTACTCTACCAAACAGATCCCTGAGGGGGCCAAAGTCTACTCTCCTGAATTCCAGGGTGGTGAGCTTGATGTGTTCCCTCTTTGCTGCTCTAAGGATCTCAAACTCCACTATTTCATGGTCACTACAGACAAGGCTCCCCTTGAGCTTCACATTCCTCCCCAGTCCCCCCTTGTGAGAAGCATTAAGTCATTGCTCAGTGGAAATTAGGAGATTTTCCATTATGAAAAGCAAGGTGCCACCATTTATCCAATCCACAGCATCTTGTCACACTTTAAAAAAATTAAAACGTGCTGTCTCCCTGCATGTTTTGCAGGACATGTAACTTCTGACTAGGGTGTAAAAAGCTCCAACGCAGCGCCGCAGAAAGGTGGTCTGTTGCCTTCCAGGCCAATATACAAGCAGGGTTTATCCTGAAAGTGAAATGACAGAGAGGGCTTCAGTAGCAGAGCAGTGGTTTCACTGTCTTATTGTTAGTCCTGTGACAGTCAGTCATTCCTTATACTCCAGTAAAGTCACAGGACTATTACCAATTTGTGCTTGGTCAGCAATTCAATATTCTCAGCTGTTTTCCTTCAAGTCATTCCTAATGGTCTCTGACTCACCAAGGAGAACTAAATATAACTTCTACTTCATTCACTGCTGCTACAGCTATGAGAGGAACACAAGTAGAGGCAGAGCAGAGGAGTCCTAACCACACCACCGCCTCAACTCACAAGCTTCGCATAAACCACACTGGTTTCCTCCAAATGCTCAGTGAGATGGACACCACCATCTTAGAAACAGTTGTAGAATTTGTAGTGTCAAGGTAACTGCAAAAAGTGGTATGTCTGTAGTATCTAGCACTTCACTAATTATTGTCGGGGTAATGAAGCTGAACCTTTTTACACAGCTTAATGTTACTGCAGCATTTTGCTTGAAGTGCATAAAGAGTCAAAGGACATGAAATCTTTTTAGCAGTTTGGGGGGTGGTAATATCCAAGTACAATTTAAAAGATATAATTAAAATCTCAATTTCATGCTTTTCCAAGAATCTAGCCTCTTATGATTTTACAGAACAAAACCTAGCAGTCAGACGAGAGATTTTCACTAAGTAACAGAACCAGAATATCATGACAAAAATTAATTTTGTATTCTACAAATTCCAAGAACAGAAAGCATCAATAAATGACAACAGAGTGTCATTATAGGGCTTGAAGAAGACGGCCTTATGATTACATTTTTCAAAGCTAGCAACGAAACTGAAAATTATCCTAGTGAATTAAATATCTCAAAAACATATAGAAGTAGCACTGTTCTCTGATTTCTGTAAAACCAACATCCTTGGAATAAGATGCAGTAGTTATGGAAAATTCCTCCTGGGTATTCTTTCTCAAAAGCAGTTGGGAATTGAGTATAACTCCTAAAATTATTTATGTATTTATATATAACATATATATATAAAAGCAAACACAAACTAAGTAGCAGTTTTAACCATCTGGACTTGGATTTCATACATTACTTTATGTAAACCAAGTAAATTACAAGTTCTTGATATACTTTGCAGCCTGCAACCTACCCTTTCATCACATTTAGGCTGCATGCATTTGTTTTAAATTTAGAAAGTGGTCGACTTAACCTTGAACTAAAGGAGCAGCTATCATGTGGATAATTGATTTTGGTCACTTTCTTAATTGTTTTTCCTGCAAATACAGCAGGGGCATGTGTCCCTTTGACTTTCAAAACACAAAATTTCAAGTTAACACCTTTCGTGTTTCTGCCCTTTCCTGTTAACACCTTTTCCATTAAAAGCCTCTTCGATAGAAAATGTCAGGGATTGAGGCTGGCTCAGGTACACATAAGACTGATTAATGACCAAGAACAGAGAGGCCACCAGCCAAATGACTTTGATGGAAGACGTGCACACTGCTTACAGTGTAGCTGAGCTCTGCTGCAGACTACTGGGGATGGAGACAGCGTGGTTTATGCTACAGAAAGTGAGAGTATTGCTATATGAGAAGTCTTAAACCCAGCCTCAAGCAGTTCAGACTAAGCTGTGGCTACCTTCACTGCCACATC
This sequence comes from Struthidea cinerea, assembly GCA_013397865.1. Classification (NCBI taxonomy): domain Eukaryota; kingdom Metazoa; phylum Chordata; class Aves; order Passeriformes; family Corcoracidae; genus Struthidea; species Struthidea cinerea. The sequence continues at coordinate 269,572 of VZTI01000079.1, forward strand.
CATCACTTTATTTTTGGCATCTTTTATCCCAAAGGCATCCTAGCTGCAAACACTTGCATGCCCACAAAAGCCTTACATTGCAGTTTTCCTCAGCAAAGGAATTCTCATTTCACTTTTAAAGCTTGTCTCAAAATCCTCTTCACAGTGATCAAGGTCATGCACTGCCAGATTCCAGTGCTTAAATTTTCAACAGGGCATAGTACTGTATCCACTTCCACTTACTAAAATTCACATCTTCCTTCTGTTGCCTGATAAGTGGGAAGCTAGTTGCTTAAAGCATATAAAGCAAGAAAGGAAGCATGGCTTTTGAGGGGACTGGTACCACACACCCTCATATCCATATAGCCTTCTGTCCATGGATGTGTTCAAGGCCTGCTTCCGTATTTCACTTATGTTGTTTCAAGTTTCCCACAGATAAGGACCAGAGCGAGGTAGAACTCCCTTTTCCACAGGGGGTCAGTGTGCAAGAGGTCATGGAGTGCTGGCAGAACGTCATCCATCCTTCTCCACGTCCAGCGAGCACTAAAAGCATCACAGTAAAGCTGCGTGCAACTTAATTTCTTACACTAGAGGTTTCTGAGCTCAAAATCAAAAGCCTACAGATCCGTAGGTCTCATTTCTGTATCATAAAGCCATTCACTCTGTGTTGGAAATAATTCATCTTCTGATGCAGAGCAGCAGGGAGGCTTGAGAAGTTTTTCATAGAAGGGCTGAGCAAGTTGTATGCAGGTGCTGAAATGCAGTGGGTCTGTGGTATTAAAAGGACATTGGTCATGTTCATAATAGCCCTTATTGAGAATAGGGGGGAAAAAGAAAAAAAAGGAAGCAAAGCCACAAACTTTAAATATTAACACCCTTAAATATCAACTCAAGAAAATCTTTGCTGTGAGCAGAGAAACTCTCTTACTGCAGGACACACATTTCTAAAAGCTCACTAACAAAAAAGAGAAGGATAATAATTTTATAGAAAACTGGTTATTTTCAAAACTAGTCCAGTCTGAACAGGAACTGGGGAGTCCTTGACAGTTGTGCTAAAATCCACTGTGAGAAGCAATAAGAAAGTATTTTCAGAACATACCTATGAGGTACAAGAACCAACAAATCTTAACTTTTATACATTCCATGGTTCATACATCAATTATTCTAGTACATGGGACTGAGAACCTCGAATCAGACATTTAGGCAGCTGTGCCACAGGAAGGACAGTGTCTGAGGAGATAGAGATGGATCTCAAGGGGCTAGAACAGCCTGTTGAGATATTCAGCATTTTATGAATTCCATTTTCAGAAAACAAAGGAACAATTTATGCTCAAATTCAGGGCTCTTCAGTCATTGTTCTAAAGCCTTGGAAGGCCTCATACTCAGATTTCTCAGGGGTATTTTAAGCATTTAAATCCCATTATCATGTATGAGCTTTCACAGATCAGCAGCTCAGCATGTAATTCAGGGGATTTTCAAGCACGCCTCCCTCCCAATAGCTCCTGTGTGAGTTAGTCATGAAAAAAAAAAAAATGTAGGACAGGACTAATTATAGAATAAAACCTGACAGAGGCAGAGGTGGTCTATCTGAAAGATTTACTTTGGAATAATAATTTTAAGAACAACTATATTTAACTGCATAGCTGAATTCGGTTAAAAAACAGTCCATATTACTCAAGACAAACACTTGCTGTGCAGTTATGTCCCATTCTCTGCAGTCTTAGCAGGCAGCTGATTTTCCCCGTTTTTGTAGCAGTCGTGAAATCTTATGCCCAAACTCCAGTTACTGCTTTAAACAGAGCACAATACCTCCACACTTCCCTTGAAGGGCATATTTAAGCTTTAGTTTTACTGCCTCTGAATCTCCAACACCCTCACTCTGGATATTTCCAGACTAATCATAAGAATTCAGCAATGCCCCAACATTGCCAAGCAGAATACTATCTTGTATATGACTGCACTGTGCAGCAGCTTCAGAACGGCACCTTCCCTGTGACAGAGCATCATACTGATGATTGGTTATGGCTTTGTCTGTGTTAGCTCTTTCCCAGCTCCTCTATTTCCATTTCCCCTTCAGTTTTATTCAACCATTTTAAACATCAGGCCTCAGCCGCTTCCCTGTTTTCTGAGATGACACCCATCCTTATAATGTCTAATAATAGAGATAATCCTCTTATAATCTTTATGAGGTAGCTGCTAAAGGTACCAGACTTGCTTTGACTCATTCTTTGACCACTCCAGTACAAAAATATTCCAGTTTGAAGGAACTTGATTTGGCCTTTTGAAAAGCGCCCTTGAAAAAACAGTGCTTAGAACAGAGTAGATGCCCCATTGCAATCCCAAGGCATGACTGCAGTCATACAAATGCACTCAAGCCAGACACAATCCTGGTTATCTGGCTCAGTCTCCATGTCCTTGACAAGCCACCACATTCTTACCAAGGCTCATTGGCACCTGCTTCATGGCTTGGGAACTAGGTCCTAAGTGACCATGGCTACACATTCTTCCGGATGTACAAACACTACAGTATTTAGCTCCCAGATCTTCCATGAGATATCTCCCGAACCATTGGAAATGGGAACTTCCACATTAGCCCAGATGATATCTGTAGTAATGACTGAACAACACAAAACATAAGATAGGCACTAAGCCACAGGGTGAATATTCTTCTTATATATTCTTCTCTCACATCTAGGGGAGAAAAATGTTAACACAACACAGTATAGGTGTTTTCAAAAGAAAACTACATTTACTGCATGTTATTTAAGATTAGGAAATGGGTATGCCTGTAAATGTATCAGCCCACGTCAAAAATTAAAGTGTGCAGAACCTAAGAGCAGACAGCGGAGACAGAGGAAAGCAATGAGAAATGCCCTGTTGTGACCTCACCACCTGAGGAAGGTGTTAATGCCTAACAAAAGATATTTCTGTGGTAAACCACTGAGCTCTTAAAATGCAATTATAACTTCTCAGTGGCCTGGACCAGATAATTTACAACTTCAATACTTCCAGGACTCAGGCAGAATCTTGGTGCAATTAAGCAATTTATTTCTCAATTAGAAGTGAATTTAACAAATACAAGAGACAGAAGAAAATACGAAAGCGTGGATTTTTAAAAATTGAGACAATTCAGGAGTACACAATGTAGTAAGTTGTGTTCAGGTCTACTAAGTCAGACTAGGATCCCTTTGCAAGCATCTTAGCGAGGGAAAGGTGACCCCCTCTGTATAACTCGTGAAGAAATTAAACATGCAAAGGCCTCAAGAGACAAACCATCCTCCTGCTTCATATAGCCAACACTTCATCAAACAAAACAGTGTTGGAGCCCTTCAAGGCTCCTTCCAATACACTCTGACCATGAGAGCTATTTTCTCCAGCCACAACTGATTGGTAAGTTCCTCTAGGCTCAGAGCTGAGAGAAAGTCAAGTTCCTTCTGATTCAGACAGAAGATATGGATGGGAACATGGAAACAGCAGAAGGGGATGCCACTGAACAAACAGCTCTGGAGCGTGAACCTGGAACTTCATTACCATCCCCCCATAGCCACATCTCTAATAGCAATCCAGCAAGGGTACAGATATGAACACCCTCTCATGACACTGCTTGTTGTCACGCTGACCCCATTTTGACTCATGTCACCCACAATTTAAGGGCATAGCCACAGAGCACGCTTCTCATATGCAGCATGGATAGTGGGGAAATATGGGCGTAGACATTCATGCGGCCCTACAGACAAAAGCCAGGCCAGGCCAAGTTGCCCTCAAGACCACACAGCAAAGGACCTGGACCATTTTATTTACTGATAGACATGTACCTGAAAATGATTTGTGTTGGGAGGGAACTTAAACTATCTTATAGAAGTACTAGGAACTGCAGAGACAATTGCTTCTGGTACTAAGAGATGCCAAGTACTATAAAAATTATAACAGTTTCCTTGGTCTAAAAAAAGCCTAACATCCTTTTATTTTTGACATGGATGAGTCAGCAGATAGGAAAGGCAATTCCCAAATATAGTGCCTTGCACCAGAGGACACAGCAAGAAGAAAATTTGATCAAGGCTTCCTCCCTTACAGAGATCACGTTGCTTGTGATGAGCCACATCAGTCAAACAGCATTGTCCATCACCAGCCCTTCCTTACAAGGTCCCTGGAGTGTTCCACAGTGAGGGAAAGAGTCTTTTGTTTGGTGTGAGATGAGATGATTTCCACAAACTTTCTGATGTGTTTAAGACTATTTGGGGTACCCAGCTGGAACACAAACAAAGTGACCAAATAAGTAGCTGTCTGTATTGTCACACACACATTTTCAGGTAGGTCTCATACTAAAAGCATATTCTCTGGATCATTTTGAGTTTTCCCTAGCAAAAGTTTCTGGGGCAGGCATTCCAGAAAAGATACTTAATGATACACACACAGCTCAACATTGACACTGTGTTCTGAAAATTTTCTTAAACTACAGGTCTAACTTTTGGCTGTATTTCAGCTCTGTGAGATGTAACAACCCCACCGTAGTCCAAGCCAATCCCTGGCTTGCCACATTTTTCTGAAAAAATACTCAGGGTTCAGTCCCCTTGAACCACAAGCCTCTCTGGACGATGAAGGGTGTGGTTATGCAATTCACATTTCAGAGAATTTCTGGCTTTATGGACACAGGTCCCAGCAGATGAGATTCATCTCAGTTCTACTACCTTCAAGCAGAGCTATATCAATTTACTCCAAAGAGGGATATGATACAAGTGAGCGCTTTTGGACTCCTCCCTGATGAAACAGCCATGAAAAAAATTTATCTTTTTCAGAGCTAGCTACAAAGATTCTAGCATTAGGACATCATTGTATAGGTAACTTGTTGGGTATTGTTACACATTTCTCCTTAAAAACACCAAGCTGAAATTACCTTCACTAACATTTGAGAGCAATTTTTGTGTAATGACTTATACAACGTAGGCAGTTTCCTCTTTTGCAAGGCATCTACATACCCAGGAAAAGGAATGCTCTTATGAATATAAAAATGTGACCACCAGACCCTAAACCATGTCTGCAGAACTGTTTTTTGAACATAAATATCAGATAATTCGTGTAAGTCACAGTGTACTTATTTGTAAGTACACTCCAAATACTTCGCAAATTGCTGTGTCGCACTAGAATGCGGCAACAAGTTTGAATGGAAGTGTGGATTACCAAAATTTACTGAAACATTCAGTGTCAGTATTAAGCAGACTAGAATCAGATTTTGGGAACAGAATTTAATAAGCCTGTGTAACACTGAACATAAATCATGCCATCTATAATAACCGTCACCTCAGATGACCTCGATAAAGCTACCAGCCATTTTCCGCTCTTTAAGTCATTGCCTGGACTAAGATCATAAAAATCTTGAGTTATTTCCATGGATTTCAAAACAATTTGAACCTTCAGTTTTGGACATATCCTATCTTCAGGATAACATTTATCCATTTCCATAAAGCTGTACAGTTACTAACACATAATGATAAATCACTATAGTATACAATCAGGTAATTTAACAAATGATAGATCGATTCAGGCCTCCAAATCCATGGGTATCAAACCACTTAGTCCTATTTCTATCACTATCTCTTTCCAGTTTCATCTCGCTCAAAATATACCAGACACAGAGTACATTTGTATGACAACTGATTGTGCTGCAAAAGGATGGAATGTATTTTTGAAGGACATGTGCTAAGGCACCCAAAATGCTAAAAAATAAGTCCCCATAGCTGCATTTTTTCCCAGTTTGCAATCCCAAGTCACTGAGTACACTATTTATGGCTATTTGTTGAGCTAAACGTCTACTGTGATGTACGAACACATAGTGGGGAATACATCTTCCTTCTTGAGAAGTACATTAATTATCTCAGTGCCACCCATGGTTTGGGATGTTCTCAGGTGAAAGAGCAGTGGGTATGAGAACCCCTTCCCTCAAAGATGCGCCCTTAATAAATGAAGCAATCAAAACAGTCAGGCATCAATGTCAAGCACCTCAGATAATTTTTTCCCCCACAGCCTCAGAGCACAGTACCCAGTATCTCTTGCAAAATATCTTTAAGGCTTGTTAAGTAAATATACAACCCAACAGGTAATGTGTTCTAGGGAGAGAAGACACCAGAAGTATATAAATATCTGGTCCAATTAAACAAAAACTGATAGTAAATTCCAATTTGGCTTAGCATTAATGGAATTCAGTAGAGGTGTTTCCTAATTTACCTCATAGTTTCCAAGATCAGGATCACAGAGGAACATGCAAGAATTGAAACAGAAGAATGCCCCCACATTACTAAAGCAGATACATGTAAAAAAGAGCAAGTTCTTTGCCGACCTCTCTATATCAACTTTTTCCTCTTCAATAAGAGCACAGCATGAACATAACTAACATACTAGAGGAATAAGAGTCAAAACAAACCGCATCTCAAAAGAGGAAATCATAGCAGCAGCAGATGGAGGCAGCAGTAAACATTAAAGATGCTGGCAAGACCCAGTTCTCTCCTCTGGCATTTTTGAATGAATACTTACTCAGAGTTGAGCATATGAACATAATGGTCAACTTACAACAAAAGTATATTCCCTTGAGGGGTACCACTGTCAAGTGCACAAACTCAGTGCAGCAGTACTTTATAGCCAACTCACACAACCAGCAGAAGAGCCTCCTTCCTTCCAGCACTCTCAGTGACTAAGCTTGCTCCTGTAAGTAACTTTACTTTTGTTTGGCAGCATGCAATTTAAGCCAAGGCTCGAGAAGTTAATACACACCAAAGAACAGAAAGAGCTGCTACCAACAGTCTTACACTCCTCAGTTTGGAAGTGTACAACCCTCCTATTGACTTCACCACAAAAGAAGTTGAGCTTCTCATCCCTTTATAGGCCAGGCAACACATGTGAGTGATCATCATTACAGAGCACTCCTGAAGCTGGGTTTAAATAGGATAATAGATTAATACCTATTAACTGGAAGTCAAAGGGCACAAGAGTATTCATCCTGCATTCAGGAGCCCCTTGAGCCATGGTGGCAGTAGGTTTTAATTGGGTTTTCAGCTGAGGCAATTCTTCTTTTGTGATATATAAAGAAGAAACAAACTAGTCTTATTTTGAAATGCTAATTCATTATGTAGTGTAAGATTAATTAAACAAACAAAAAACCCAACAAAAATCCACAAACAAACAAAAACCCCACAAAACCCTATAATGAATCCACAACCACCAAAACGCTGCTGTGGTTAAAGGAAGGATCTGAAGAAATTATCTAACCTCTCTGCCAAAGAAAGTCTGGAATGCCTTCTCACTCCACTTAATCTCTGTGTAGCAATTCTAAATGCATTATAGTAAACTCTCTCAGTACAACAGGTACTAGAGGCATTTGAAAATGTCCCTGGCCTAAGGCTTGAAGCAGTCTGAGATTGAGAAGTGTTACAAGGCTATTCTTCCTCATTACTGAATTGGAATTGCATTTAGATGCCATTACTACAACACTCAGGAAGGAAGTCCAATTTCTTGGCAAAACACTTTTATCACCTCCACCTATACAATTAAGGTTCAAAGAGAAGTTTTATTCCACACAGCCACCTAAATTTAGGAAGCACTTAAGGCTGAGTCAGTGATGAAATGTAAACTCTGTTGTCATTGTGGGGAATTTTGCCATTGACTCCAATGGAACTATACTATTGCCCAAGAGGTATAGGAGGTGTCACTGTCTCTTAAAGTAACACTGAAAAGCATGAAAGTGTCTTCTTGTCCTCTGCATAATTCAGAATATACAATAACAATAACAATACTATTTCAGACAGCTTCTGAATGAAGCCTGTTATGTGTTGTGGACTCAGGCATCTTCCAAAAGGACTGCCAATCTTGATTATGAAATTGAACAGAGAATCTTGCACACTCTTGGGCAAATTGCTAAAACAATTAGTTAGCCTTACAGTTAGAACCATGTTCCTCATTTCTAGCCTGCATTAACACGGCATTAATTTTAAGCACTTTTATCACAAAACATTATTTTCTCTAAAATTACAGTTATTTACTACCAGAAATTGCCTCTACTACAACAGCCACAGTTTTGATTACAGCAATGAAAATGCTATAAATCAGCTAAAAAGTCTCTCCTATAAAAGCTATAGTCTATTCAATGTAATTAAACAGATTATGATCAAGATGCACCCTAACAACAGCAAAACCATTTAACCACTAGAATAAGTAACCAAGAAAGTCATTACCCCCATCACAGCTGGAGAAACAAAGGGCTTTGGGGTTTCATTATAAAACACAAACATTTATTTCGGACTGACACAAAATGAGAGGTTTTGCTTCATTTGAGACTAATATACTGCTTTGTGTTACCTTTTCTCTCTCTGCCTTGGTTCATTTATTAAACAAAACCAAACCAATCTATTTTTAACGGAAGAATCAAAGGATTAAGTTTCAAACTAGAAATATTTTGACATTTCAATTATTACTTGAAATATTTGATTTTGAGTACTGTTTTAACAAAAAGATTTTTCAAAATCTTTCTGTTCTTCTTCCATGTTTTGTTTTCTCCACTGAACCACATAAAAAGATATTTGCTTTCTCCAACCCTCCAGAAACATTTTTTTCTTCAGTGAATTTACAATCTGTCAAAATAAAATTATGTCCTCATTTATAGAATAGGTAAAAAATAATTCCAAAAGCTGGAAAACAGAATTATTGCCCTTGGTTATGAGAGATGTTGAATAGCCAAGTATAATGGTGTTTTTCAGCCTTGAAATTGATAACCTAGAAAAAGAATCAGAGAACATTCTTTGAATGCTGGGTATATCAATCATGAATGGAAGATCCTACTTTTTCCACTGCTAGTTGTAGAGCATTCAAATTGCACTCAAAACCCCTAATAAAAAGGCACAGTTGGTGACCCAGTCGAAGTTCCAGGCTATGTTGGTATCCACCAGACCATGTCAGTGACACCATGACCATCTTACCATCAAGTAAAAAATCACCGGGACATAATTCACATAATGAATTGGTAAAAAAAAACCCAAACAAAACCAAACAAACAACCCCAAAATAAACAAACAAACAAAATCAATCAAAACGACATTGATTTCCTCAGATTAAAAAAAAAAGGCACTCAAATGTATTATTTAGATAACTACATCTCATTGATTTAAAAGGGCTTAGCTCTCTTAAATGAGATACCACTGCCTGAATAATTAGATCCCAATGCAGTTTTGAAGATTGGTCCCTTAATCTTCAGTATTTTCAGCACAAAGCACCCAGAACGATCAGCTGTCCTGAGCTATTAAACAAGGGAATAGAATGAAAAAGTGACTTAATCCCCAGTTAAAAATTTATTATTCAGAGAATATAGTAACATATAACACCAAGCAAGCAAACAGAAGAAAAGACACAGTGAAACATGTTTTGTTAGGGTGTTGTGTGCTATTTTCTCATGAAGTCTGCACACAACTGTTATGAGGTCAAAGATCCTGGAGGGAAAAGGAGCTCTGCTGAATTAGCTCTACCAACTGCAGAGCACCATGCCCACAGTGAAACATGGTCATAGAAATCAAAAGGGTTTTAAAACCCTGTAGGCATAAGCAGAAGATTTGTATCAACCAATCTGTCCTTGTTACATATTCACAAATGCAGCAAAGTTTTAAATGTCACACATGGAAGTCTGAGGTTGATGTCAAAAGGATGATATTGACACTGGAACCTTGCTGGCTTACAGATCAAAGACATTACAGATGTCCATGAGAGTGGAACTGGTCTGCCTATGATTGTTGTCTGTTTACTTTTGAACATCAGCAGTGAGTTAAGGTGAACAGTGTCACCAGAGAACTTTGACCATATTTTAGTTCAGAAATAATAATGTTCTCTTGAATGGCCTCTTGAGGGTACCTGCCTGTAATCCCACCAGTCTCACGCCCGCTGAAAGTGCATCAGGATCAAAGGTGGAATTAAATTTTTATTAGACTGGCTACAAAGAAGATAACATTTTCCTTGTGTCTCTACTCAAACACCTTGGATAGATTTGACATGCTTATTTTCTCATAACATATATAAATCATAGGAACAATTAGTGTGTGCTCTCCCTCACAAATATATAGTAGTTTGCAAAAGCTGAGATGGCACTTAGCCTTCTCACTGGTCTCTGGGAAGTAATGGTTTGGAGAGACTTTTATTGCTAAAATCCAGCAGTGTTTTCTGAAGAAGAAATACAGACTAAGAGACAATCAATGACAGCCTGGCAGCTGATGCTTGGTATAATGGCTAATTACATTACAAAAACACTGTGGGTGCACTGTTTCAGAGAACAAAAACAAGGAGCTTCTTGAACCAGAAGATGCCTTTGCACAGAGGTCTTCACAGCATCCTCCAGACAATATGGCTCCTGCCTGATAGCAGCCACTCTCAGACACTGCCAGTACATGGGCAACAGCACCATCACGGTGTTGTCCTTCCCATCTTTGGTCTTATAACCAATATATGTCTTTTAAAACTTTGCTTATGTTGATTATACCATATTTGTGTACTACCTTCACTCTGCCCTGTTGTTAAGATTTGTATTACACATACTGGTATAGAAGAGCCCGACCACAGAGTGGTTGCATTATAAACTTACAATGGCTGCTGTATAAAAGCCAACCAGTTTATCAAAAGATGATAGGAAGCAGTATAATGACTTCTGGAATAGAGATCAGACAGATAAAATATTAAGACTCCAGAGGATTTTGAGAGCAGTTATTAATGTCCTCCTTATGACTCTCAGCATTCACAGTACAGGTCAAGTTTTCAGTTGCTCCCATTTCCATGTGGGCACCGAAGCACAGAAGAACTTGGTACATTGCATATGAAGTAACTTTAGCAACCTCACCTCTGGGAACAGAACGCACAGGCATGCGGCAGTTACCAAAAGACCCTTTGGTTCAAACATTTTTCCTCACAGGCGCACAGGAATACAGCAGAGAGGAACTCATCTGATGTGGCCTAACCCACTCAAACACAGTAACTCACACATGTGGCAGCCACAGCTCAGCCTGCCCAGAAACTCAGCCCCTGGCTGGCTGTCCCACTGGGAGCAGAGCGCTATGGAAAGTCTTCCCTTGGCAGGGGTGCTCTGCACTTGAACGTAGCTTACACTACACCTCCTCACGAAGAAACAGAGTTTCTTGGAATGATTCTGAACAGTTTCCCCTTACCTGACCTTGGCTTTGAATTGCCCTTCCCTTAAGAAAGCAAATTTTAAAAATTAACCCAAGCTCCCAGGCACTGATCTTCATAGGCAGTGTATTTTAAAACAACACAGCCGTCTAGCGGTAGTAGTAGCTGCTGCTGCAAAGGAAATACTCTCTGCTGCACACATTTGCTGTCCAACACTTGACACTTGTAGAAAATGGTGGGTTTGATATTTTGCTCTTCCATTTGGCTCTAAAATAAGGCTTTTTGCCTCTAAACCATGTAGACACACTGCACTTGCAAAGCTTCTTTGGAAACAACTAGGCCTAAGAGCAAGAAAGTTTCTTACTGAAACCTGGAAACACAAACATGATGAATGGAGGCAGTCTCTGAGTGAAGATGGGTCACTGAAATACTGCTAATTCCAACTGCCTATTCCTCTTCGCTCAGCATCCCCTCACAGGCAAATGTTTTCACTGACTCCTGTGAGCTCCCTGTCACATCTTCAATCACTTGTGCATGTGCATTTTGGATTACACAGCTCCTAGATATTTCCTGGGATTATGATCTTCAAATTCACCAGCACCAACAGGAATGAAAAAGAGAACTAACGATTCCTAGCCCATATATTTTCAGCATAAGATAGAAAAAAAACCACCTAGATTTATGATTTTGATTGTCAAGAAAGCATCTTCTGTACTTCTGGCTCAGGGGACAAGAACAAATCTATATCCAAAGATGGAGATGGCAGAATATGACAAATTATGACAATTAATCATTTTTGCTAGCTAGAACACTTTGAACAAAGCACTGGGAAATACAGCAGTGTCTGACAAACAAGTAGCCAAGCACTGATTTCTGGACAACAGCAACAAACAAATCACCTCGTATAAAACAGGAATGCAGCAGCTGGCAGCATGTCTAGAGTCTGAAAAAGACACCTCTTTGATTCATAAACCATGCTCTGCATCAGAAGTTTTGAAAAATAAAATACTCTTTATAATACATCTCCCAGCTCCAGAACAGCACTACAGACCTGAACTGACCTCTGCCTTTGTGCCCCATTCCTCCCCAGTATTTCTGGCCCCTTAAGATCACCTCCTTAATGGCAGGACAGCTCCTTGAGGAGACTCCAGGGCAGAAGAAGGGCAGACAGCTTTTAGTTATCAGTCCTGTTCCTTGTGGATCTGTGTCAACTGCAGATTTTCCAGAAGTGGAAGTGTTATGGGCCTTGCTCTCCAGATGAAGGTGAGCCAGTCATTAGGAAGGTAAGGACAAGCAACTGTGTCAATAATGTCATTACAGCAGAACTATTCAGGCCACAGCTTTCCACAACATGTGAAACAGAAGAACAGCCTCTGGAATCTTGCCATCACCATTAAGCAAATAGGAACAGACATCTGCAACTCACTGAACTTGAATCTCATACCAATTTCTGCATTTTGCTACAGGAGAAATGTGTTTTACAGAAGCTGTAATTTCTCCAATTCAGCACAGGCTCCCAGAAGCTAACTAAGCTGTGTTCATCAAACCAGCTGATAAAATCACTTTAACTCTCAGTAAGAGAGAAGCTGTAAACTCTATGGCAACCAACACCACCACCTACAGAAGTTCTTGACAGGATTTTTTCCTCAGCATGCTCACTACTGTCCATTATAAACCTTTAGAATAGCAGATGGAAGATAAAGAAAGCACTAGACTTGGGTTTCCTCTCCACCAGGGGAAAAAAACCAAACCAGTATCTACAGCTTGAGGTAGAATATTGCACTTCCTCTCCATGCCACTACCAGCTGAAGCCCTCAGGATAAACACAGTCTAAATTTTTTGAAAGCTGGTAACTGAGGAGAGACCTACATTTGGAAATTCCTTCATATAACAGCAGCTGAAACCCTGAGTCCCACCACGACTTATAGGTCCTGCTATTCTAAAACATCTCTGCATTGATGTTACCTATTTCAAGGCTAAATAGGATGTTTACACTCTTCTGTTCAATGTTTCTCATAACCAAACTCAGCTACACTTCAAGAACAGCTCTGATCTCAGGCTGAGTTTAAAGTTTTCCTAATGTGCTAAAAGTGTACTAAAATAAACTTGTAATATCACCAATGGTTAACCTTCAGGGTTGTTAATTTGGAGTTCACAGATCAATTTTTGCATTACTGCAAACGTTCCCATTGCTAAAATATTTAATTTGTCTTGGTTAGCTGAGCTTGTAACTTCTGTGTCAGGAAACAAAACTGGGCCAACACAGGTATTTAATGTTCTTTTTATTTATTGCTTTTGTCAATAGGCAAGTAAGTAAAAGAAGCTTTGTAAACAGACAGAGGACTGATCATGTAGATTAATTGCTTTTTCTATAGAAGACATCTTCCTGATCTGAGATAAAGCAGCATTCAGTTGTAACTGCTATACTACATGTAAATCTGGTGTTAGCTTTCCAGGACAATTAATCACAGAATCGCTTTTAAGACTGATAGCCCATCTGGCTTTCCATTTATCACCTCACTGTATTTTCCTGTTTTTTTCACAAATAGTTGTCCGTTTATTATGTGCTAGCTGCTGTGGGCTGGGTATGCTTATTACACTCACTGAACAGCACACTGCTGTGAAGTAGCACCGCTCAGATCAGGGGAACATTTTGGCATTACTCATTGCCTGAAACAAGAAAGGCGTAGCAGTTTTGGAAGGACAAGATGAAATGCACTGAAACCAACATTTCTTCCTCCAAATCTAATCCCTTACTTGCTCTTTTTTTTAATAGCTATTTTTATGATTCTTAGTTTGCAACTACCCAAACTCACTGTCATCATCAAATGCAGGGTTTTTTTTTCTTTCCAAAGAAGCTTGAGCTATTAATGAAACCATTACCCTCATCTTATTCTTTACATACTATAGCACTTTAAAAATACCTTGTTTTTCCGTTGGCTAATACTACCCCATTTTGCTTTAATGCACTTCCACTTTTTCTGCATGCAACGACACTGTTTCTGTGCATATTTCAGTGCACCATACAGATATGAGTCTTTAGAACTCTCGCCCGTTGCATTCTCATCATTCTTTCAGAGGAATCACATATTTCCTCTTCTGCATGCAACGACACTGTTTCTGTGCATATTTCAGTGCACCATACAGATATGAGTCTTTAGAACTCTCGCCCGTTGCATTCTCATCATTCTTTCAGAGGAATCACATATTTCCTCTTCTGCATGCAACGACACTGTTTCTGTGCATATTTCAGTGCACCATACAGATATGAGTCTTTAGAACTCTCGCCCGTTGCATTCTCATCATTCTTTCAGAGGAATCACATATTTCCTCTTCATGGGATACACTTTAGCATCTTCAGCTCTTGGTGCCTTGTCATGCTAACTCTTTCCTCAGTAGCTTCCTTAGAACCCCAAACCTGCTTTCTTGAAATCTTTTCCCACTGAACAACCAACCTGTTGCTGTCAGATGCCAACGCCCGGCCCTCAGCCTCACCCTGTCTCCCTGAGGAGTCTCCCTCGGTCTCCTGCTGACGGACCCATTTCCCCAGACCCCAGATCTCAGTGCCTTGTCCTTCGCAGGGCACTTTCTGTCACGTCTATGCACTCGGCTGGACAGATGGCACAGCACTGGGTCCCTGAGGTTTTCGATGCTGACTAAAAGGGGGAGGTGGTGTGGGGGGCGCGATCAGAGGCCTCTGCGCCTACACCCAGGGAGGAGACCGCGGTGACCTTGGCGTGCACCTGCGGGCCTGCCCGGAGCGGCCGGCGGGCCCCCGAGCGCCGGCAGCCGGGGAGCGCCGGGCCGCCGGGCGGCCGCCTTTGGGCGGGG
>VZTI01000079.1:287729-362684 GCA_013397865.1 Struthidea cinerea
TTTTTTTGTACCTCAGAAAATAATAGTGTTCAAAACTTCACAGCATGGTAAAAAAGCACAACAAGCTGTGCTGGTTTTGACTGGAATAGAGTTTTTTTCTCAGTAGCCATTACAGTGCTGTGCTTGGGATTCAGTATGAGAACAGCGTTGATAACACACTGATGTTTTGGTTGTTGCTTCATGCTTGCCCTAAGCCAAGGACCTTCTCAGTGTCTCATGCTTTGCCAGTGAAGAGCTGCACAAAAAGCTGGGAGGAAGCACAGGCAGGACAGCTGAAGCTATCTAAAGGGGTATTCCACACCAAAGAACATTATGCCCAGTAGAGAAACTGTGGGAGTTACTAGGAAAGGGACGATGGCAGTTCGGGGACAAGGTTTGGCATTAGTCTGGGTGGTGAGCAACTGTATTGTGCATCAATTCTTTTTCTTGGGTTTTATCTCTCCCTTTTTTATGTAGTATTAGTAGTATTATATTTTAATTTGTTTCAGTGATTAAACTGTTCTTATCTCAACCTACAAGCTTTACCTTTGATTCTTCCCATTCTACCATGATGGAGGGGTAGAGGGTGGAGATGAGCGAGTGGGTGCAAGGTGCTTAGGTGCCAGTTCAGCTTAAACCATGACACAAACGAATGTTTTTCAGTATATTAACTGTAGTTGGAAACGTCAGTGTAAGCTGTGTGCAACTTGACACAGGGTGGCCCCAGGGCCAGGCTCCCCCTGTTCACCTGGTGAGCAGCTGGTGCTGCCCAGGAGTTTCCTGCTGTCTCAAGGTCTGTGTCCACCCTGCCTGTTTTTCCACCTTTCCTTGGAAGGCCAGCACCCTGAGCACACTGTGACGGACACTGGTCCTGTATTATCAGCAGAGAGCAAGCCCATCCACAGAGTTGGAGAACACTTCTTTAATTTCCTAAAGCTTTACAGTGGCTGAGGTGGAAAGGGGAAACTTGCAGGGGGTACAGAAACAGTTTGGGGGGGGTTCAAAAATGGGGCTCCTGACAGAAGCTTGGCTCTACCCCTGTTGCTCTGCAAAGCTCAGTCACCAGCAATGTTCCCTCTGGCCCTTGGCAGGTCCCCCAGCAACATATGGGCTGCCTTCTCCGCTGGGTCATGACTTCTGTGAGAGCCTTGAAACCTCATCACCATGTTGTAAGAGAGATATTTGCAACTATAAAATAGTTGAGATCATGAAATCCCCAACTAAATGCATATTAGATATGCAAAATAAATAAAATCCCAAGACAATGGGTTTCTGTAAAGAGGAAAAAGCAAATCCCTCTTTGTTCCTGAGCCAAGAACACAAACAGATTCCCAGAGGCTGGAAGTTCACTGTTTATACCAGCACTGATTTCTAGCAGAGCCAGCCAAAAGATTCAGTCAGACCATTGCTATTCCCCACCAATATTTTCTGGATTCTCCTTACTTTGAATGCTTGCATACTCAGGTATTTCATACTCAGCAAGATCACCCATTCCCAAAGGGCAAAAGTCTGTAGGGCTGCAAAATTGGGAGGTCCCAGCTGCCATGAGCACATAAAAACCTCCCTCCCTCCCTCTAAGTGAAGTTGCTGTGGAAATCTGACATACTGCTTGAAGCTGATATAAATTGAGCCATGACTTTCAGGTGCAAATTCTGATTAACAGTTCCCTTTGGACTAAGCCTTTTTGAACTTCTTTAAAGATAAGCCGATGAGCCTAAGTAACATTGAGCTATTGCTCAAGTTGTTTTTAGGGGCTAGTATTATTTCAATGAATTCAGTAGCATCACACCCACGCAAGCAAGTTCAGGCCTTGGACTTGCATAGTTAGATATGGATTTTGTGTGTTAGGAGAACTTCCATGAAATAGAAAGAGTAAGAAACTTTGTTGGTAGTTTTCATAGCAGGCAAAATTCTGATTTTATTAAAGTCAACAGGAGCTTGGGCTCTCTCTCTCTTCAAGAGAGCAGTACTTGGCTGTAAGCTTAGTATTTTCATTTCAGTCTCACTGAGCAAATTGATGCTGTTATGGCATTCCATTTTTAATTTTTTTTTAACTATCCCTATTTAAGTACAAGTTATATACTCTTTTAATATGTCCAGGACTTATTTTGCCTCTGTTTCCCGTGGCTGTGAATGGTATATCAGTGCTTAGCCCTGCACTTCAAAAGCTCAGGAAAAAAGCATTTTAAAAAACCCCTTTTACCCAGCAGTTTGGAAAGTTCCTAAGGTGGCAAACTCTAGTTAACTGACAGAGACAGTCTGAAAGAGAGGCAACATGAGCCCTTGAGGGATGCTGGATTTTGTTACCTGGCATATCCTGCTTTTTTCAGTCTCCATGGAAACACAGTAGCACATTGGTGTGAAAGATGGGGAGTGAGCACCCTGCATATGGGAGGGAATATTCCCTGCAGCACCTCTGGGCTATGCTGTGCCAAGTCTCTGAGTTCCTTGGGTTTGCTTGAGCTGAGTCACTGCATGCAGCTGTACCCAGCTCATTTCTTGGTTTGGAAAAAATTGAAGGGAAGAAAGGTCTCTCCTGGGCCGTTTTTTTTTGATCACATCTGGAGAGTTTGCAGCCATCTTTGCTGCCCCACCACACCGATAATGATCTGCTTTGCGTGAAACCTCTCGTTGCAGGTAGGAAGGATGAGCTCCTATGCTGACATCTGCGGGTCCAAGCACGCACAGGGCAGCACCGAGGGAGGGTACCAACGCTATGGAGTTCGGTCCTACCTGCATCAGTTTTATGAGGATTGCACAGCTTCAATTTGGGAGTATGAGGATGATTTTCAGATCCAGAGATCGCCGAGCAGGTGGAGCTCTGTATTCTGGAAGGTACTGCCTGTTGCTTTTTACTGGAGAGAGAGACTCCCGTTTCAAGACTTTCCCTGTGTAACTGCTGGTATTAAGTATTCATCCAAAAAGGCCTTTCATTGCTCAGTTTTGCCTGAGGTGGCCAAATAACTATGTCTGAAAGCAGGGCACTCTTACCAAAATATATCAGCTCCCTGGGGTCTTTGGATCATCTGGTTTCTCTGTCCCAGTGTCACTGAAACACCAAAGTCTTGTCTGGAAACTCCACACACATTTTGAAAGTGTAGTTTACCTCTGCTCTGCACCCACAGAAGTCCTGCCAGATTGTTGGGAACAGGACTGGTAGGTTAAGAGCAGAGTGTGACCTAGGGATCAAGAAAACCAAAAGATCTCCGTTAAGGTCGGGGAATTTGACAGAACTGGAGAAGAGCAGAGGTTGGGTGGGGCCTGTGAGGCCATTCAAACCCTACCCCCTGATGATCACTACCCCCAGGAAGATTCTGGATGAACCAAATTTTGTACTTACACTTGAAATATGCTATAAACACTCTGTGATCCATTCATATGGCAATAGCAACTTCCTTCTAATCCCTCCAAAGGAATGACATCTCATGAAGTAAAAGCAAGTGGTGGATATGACAGGCTACCAGCAGGGACTGAAGCTGGGGCTAACCACCAGCTCAAGCTAAAGGAATAATCAGTTACACAGCACTGGGGTTGAACTGTGATCCTCTCTCTGATGGGGCCTTTCAACATGAAATGCTATTTAGAGATAGCAGTCCATATTCCATTGTTTCCAGAAATGTCAATACTCAATTATATAAATATGAATTGTAAAAAGACAGTTTTTCCACTAGTTCCAGTAGGGCCTCATATATCCTAAAAGAAAAATACCTGCCTTCTCCTAGGAGGGAGAACTGTATCTGCAAGACACACTGAAAGATAAATGCCTCCTAGGAGCACTTCCCAATTAAAAACTGGAAAGGGAAATGGAAAAATTGGAAATTAATTGGGGGTTTGTTTGTTTCTTTGTTTGTTTTCCAGGTCGGACTCATCTCTGGGACGGCTTTTATGCTGATAGGTGTAGCTGTTCTTGTAGTGGGTTTTCTTGTGCCACCAAAAATCGAAGCCCTTGGGAAGGATGATTTTGTTGTTGTGGATACCCGTGCTGTTCAGTTCAATGGGTCCCTTGATATATGCAAGCTGGCAGGAGCAATCTTGTTCTGTGTGGGAGGGTCCACTGTGGCAGCATGTCTGCTGATGTCTGCTTTTGCTAAAAGTTACTCCAAAGAAGAGAAATACCTCCAGCAAAGATTTAAAGAGAGAATAGCTGACATAAAAGCAAACCCAGTTACAAAAGCGCCAGCACCAGGAGAATCAAAGATACCTGTCACTTTGTCCAGAGTTCAAAATGTCCAGCCTTTACCTGAAACCTGACCCTTCCCTTAGGTTTTGTTTCTCTTGTAGATCACTTTAACTGGAAAATATCAGCCCTTGTTGGCATCTGTGCTAGTCAAGTAAAACATCGAGTGTTCTGCTATATAAACATGCAGCTAATGGGGGAGCTGCTCTGGTGAAAAATTAGGATTGGGAAAAAAGAAATTATGTGATTAGACCTGTGACTAATGTATTCAGTACATTTGAACCTTTTAATCTGTGTGGGTACAGTAAGTTCTTGCAACAGTTATTAGGTGTTTATCTTATCAGATTGCATCCCTGGGAAACCTAGGGGGCACTTATGACAGCTGTACCAGGAGCACTCTACATCCCACTATTTAAAGTTTAGATGAATTTGCTATTTATTTAATTTCATTAATTTGTTTAATTTTTTTTTCCCTTTTAAAATACTGTTCACATGTCCCACCTGGTTCTGCTGTCTGGGAAGCCAAGATTCTGCCCTTGTAATTTGCACTTGTCCTCCTGTAACACGCTACAGTCTGTATCAAAGTAATACTTAACAGGTAAACATTCATGTCAGTGAGAGCCCTTAATTTGATCCTGGCACATGTCACTTCCCAGCAATGTTACTTTCTGGGAAAGGCAAGTTACACTTGATCCTGAGTTACAACTAACCTGTGCTAAAGTGTCACTTTTGTCTTAGTCATTGCCATGTTAGCAAAAACTACAAACAAAATAAAGATAAGGAATTCCTGTGGGAGGAGGAACATCATACTTGTGTGTCTTTGCTTTGATATTGTTTCTTTCATTATATTGTATTATGATGAGCCTAATACAAAATGTTTTAGTTTTGTCTGGGTGAGGATGAATAAATGTGGTTTGACATGCTCAGGCCCTGTATTCTGTCAGTACATCAATGCCATGTTAGATGATCTCAACGTACGTATCTAAAGACATTTTGAAATGCTGTTTATATTTTTATAGAGAATAGAAAAAGTTATGCTTAACCAGATACATTTGTGTAAATGCTTACCTAAACACTTGTCTTTTCATGGGAGACCCTTAATTATTTTCTCACCCAGGGCAATTATTTCACTGTCTTAATCAATGGATTTAAATTAAACTGTATAAAGAAAGATGTGACATTTGTACTCTCTGACAATATGTGCCACCTTATAGTTCTGTCTATTTTTTGAATGGATTGAATAAAATTCTAGGCGTGAGCCAGCCATGGATTTTGTGAAAAGTTTCTTTGCTAGTCAAAAAAATTTAAGAGCTCTGCTTGAAGGAGAAATCAGCAGTTGAAACTCACTGGTGTCTTAATGCAGTCTGTTTTCATCTTACAGCAGCGAGGAAGCCACTTTGGTGCTGAATCAAACAGATTCTGCCACAATAATGGCAGGTATGTGGTAAGAGCTGTGCTCTTTCCCTTGCTCACAAAATGTTTTGTGGTCTGTGACACTTGGTTCACATTTACAACATCAATAAGCCAGATCATATGTGTTTGGAAGTTTCAGCTGAATCTGCAATAATTATCATGGCTGACAACACCACGGGAAGTAAAATTTTCTTCTGCAAAGAAAGTTCCCCTCTTGGCAACACAACTGCAGAGTCCAAGCATTAGCACTGAAAAGATGGACAGTTCAGAGCTCATCACATGCACACAGTCACAGAGAATGGAAGAAAGTAGAGGTAAAGGCATCTGGCAATTCACTGGCACCCTGATATTAGAAATACAAAGGCATGTTACACCCAACACTTCAAAATCTCAGGGGAGAAATAGATGAAGCTATGCTGAAGAGGAAAAGTTCAAAAGGCTGGCAAGGTGAGAAGCTGTGTTTTTATAAAGAAAGCCATCAAGCACAGCAGGGAGGGGTACTGATTACTCACAAGGCACATGGAGAGGCTGTCACTGCTGCTGTTTGTTAGCTATTCCAGGTGGAGAGGGTCCTCAGCATTTCCTGTCCAGGTTGCAAGGAATGTTGTTTACTGCCATTGACTGTCACTACTGTCGGGCTGTCGGTGTGTGGGTCGCAGAGTCCAGCTGTCCTGGCCTTTTCAACTGAGACTTTTTAATTGTGCATGGAGGAAATGTGACATTTTAAGTTTTATAGTGAAGTTCACAGAAGGAGATGAGAGCAAGGGCTCCTGTAGCTATTACTGAGTCCCTTCTCTCCACCTGCATTTTGTTAACAGTGTACTGGAAGTTTGACTGAAAATCCAGCTGGGAAAGCAAGCAGAGGTTGGGCTAGTTCACCCGAACTGGCTATATCGCTGTACAGTTCTCTTTAAAACACACCCCACCACACATGCAAGGGTCACTAAATTTTCATCCAGAGGACAACTGACCCAACAGGTAATTGATAGAACGGATCCAAACATCAGGTGCTCAGTCACATTGCACAGAACTGAACATGCTTTGACAGTACAAAAGCAGATGAGTCATGTCATGGCATTACCCAGGTACTAGGGGAAAAGAAATGCCCTTGAGGATTTTACCGAAGCTTGCTGGGATAGGAAGTGCACTTAGGATTTATCAGCAGCAGCAAAGCTGATAATGTTGTCATGGCTAATGTTGCCACACACGTTTCATCTCATTAAACCCTTGTTTCGGTTGCTTGGAGCTTTTCCGGAACTGAGACCTCCAGAGGTTGCAATCCTTCACAGCAGAGAATCAGTGCCACACACGGCTTTTGTAGAAACATTGAGCAGAAAATTGCTCTGTTACTATCAAGAAGCCACATACTGGAAAGATTAAGACACGTCAGGAAAATTTTTAAGATCCATTTTCTTGTAATGTTTTAACACTTTCACCCTTTGGTGCAGGAGCTGAAGCATCAGCAAAAGGCAGTGGAAATGTACTGTGTGCTGTTCTTATGGAAAACGCCTGTGATGTGGCCTCCAGCTGGGGAGCAGCAAGAGGCAGTCATGCTCCCTGGGAAATTTCCAGTGAGGCTGAGGGCAATCTGTCCCTGCACATATCATTTCCCTACCATGTAACTTTTTCACTTTTCCCATCCCCACTAAATTGCAGCACACACTCAACTATGGGACTGCCTGGGACTTCCCCTCCAAGCACTGACTGCCATCAACTTTCCAGCGGACACATTACTGCACACCCCAGTGCAAATAAAATATGGCTTAAGTAGCCAAGCTCTTCTTTTTTCAACCCTTTGACCTCCCTGCTCCAGAGGTTCCTTTCAGTTTCTTCATGCTCACCTTATTTCTTGCCCTTCTTCTAGCCTCATTTGGCTTGAAATTACAGTGCAACTCCTCCCAGCCCAACACCATTTTCTCTGCAATTGTAGTGAAAGAAATCACAATTTTCATCTGAGTGGTAATCATTGGCTTCATTTTGGTTAATAGATGCTCTCCTGAAGGTTAGCTCTGCTTCCCCAGCACACTGTGCAGAAAAGGCTTCTGTTATCATCTGTTCTGTCCTCCACTCTCCAGGCTGTCTCGACCCCTTTCTTTTCCATTTTTTCCCAGTGCATGGTGAATCACAGGCAAAAGGCAGAGACAGAAACATTCCTCCTCTTGAGCTGCCTGTAAGCAGATTTAATTCCCAGTTTCAGCTACAGCCTCAGCCTGCCATTTCCAACTATGAGATTTTTAATCATTCACAAGTACAAGCAAACAGCTCTTCAAGAAAGCAGCAGCAGCAGAATGGGGAGGCTGCAGAGAGAGAAGTTTGGCGAGGGGGAGCAGCAGCACAACCTGCACACCAGGGGGGCCACTCAGCCCCTAAGGACATGAAATGCAAAGGAGACAGCAAAAGACTGCAAGTACCTTAGCGGGATGCACTTTCCCAGCAGCTTTCTAAAAAGGTCTAAGAATGGAACAATTTTGGTAAAATAAAGGAATTAGTACTTGGGATTATTCAGCACTGACCGGTCATCCCGCCATTACACAGCAGGCTGCCCTCTCAGCTCACTGAGTTTCGGGGGTAGAGAGACAATAACATACCAGCTGCCTGAGCAGGCTGTGGAGGCAAGCCTCACCCCTTCCTTGTCCTACTCCCCACAAAGCTGAAGGAAGCAACATCTCTCCAGAGCATTAGCCTGCACCAGTCATCTGGGGTTATCGCCCACGCACCTCTTAGAGAAACAACATTTGAGTTTTGCCAGTTCATCCTCAGGGGACAGTTTGTCCCAGAGGAACATCATTGTAAATGGGAAGACCCACCTATTTCTCCTCCTATTTCCAATATTTAGAGACAGTGTGTGGTTCTTCTGGAGCCTTCTGGTCTCTGGGCAAACAATCCGTCCACCCCCTCATTTTTCTTCAGTTCTTACCTGGACGTGTGGCAGACCACACAGTGTGCATTTCTTGCATCAGTTCACTTGATGCACATTAAGCAAGCCAAAGCTCAGTTTTGCTGTCAGATAATTTACGGAGGTATTGGGATGAAAATAATCTCTGCATATTGACAGTAGGTGAGGCAAATACTTCTAACAGCCCTTAAGAGAAAAGAACCAGCATAAAATAACATCCTTTATTGTTTTTCTCCTAATTATTTACAGCTGATTTTTGAAGGCACCCTTTTTTTCCATAATTTACCATTCATGGACTTTTGCAAAAATAGATGGGAGATCAGTTTTAAACAATGCTAATAAGCTAGTCAATTTAACAATGTATGTTATGCTGTTCCAGCAATTTCAGCCTCAAAACTTATGTCAGTCAAGGCTTCAGGCCATTTCCTGGCTTAAGGCACCCTCCAGCCTGAGGCTAAAAGGATGTGTTGGTGTTGGTGGTGTTGTTCAGGGGGCAAGAGGCCTTCCTGGAATGTCATTATTTCCTGCCTCTGGTCACCTAATGCCTTGAGCATCTGCTGCCCTTCCCCTCCCTGCCTCCTCCAGGAACCTCGAGCTCTGACAATTCCTTCCTAAGCCTCCTCAGCAGCAGGGGTGAGGTGAGAGGGACCCCTGCCACACACACGTCTTGGAGGGGGTGCAAAATGTGCCTGCCTGAAGTGGCAGCACGGGGGAGGCAGGGCTACAGCATGGGCAGGAGCGAGATGAAGGTGGAGAGAGGTGAGAGGGAAGGAATCCCCAGGGGGAACTGGTGAAATACAGCATTTCAAGCATCAGTGTGGTCATCTGCCAACGAATATCAGAAGAGACAATCAGTGAATGTTGAAAACATAGAAAAACTTGCTGCAGGTCCAAAACCTGTGACCAAAACAACATAAGTGCAGTGGCTAAAATCTTCATGGAAGGAGACATTTAGCAAACCAAATCAACTTTTGACATAAATATTCTGGCCCCCACAGATGACTAGACAAGCATGAGGACCTTACTGTCTGACAAGTGCATTACCTCTAGTGTGAGGACACATTATTCCCTTTAGTATACTATGATAAAGAAATTTCTTCAGATAGCTATTGCTCGGAACAGGTTCATTTCTTGAATGACCCCTTGCAAAAGCATTTCTCCTGAAACTGGAGCAAGTTTGTGCCAAGACAAAAATCCTCACTTCAAAGACTGCTGAACAGAGCCACTATCTCCAAGGAGCGTGAATCAGAGTGCCCCAGTATCCCCCACATACAGGCTGACTGGGTCTCTGGCTCCCTGCTTTGTAAGGTTACAAATGAGTGGGTTCATCTGCACCTCCCCTTGCACACCAGAGGTGACTGAGCAGGCCCCGAGCAAGGCACACCATCAATGCAAAGCAGAACAGAGGCGGTCACTGAAACCCAGCACAGCCACAGGAGCCAGTGACAGCTTTTAGCTCTGGCCTGTAGCTCAGCTTTTAGGGCGGAGACAGCTCCAGCACTCTTTCAAAAATCACCACAATAGCCATGTGAACTCCCATGTGCCCTGAGAGCCAAGGTCTCAGATTTCCCCGGAGGGAGACATCACCGTCTCATGCCATGGGAGGAGTAGAAGGAGCTTGGTTCCTTGCAGTGAACACCAGTTAAAGAGAGATGATTGCAGCACTTGCAGCCAGCCCCTCTTTAGCTTAAAATCACAACAGAATGGATGGCAAAGAACTTGTGCTGACCTTCAGGTGATTACATAACTGGAAAGTGGTAAATTGAGTTTGTTGGTTTAAAACGTGTCTTGTGTTTAACCACAGGTCTACATGAGATGTAGACAAATCTTTGCCCTGACACAGAGCATTGTCTGGGTCCTCTGCCCATCCTCTACCCCTCCAGCAGCAGTGACTGCTCTCTGAGGAGCGCCTCAGCATTGCTCTCTGAACTAAACTGCTCTCTTTAGAGGCACCATATATGTTTAACTAAGGTATGACAGGAAAACATTCTCCAGATCACACAGGAGTTCACCTCCCTGGACCACTGGCATAAACCTTGAAGACCTCAGCTCAAAAGCAGCTCGAGACCTGAGAGCCAGATTGTTTTGTCTTTGCAGATGCATCCAAGGCATCCATGTTGAGAAGGCTCTGGCCTCTAGATTTCTGGTGTGCTGCCAAGTCTCCTCATGCAGGCTGTCTGCGAGCAAGCCAGAAAGCAGGCATACACAAGGCAGGTCCCAATCCCCTCTCCAGGAGCAGTGCAGACCAGGCCATCAAGTCCTTATCTTTAAAACACCCAGCTGTGGATCACACAGTTGTTGGTTTAGAAGAAACTCGAAGTGTACCACAAAGAATCTCCAGATCTGCTCTGGAAGGAGGCTGCTGGCCATGTTTCCTGTGCATGTCAGGCCTGTGCTGAGGCACACCCACAGCAAAGTGCAGAGAACAGAGGTGTCAGGGACTACAGTCTGCATCCCATGTGTAAGGGAACTAATCTAGCACTGGCTTGTATGCAGGGCTGAGCAGTTAAAGAAGCAAAGCTGCTGGGAGCACCACATGGAGCCCAATACCCACGGACACACATGCCGCTGACACGTGCATCACTTCTTTTGGTACAGGAGCCCTCATAAGGCGGTGTTGTGTGTAGTCTTTTTCACTTGCTGGAGGCTTCCAGAGGAGTAGGCATTTGTCTGAGAGCAGTGGCACCACTAGGTCAGTCAGCACACCACGATCTGCTTCCAGCCAGATCTGCTTCCACACGCACCAGCCAGGCCACCGCCCGGCACCTGCCCACCCCCCGCAGCCACGCTCAGGGGCCCTTTGCAGCACCAGGGCTCTCCCTGCTGCGGAACAGCAGCGGAACCTCCGAGTGTGGAGAGGTGCTAGTGAGTGAAAAAAGGCTCAACACCAATATTAAGGCCTTACAAGATGAACTACCCACCCTTACTCCTCCTGCCCCCCCCCCCCCCCCCAAAAAAAACCCCAAACCCAAACAAACAAGCCACACCTTTTATGCAAAAAAACCCCTCTGCTTCAGTTTCCCCACAGAAAAACATACTTGGGAAGGTTCTTCCAGGGAAAGGCTCTAATCCCCATGAGCAGGCACGATGCTACTACAGCAGATGTCTACCTCTTTTTGTACACACACAGGACCATCTGCAGGCATCAGATGTGCCTGAGGGTGAGGCCCCCAGCCAGAGGCACCCAAGAGGCTTAGCTACCTTACCTTCCTTGCCCTGAGATGAGCCACCTACAATCATGTGGTCAGGGCACTTTGAACAATGAACCCTTTGGTCATCTTGAACCAGGCCTTGTGCTGCATGAAGAGGAGAAATAGTCTTCACCCATGTCTCTTTCTCTGCAGAAGGAGACTACTTTTAAATAGTGGATGCAAATCCTAGCCCTTCTCTTACCAAGGTCATTTCTGCTTGGTGCAAACTCTTCAGGGGTCAGTGGGAGCATAAGAGATGACGGGAAGGTGCAAAGCTCAGGTTACTCTAAGGATGCCAGTCTTGCATCAACAATTTATAAGGGAGAAATAACGCGGCACAGGCATGATTTTTAGAAATATCTTTTCTTACAACCAAACTGGAAGAAGCAAACTTAGCAGAGAAACAGAAGGATGAGGAGACTGTATGCAGCGATGAAACCACAACCCGTGGCAGCAGCGGAAGCAAGGGCAATGTCTTTATGAGGATACCAAGCTGAATACCCAAAGTGCAGTGGCAGCGTGACTGCTTATCTCTGACACCACCACTCCATCACTGAGACAGAGGAGTTTAAATCACTGAAATCTCTAGTTAAATCAGAGGTCCTTCCTAACTAATACAAGGAGAAAAGTCTATGTATCGCTGAAGTCTGAATACACTTTCTTCTCTCGAGAACGAGAGAATTCACTCAGAGAGGGTTGGGAGCCACCAGGAACACCAACATATCCATGCTGGCAGTGGTGGTAGGAAGAACCTGCCTTGCAGGGCAGAGAGCTCGGGAGGGCAGAGGGACCCAGCTCTGCCACGCTCAGACTGTAGGTGCCGGGTGGAGGCTCATCCATGGCTTTCTAAGCACAGCCTGGCTCTTGCAGGACAGTCCCAAGCAAGGTCCTCCGACAGCCCCATCTGGCAATGGTGGGGGACTTTGCTGCTCACCAGGTTAATACTAAAGACCTTTCAATATTCTGGTATCATGTGTTGCACTATAGACTTGTACTCTCTTTCTTGAATTTTCCAAATCCTGTCCACTACCTTATGGCCCCCATAGCTGTCAGTAGCTCCCAGGCCAATATTTCCTTTTTAATTCAGTGTTTCAAAAATTCTGAGTTTGGTTCAGCAAAGCACCGAAGTGTACACACAACATAAGAAAATAGGTTAACCTTTTAATGAGGTTATTACTGGATTTTGATATATTTTCTTGTGTAATTATAACAAATTTCAGCTACAACCAATAATATTTTCCCCATCACTAACATTATAAGAACATTAAACTGTTAATATGCACATGATTTATGTGCAGTGTGTGAGAACACAGCAAATGCCCTCAGTTACAGCACTCCCAAACATCTATAATTTGATGGATACAAATGTGCACACACACAATAATCTACAGAGAGCAGATGGCTCCACTGTCTATTGACGTCCACAGCACTTCTTTTGATTAAAACTTGGATTGAAGGCTGTCAGCCACCCAAAACAAAACATCCTCGAGTGCATCCCACTCAATCATTCCGATTGCAACTACTTTAATAAACACACCTTTCCTGGAGACACTTCATTTGGTACTTATATTTATTATCTAACAGTTGTTTTAATCTACACTTGGGGCACTCAGTCAAAATAGCCCAGCAACAATCCTTTCCCTATACTTTCAAATAATCAGAATACACATACTGTTTTATTCTGCACACAGGTTTATTTCACTGTACTTTAGTTGATACTGGTGGGGATCATATTTTCCTTATTTTCACCCATTTGTTTCCACAAATTAACTTTATTTTGGCTCTGATGTCAAGGCACCAAAGAATTAGTTAAAATTCAGTGAAAACCGCAGTCCTATGGAATTTAAGCCTTTGCTTTAATGCTTTGCTGAATTAGGAATCTCAGCAGGAAGACAGGTAGAAGTTTGGTAATTTTCCCAGGAGTTGCCAGTGAACAGGTAAAACTCATGTGCTTGCTGAGTATTGCCTGAACAGCACACACGTGCCATGACCCAGGCCTAACCTGAACTGTGACATTAAAAAACTCCCTGGGCAAGTTTAACGGTGCCATTTGTCTTACATTTATAACTACGTAACAGCTAAACTGTCAACATATTTGCTTTCACAGTTGCAATACAAAAACTACCAAATCGGGGTGTTTTTTTTGTTTTGTTTTGGTTTTTTTTTTTTTAAGTTTTAGTTATGGGAGAATCCTATCAGCTGCAAAATCACCAGATTTATAAAGTCAGTAACCCAAAGACAGATTTAACATCAAAAAGGCCTTGATAAGAGAGAAAACACAGGAATATCTGTACTAGTTCTCTTTAATAGCAAATTATTTTTAAAAATAAAAGCAAACAAGAAAACAATTCTTAAAAAATCCCCTCAGAATTGTTGCACATAAGCTTAATACAATAAAATGATATAAACTTTACAAAATAATGTATTTCTCAAGTGAAACAGTTCAGCCATCACACACAGCAGATCCAGACAGAAAAACCATTAGCAAGACCACCAGTACCATTCTTGTTTAATTTCTACTTTAATATCAGAATTATTTGTTAGGCATAAACTAGTTTCCCTAAATAAAAAAACCTGATAAAAAATTCATGTTGTCAGTGTTGCAAGGTGAATGATAAAATGGTGACATCTCTATTTCCAAAAAGTCTGATTTACTTTTTGGAAGAAATATATCCTGCCTTTCTTAGAAGAGAACAGAGGAGGAAACATTTTTAAAGTTGAATGACACTCATAGGGATTTCATGTTCCTATGAAGGAAAATAAAACCTTACATTTCCCTACAATTTAGTTTTATCTTTTAAATTATTCTTATTGATATCTTTAAGTCTTTTAAGCATGGAAAATACCGAACTTTTGGGGAAAGGGAAGAAATGACAGAAACTGCTGGCAGACAGAAGCTATAAACAGATACCAACAATAAAGGCACCTGTGCCATTTTACCTCACTGTCACCCACAGTTATTTTATTCATTCTGGTTTGGGCTTTTTTTGTTGGTTTTTATTTTGGTGGGGGAGAGTTGGTTGGTTTTTACTTCTGCTTAGCTATAAATTTCTTTTTAAATCCCAGAGAAATTAAATGTATTTGAGCATAGGCTTCATTGCTGTCACAAAAAAAAGGAAACATACATACTTTGGTTAAGAGCTTGGCTTAAATTAGGAGCTTATTTTGAACTGATCACAAATGCAATATTCCCTTCGATCTTTGCCAGACAGCTCAACAGAAGCTACAGGTTTCATAGACAATTCAGAGATGCCACAAGGCAAACTGTTCTAACCCTGCTCACATGGTTTTTAACATGATGTCTTTTATACTTACACTGCCAAAGAACAGAAATATGCTGCAGGATCTCCACATATTTCTAGTACATTGGAAAAATATATTTGATAACTAGTAGAAGAAGGGAAGATGTTTGAGTTTCAGTTATGACAAGTGGTTCTTCACATTCCTTAAACAGTGCTTCAAGTTCAATTTGTTCATAAATGTAATTCTTGTCTTAATGGCATGAAATCAACAAAAATGACATTTAGTTTCTTGTGGTAATAATTTACTAGCATTAACGATAAGGAAACCCACTATTTCTTTTGTATAATTAATAAAATTATGCTCAGGGCTGTATTTGTATAAACTACAAATTACTCCCATTACTAACAGAGAAATGATAAGAGCAATGGAATCAGTGTCATTAAGAGAACTAATACTGTGGATCAATGCCTTATTCACTAATGCATATTAAGCCACAGCCTATCAGGAGACAGCTTGCTCAAAAGGATGACGACACACTTCCAACCATTAAGGCTATGCAAAGGGTTCATAAATGCAATAATTGTTCCTGACTTTTACAGAAAGCTGGTGGGCCCATCCTGATGTCTCACATATTAAAATGGCTCCATCAACAGCAATGGTTTCATGGAAATTTCAGCCTGAACCCAGGCATGTTCTTTTTTTTAGTTCATTAGTAAATTAAGTTTCTCTTAGACTGAATTACAAATCCATCCAAATTCAACTTTTTAAACTAATCTACTACATACTCTTCCTTTATTTTTTGTTCATGATGACAATAATTCACTGTTAAGTTAATCAGTGCAGGACAATCAACATAACTTTGTGTTTTAAATGGAAACTAGCTGCAGTATTGTAGGCTGTCCACACATAGTGCTAAATAAGTGCTATTTATGTATGCAAACACTAATAATTCTAATTAATATACTGAAAATCCACTATTTAGTAACATTAGAACTGGCCCCTCATTATAGTAAACCATTTTCTGTGGCATAAAACCATTAAGTGAGGAACGTATTCTAGTTATATCTTAATGTTATGCCTGAAAATCATACATATCATGTGGAATTTTAGAGGAAAAACTACACGTCCTAATTAAAAGGTAAAGAATAGTTTCTTCTTCTGAACAAATCGATGAAGAAGTTTTGACATTCAATCTGGGTGGGTCTCTTTTCCTTTTCCTGGAACAGTGTAATTTTTGTGGTTATTCTATAACTGCTAACTACCTCGTACCATAGAATAGTTCATTTATTTCTAATACTACTATAAAGTACTCTTGTATTTCCTCCCTCAAATCCTATCAGAAAATCTCACCTTGTAAAAATAATTCTATGTTCTTCTAGTAGATATAAATGCTTGTTTTTCATCAGTCCATAGAGCATCATCATCTCACGACTCATTACATGGGTACTCAACACGCCTTCCTAATATAAGTTACCAAACACAAAAAATAACATGCTTTATATTTAAAGTGTTATCCTCTTTCATTTTCTGCTCATTACATTTTTCCTATGTCTATGCAACTGCCGCACAGTCATTGCTCTGGTCGTTCTTTTCACTTTCCTGTGGGCTGGTGATTGTCACCCGTGGATTTGTGGATGATTTTTCAAGACCGGGATCAACCTTGAGAAAAAGACAGGCACTGTTAACTTTATTGGGTATCAAAGATTTTGCTTAATTTCAATACAGCATTAGCACTTCATATTAAACTTTCCACAAGGTATTCTTAATGTGAAAAAAAAAGTTTTCCAATAGTGATAATGTAAAAATTTTCATTTATTTTATACTTATATGTCTTCCAAAGGAGAAAGCGCTCACATTAAAGGTTTCCCTCTACACTTCTTCTATCAAGCATCCAGTTACCCACATATTCATTTAAAGGGAATGCTCACTCACTTTCTCCATTTCCATAAATAACTTCAGCTTATCTAAAACAAAAAAAAATTTAAAATATATGAAGCGCAAGAATAAATTCAGAGCCCAAGAAAATGTCATGTTACTCAGCTCTCTCAATTGAAAAATATTCTTGTGTGTCATACAGAAACAGAAGAAAGCCCAGTTGTAAAGTGCAAGAAACCATTCTCAGTGTCACAGGAAGCAGACAAAAAGTGTTTTTCAGTAGCCTGTAGGCAGGGAACGTGCAGCAATTTGCTCTGCTTCTGACACTCATGAATCCCACTCTTCCCAGACCTGGATTTCTCCCCATCGAACAAAACACTTTGTTTTGAACACTCTGTTAGCTGGTCAATTCATCTGACAGTCAGGGGAGTCCTCCTTATTTATGTGGACTGCAACCCTCCATCTAAGCCAACAGCATGTTACCGCATATACTAAATTAATAGGGTATTTGCTTTTAAACTGACTAAAGCCCCTTGCTTTGAACGGTCTTGTTCATTTCATGTATTTTTCAATTTCTAAGGCAAGGAGATGAAACTTCCACAAAGCAATGGCAAAAGCTCTTTATGAAATGCAACTTCTGTGAAAGTCAATTCATCAAAATAATGAGGCACTGTGGTGTCATGAACACACCCTTCTGCTCTGTCCTAAAAGACAAAGTAATGTGGAAATATATAATGATTCTGCTTTTCTGGAAATTGCAAGAATTTTTTTTCACTATTTTTTTCAAAATTCAGCATACTAAGGAAAGCAGAAGATGCAGATTCATCAAATAGTGAGAAACATCTGCTTTCTCAGTTGGAGGGCATATAATGTAATTACTGATGTAACTGATCTGTACAGATGGAAAACAACTTTTCCACAAACTGAAGTTCTCATAAATGGTCTCAGGACTTTTATCAGAAATTAACTATGTAGAGACCAGATGAGAAGCATAAGGCTGAGATGAATGAGGTTCAGAAACGTAAGAAAAACAGTTTGAAAGAATAAACACTCACCTGGTTCTGACTGCCAGAATCCTCTTTTATTTCTTCTTCAGGCTGAAGATCACCTTGGTAGTTCAAATGCTCCATTCCCTTACCATTTCCTTCATTGTTCTTGCCATTTAAATGG
This sequence comes from Struthidea cinerea, assembly GCA_013397865.1. Classification (NCBI taxonomy): domain Eukaryota; kingdom Metazoa; phylum Chordata; class Aves; order Passeriformes; family Corcoracidae; genus Struthidea; species Struthidea cinerea. The sequence goes on from VZTI01000079.1 coordinate 305,674, forward strand.
ATAAGTTCCTCTTCCTCTGCTTGGTCAACATTCTGTGTTTCTCCTGCTTCTTCTTCATAATTTTCATTTGATTTCTTTTTGTTTTCTTCCACTTCAATTCTTTCTTTAACTGTTTTCCCACTTTCCTCTCCATTCACTTCTGGATATTCTTCCTCTCCTTTATATGCCTCCTCTCCCCTGTCATTTTCCTCCTCTACATTTTCTTCTTCATCTACAGTTTCTGCTGGTCTCTGGTGAAAGGAAAAGCAGCAGCATTATGAGGCATTTTAAATCAGAATGCTCCACGCAATTCTGAAATGTGAGAGACATCAAATTCACAATTACATCATTACTGAGGAGTAAGTATTCTAATTTGAGGTTTGTCTACATGGACAGAAAATTATGCTCCTGTACTTACACCCCATAATGCCCTTTTATTCTTCATTTACAAAATGTGTTGGTGAGATTTAAATTTATTTCACAGGGTTTAATCCATTTGACCACACTAAGAACAACTGGAATGAGCTAGATTTAATTAATACAGCAACAGCTTACTCTGTTCCTGCTATTCTAGGTTCTCTGACTTTCTAGCATTTAGTACATACTTGTCTATAAAGTCCTGTCACAATAAAATATCATATATTACTAGCCCACAAGCTGTTCCCCCAGAAGCATTTTACCTGTGGATCAGGCCATGCCATGCCCATTGGTCCCGTCTTCTTTATACACACAGAAAAGTAGTTAGAGAGAGATGAGGTAGACCTATTTACCACTGGTCACTTCTAGGACATCATTCCCCTTCCCAAAGATCCCTGTGTAGGGTGGCTTGGTTAGGATTTGCTGGACATTTGGCAGCAATTTTTTCCTACACAGAATTGGACCAGCAGCCAGAAGAAGCAAGATCTTGCCTCACCTTGTAGAAGAGTTATCAGAAACTCACTATGGATAAAGTTGCTGGCAGCATCATCTCATGACAGCCTGGGAGATGGATGCACAAACTGTCTGGTTTTTGTCATTTGCCTTCCAGTTTCAGCTTCGAAGAGTCACCTGACTATTCAGTCAACCAATGCTCCCACTTGCCAAGATTACTTACATATTTGTGCGGAGGAATGAATGAAAATAAAGTGAAAAAATCCCACAGGAGTGACAAGGTGTCTGCCTCCCACCCAGCCTCATCAGACTCTAAATCTAAAGCAAACATGCTGAGAGTAATAGATTATCTCTTAATCAAAACTTTTTGGAATTTTACTGTCCTCAGTAGCTCCTTTACGCAAGTAGCTATCTGCTACAGAGAAGTAAGTTGTCTTCCAAAATTTTCTTTTCCTCACTAATCCTAACATTTCAAAAGAATTCTCTCATCACCTTCAACGTATTAATAAAAGCCAGTTCAGTAAGAATTTATTGAAGCCTCTTGATGAAACATCTTGATTTTGCTTTGATATCTAAGTAGCAACATAAGACAACTTTATTATGCCAGTTCACAATGCCACATTGGCACAGCTGCAAAAAGGACAAGTTATTGTGTTGCCATAATCCACAGAATAAGAAATTACTAGGAACACTACATGGTTACATGACCAGGTAGACAATGGCTCCATAAGTGATTTTTGCAGTACAGTCATTTTTATGTGTTTTTTATTCAAGCCTTTCTGACTCACTTTCATCTAGTAACATCAAACTGGCCTTATTACCACTAAAATAAAACTTTAACAAGCCAAGTCTTTACAGAAACCTTCAAAGAAGGCACCATCCAAAGCAAACTTGATCCAACCTTGGTAACCTGCAGCACATAAAGATAGCAAAGAATCTGTAGATCCATAAATTCTCAGAAGTTACCTGCTAGTCTTGGGCATGTTATCTACTAATTTGCTTTCAGTCCACTAAGGAAATTAGCAGCTCTGGATTCTGACCAGAAACAGGGGAGGGTGGGAAAATTAAATGCACCAGACACCACTAGCTAAAAATGTGCTTGGTTTTACTGAATGACACCCGCTTGCTATGACATTACACACACTAAATGAAGAGAGGATAAGAAAAGTCATCAGAGACTTTCTCAGTTAACTGTTGTAGTTATCCAAGATACTACAGTTTCCAACAGAAGAGAAATACCTGTCCTTGCCTGCAAAGCTTTAGTATGGTGGCTCATTCTGGACTGCAGAAGTAAGTGTGTAGGCTTTATGCCATGGTGTAAACTTATGTATCCCAATGCTTTACCTGGTTTCACTGCTGTGGAGGCAGTCTTTGGCATGGAAGCACAATGGACATTTGAAGGACAGTGATTTCCTAAAGTGCTATGGACTCATTTGACCTTATCTGCCTAAAATAAGTGTGCATGCAAATTTTTTAAGAGTTAAATCTGAGCAACATTAAAGATAAAGACAGCAGTATTGAACTGTATCCAGAAACACCCTGAAAGCTCACAGAGTGTAGAACTGGCATGAAATAACATTCAAAATCCAACTAATTTAACTTGACCAATCAAGCTAAATTGCAAGAAAAATAATAGAAGAACACAAGATGAATGAAACAACTCCCATCAGTGCAAGTATAATGTTTTTATAGCAACTGAAAATTTCAAGATAGCTGAGTATATTATTACAATGTTATTACTATTACAGACAAAAATAAAAAGCCATGTTTTCAACTAATAATTGGAAAGCAAAATGCATTCTTCATTTAGTCTCCTTTCAAGCTACACTACATAAGAATGGACATCTCAAACAAGTTAAAAATCAACACTGATCCAGTGGAAAAAATCTTTCACTAGGTAATTGAAAATGTAGTACGGTTCCCTTTGCACGCAAAGGTAGCCTTTAAAATGTGAATATGACCATTGACTGTGCATTTCAGAATGCACAGCAGACCTAAGACAGGATTGTAGGGAGGAAACTGAAGGCCAAAGTCTCCCTCCAAATAGTACATTGCTCTTTACATAAAAAAAATTAGACACTTTCTACGGAGATCTTATTGACCTACTCGTTATGCATAAATTAGCATTCTCTATTTTAAGTACACTTTCTTCACTGAGAAAGAGGTATACTTAGCAAATTTTGTATTTTTCATATTTAGGGAAAGAGAATGTTTATCTGAGCATACATGGAGGGAGGAAAACAGAAAAAGGGAGAAAACCACAGGTCTTTATAGTCCAAAGCCTGTAAATGCTGCACATGCTTAACTTTACCTTCTTGAACAGTTTCGGTGCTAGCAGTGAATCTGAAATAGTGAACTAAAGCCTACATTAAAGTACTTTGTGGGTCAGGGTGTAATTTAAAGTCCCCTGGAGTCATTGGGAACCTTTTCATTGAAATTGATGCAGTCCAGCCATCCCTCCACCTATGACTGTACAGACTGCCCATTATATATGCACCAAAGTTACCACAAACTGTGCTCTCTCAGTCAGAACAAATCAGGATGGGCACACTGAAATCAAAACAGGTACGCTGATGGAGAACTACCTATCCTTGCAGACATTACCAGACTCAAGCAATGACCTTGTATACTGACGGGAAAGCAGTGACATTTCCCATCTTAGTTTTTAGCTTTTCATCACTCACCTTTTAAATAACCAAAATATTCTCAGTCAGATCTTCCCGTATGGAATGCATTGTATGGATAGCCAAGACAGATGGGGGACTGTGCTGCTGTTCTTGTCACTCAGAAGTCAAGAGTTCAGCTTTTGGCCACTGTGTTGGCTCAGAGGACGTTGTCCCTCACATTTGCGATTCCTGAGCATCTCAAATCCAGAGAAACAGCTCTGGATATATCTCCAGGCCTGAGTGCCTGACGTCTATCACCTCTTTGTAACACAGTTATCATAAGGATATCAAGGATCATAACAGAGAACAAAAGGCACGTCAAAAATTCATGTTGGAAGCCACCAGCCAGTTGTCGCCCAGTGTAATCTGAAATAGTGAACTAAAGTGATATAATAGTGAACATGGATACTGCAATGAACTGCAGAATCAATGTTCCTGCATTACTTTAGGCCTGTCTACACACCTCAAAAAACAACAGCACAACTTGGACTGGAGAAGCATTCCTATTCCTTAAGGTAATTTTCACAATCCACTGAGTTCTAGAAGAGGGAGCTTTTCCAGTCACTGTGCTAGATTATCCCCATTCCTCCTATATCCAGAACTAATCTTAAGGTCTTTTGAATGGTTGAAAGAAAATAGGAAGTAACCTTCCTTTTTGTATTGCTGGCTGCATGTTTTAAGAGAAGGTAATGCTTTTGCAGTTTCATGGTTGAAGGCACATTAGTTAAAATAACTAGTTTTCAAACTATACCTTCATGAATGTGAGAACAATTCTTTACTTGTCATGGACTGGCAATAAAAAGACTCACTGACAAAAGACTTGTATATGTACGTTGAAAAGCATATTCAGCCAAAGGCACATGGAAAAACTGAAGCAATCCTCAGCTTCTTGCTGGAAACATGGGCCCAGCTCGCCTTCTGGAAACCTCCTGACTTAACTGACAGGTTGATGAGGAACAGAGCCAATTTCATTTTGCATTCAAGAAGTATGATTGCTTGACAGTATTTTTAATCTCAGCAAAAACAGAATGTTTAAAAAAGAAAGATGTATTCTAATTACACTCATTACACTATCATTCATTAAGAGCTACATTACCAAATGCCATCAACACTCAAAAGCAGTAAGTCAGGAAATCTTCAGACATTGAAGCATTTGGCTTCTTTTCCGCTAGGGATGCTAATGTAAACATCTCGGAAGGTTTGTACATGACTGATACTGGAAAGTGCAGTATCGCAAATCATTTAAGGCAGAAATTATTTTGTACCATTAATATAAAACATAATTTTGCTTTACTGAAGTCGTTTGGAAATGTTTACTTGGCTAATAGTCACAGCAGACAAACAATGAGGTAGACAACAAAGATCTTAATGGTCGTGAAGAGTGGCATGAATACATCTCACAAATGCAGCAACAGGAACACTTGACTTTGATTGCACCAAAGCTCTCCAGAACAGAGCTCCCCTGCTCCTACTCAGGAATGTTTTGTAGCAGCACTGCACAGATTCCAACAGCAAAACATTTTGTTCCTGAACCAGAAAGTGTTGCTAAGTGACAGCAGCCCTCTTCTCTTCCACATCATTTACAAAACCCAGGCTCTTAAAAACAAGCAAATGAATAGTTAAGGTTCAACTGTCTTACACTTCCCACATAGTTCCCACATTCACACAAAATGCACTTTTGTTCCTGAAGGCAAAAAGTCTTTATCCCTACAACATTCAAACTCCGGCTTTTTTTATGAGATGGGTGCATTATGTTTTGGGGTTTTTTTACAACACATGCAGCACCTGAATCCACAAAGTCTAATTTTTCATAACATCACAGCACCCAGAAGTCAAACTAGAATGAATGGAAACTAAAGAACTGGAAGTGTAGAAAAAACAGCTTTTCAAACTCCCTTCATTGGTTTCATTGTGTAGTAACTGGAAGCATACTTAATTCCTTAATCACAATACAGCCACAATAGAGATGCCAACATTTTTGAGCACTGCCCTCCGGGGCCCCCGGCATAAGACCTCTCCTATGAAGACAGACTCAGAGACTTGGGGGTGTTCAGTCTGGAGAAGAGAAGGCTGCAGAGAGACCTTATAGCACCTTCCAGAGCCTAAAGGGGGCCTTTGCGAAATCTGGAGAGGGTTTTTTACCAGTACATGTAGTGACAGGACCAGGGAGAATGACTTCAAACTGACAGAGGGCAGGGTTATATTGGCTATTCGGAAGAAATTCTTTACTGTGAGGGTGCTGACAAACTGGAACAGGTTGCCCTGAGAAGCTGTGGATGCCCCATCCTTGGAAGTGTTCCAGACCAGGATATTGAGGCTCTGAGCAACCTGGTCTAGTGAAAGGTATCCCTGCCTATGGTGGAGGGGTTGAAATGAGATGATATTTAAGGAACTTTTCAACCCAAACCATTCAATGATTTTACAATCTGATCAGATCTTTACTTTTCTAATATGTACCTAAGTCAAAAATATTTTTTTCCATTTACTTCAGTGACACTTACATTTATTTTTTCCCCACAACATTTTGCATGTGTTCATTAAAATTTGCCTAAACTTCACTTCCTACAATACAGTATGATCTGCTGAGCATCCCTGTAGATAGTGAGAAAATTGCTAAGCATTTAAAAAGAAGTCCTACTGAGACTGCAAAAATACAGAAATAATTTTTTCCAGAAACGGGTTCTTCCATAATTAATTAAAAATGCCCTGTAAGTTAGCAATTTGATAAACTGCCTGCTCTAAGATTTCTGAAATTTTTGAAAACAAGGTTACACAGAGGAAACTTTTTTCAAAGTGGTATCTAGTTTTACAAGAGATTTGCATTTGCAGGTTTCACTCAGAAGTGAAGGCCCTTCAACTGTTGGCCACACAGGCCTCTAAAGACAAGATCAGGCGTTGCTACCTCAGAAATCACAGTCACCCAATGCAGAAACCAAGGAAAGATCTCCCTTCTCATTCTGAATTGCAAGGAACCAATCAGAGTAAGCTTCCCTATCTCACACAGACAAACAATAACAACATTAAGTGTAAATCAGTGGAGCTGAAAGTAGAACATGCAGTAGAAAATATTATCTGCTGGCTTGTCAGCACTCAAAATTCATAAGGCTTAAATTACAGCTGCATCATTTGTAGCGAAATTTGAGCATAAGAAGTTCTGCATGTGTTCTTTTCAAATGCCATTTTAAAATCCTTACTGCTGTAGTGCAAAATGTTTCCTCATGAAAAGTTGTAGCCTTTTTAATCAAAGAATGTCTTTTCAAGCAGTCAACCTGTTTTAATGTTGAATCAATGTAAACTTCAACATTTTGCCTTCGGCAATGGGGAAGATAAACATTTTATTCTGCTCACTGAGGTGAATCTTGGGTCTCTAAAGCAAAATGTATACTCCATAATGAAAACTGCAAATGAAAGGTGCAAATTTTCTGCTACTGATGATATACTCCAGCTCCAGCTCACCTAGGGGAGATACACAATCCCACATCACATCACAGCCCAGGAAATGGGAAATAATGAGTGGAGGACTGCATTAATCAGTGGACATGTCTGTAAAAATGGAAAGCAAATGGATAATGAAAGAACCAAGAATGTTACCATCTACAGAAAAATCCCAAACCAGTGCCTGTTAGATGAATTTATCATCCACTAATTTTTACAAATAAACACAGAAGGAGAGAAGCAGATGGGGATGATGAATCTGGAGGGGGAAAATAACCCAAAGAACAAACCAAAACCAAAACACAAACAGACTCTTTCTACATCACATCTTAACAGCCAGTATCATATACCCCATGGCAAAGCAGGCTGTCACAACAACGTGCCTGAATTCCTTATGGGGTCATGCACTGGATAACTTTGGATCTCATAACTCTCATGCTTACTCCACCTCCCAAGGGCTCAGCATGGGAGAACAACCATGCTTATGGAAATGGATAAACCAGTGCAAACTTGCAGTGTTATTTCAGTATTATCATTACAAACTGCTGCTTTTGTATTTTATAACTTACATAGAATGAAAGAAAAAAGAGTAGTTTTTTCTGAAATCTTTAAAAGTTAGAAATTTTTCTCTTGGAGTTACTATGAATATATTTGCATTATTACCAGCAAATTCAAAGTAACACAGTTAATTACCATCTCCAGTAAGAAACTACTATTCTTTTGCCGCCTCCCTGTCAAGAACTGCAACAAAACCACCTTGTGCCCTTGCTATTTGCACAATTGATTTCATAGTATGTCATCAGTCCCCATGAATGTTGACACAGTGATGCAAACAACCAACTTGGAGTAAGCCTGCATGTCAGAAGAAGAAACGAATCATTTTGTATTTGGGAGCTGAAGTCTTGGTACAGAATATAGAACAGAAAGGTCTGGTTTGGTTTAAGGCAAAATACTCTTTTTTCTTCCATGATGTTCAATTACAACTGTCAGCTAGTCTGGAGTAAAGCAAACCCTGTTCTTTTAATGTGTTTTCAGCTGGCAGACAGCATTTTACAGAGCAGGACATAAGCGAGAGTCTAGCCAGTGTAACACTAGGTTTAGTTAATGGCTAATCTGGCATTTGTTCAACTGTGTACTTCAAACAGCAAGACAGAGAAGGTGCATAAAAAGAAAAAAATATGAAGCTCTATCTTCACCACCTCATTTATGTGGCTGATGGAAATGATAGCCTATCAGAAGTGTCAGCGTTCTAGTGAAAGCTGGCATGTAAATATTTAGGCATTGCGCAAGATAGTCAAGCCCTGGCTGGCTGTCCTTTCCCATATTTCTAGCAATAATAGAAACTGCAGTGCAGATAAGAAAAAGCTAAAAAGCTTTATATCACAGAATTTAAAACAATTTAAAATGGTCATTAATAAGAACCTGAACATGTAAAATGCTAAATGCTTCCAAGATTTGAGTGACCTCAGTTATCTGGGAATAAAAAGTACTCTGTGCTACTCAGAAGGACATGGCTTCTTGCCAGATTACAAAGGAAATTCTACATGAAGTTTTAACATTATATATAAACCATGGCTTTTGCTGAAATAAATTTTGGTGCTTTGTTTGGCTTTTATGGAAACCTGAAAATCAGATTTTTCATAGTGTGCATGACTGATTTTTTAATATTTTTTTTTCCCATCAAATACACCTGCTTCCAGTTCCTTGTCCAGATAGCAAAATCGGTTGGTAGCAAGTGAAAAATATTTCCATCTGAAGATGACCTTGGTACACGAGCTTAGAGGTATCCAGCAGGTTCCTAGCATTGCAAGCTTGCCAGCACATCTGATGCTCACTGGCAACTGTGTGAACAGTTCCACTGCCAAACAGAGAAGTGGTAGTAGACAGTTTTTCCCCTCCCTAGGAATGGCCACTATCTGCTGGCTGAGGCAAACTGGTGAGACACACAGAGCTACTGCCTGGGCAGTAGGTTCTCTGTGGAGAAGTGAGGCAGCTGTCTCTAGGGTTGGATTTCATGTGAATTGAAGTCAGCCTAAAAACTAAGGCCTGACAACCCAATTTACACAGCCAAATGTTCTACACTACACAGAGGAATTCTTTACACACCTTCAGAGGCCAATAAACAGGCTAATCATTTCTGAATTTGATTATTACACTATCAAGACCAGAGCAGGGTGTGCTTCAGGATGTCATGAGAAACAAAGATTAAGACAACAGCCAACATGTTCTTCCCCAATGTCAGTGCTATCAGTATAACACAACACATCCTAATTACTACGACACCTCACCAGGACAACCACAATTAACAGGGCTGATGAGCCCAATGGTGTTCAGCATATAAGACTCTGAGGCTGGGGCAGGTATGTGCTGTGAAAAGACACAGCTGTAGCATTCCTTTTATCAGGGACCAAAACAGTCATGTTCTTGTTGCCTCCATCACCCAATTCATGTGTCTTCAAGAACAATGTCTACAAAATAGCTGAGCAACATTCCTTCCCATTAAAGTGAATAAATAATGAGAACGATCTTTCTTAGCAACAGGAGTCTAAGACAAAATCCATGTTTTTTTCAGATGGTATGGTGTCATTCTTCAAAATGCCTAGTAAGTTCATAAAACATCTATTTCTCCTCAGGTATTTTATTTCTAAAGCAGAACACGAGCTAAAAGTGTATACATCTAGTATTCTTTTACGCAATACAAATAAACTGAAAAAAATCATCCAACTAAATAGTAAGTACTATTTAGTAAGCAATTAAATAGTGTCATAAGCTCTAGCCCCTAAACTTTTTAGTTTGTTGCTGTGCTGAATTTTCTCCTGTTTGTAAATATCTCTCTTCTGCTGGGAAGGACTCAAAGCTGGACAAATACTCTAGATGCAACCTCAGAGATGCTGAGTAAAGAAAGATAATCAGTGACCTTGATATGCTGGCTGTGCTTTTATTAGCCCAGCCTGCACAGTCCACCTCTTCCCCGCAGGGAGCACTGCTGACTCAACTCGCCAGCCACAGGAGCTGCATGGCCCCTTTCTGCAGCTCCTTTCTAGCCCACCTGTGTCAAGACTGTACTGAGATATTTACTGCATTACAGGTGCCCAACTTCGTACCTCTCTTTCTTGTTGAACTTCATGAGGCTCAAGTCATCCTATTCCTTCAAGCTGTTGAGATTGCTCTGAAAGACAGCCCTGCATATCACCTGATAATGACAGCTGGGCCTGAATAAGGCTGTGTCCCATGCCATCATCTATGTTACCCATGAACATACTATAATGTCTCAGATCCAATATCAAACCCTGAGGACCACCATCTGTAAATAGGTGCCATTTAAATCTCAACCAGCTGACTTTTTAAATCTCACCAAACCAACCAGTCTTTCACCTACCTTTCAGCCCACAAATCCAGTCCCCACCCACATTAAGGATACCTTCCTCCCCATATCTACCACCCTTCTTGCAATTTCTCCCACAAATATGGAAGTCTATATTGAAGGCAAGATAAAGGACAGTAAGTGCTCTCCTTTCCCCCACAGAGCCAGTTATTTCATCACTGAGGCAATGAGACTGGTCAAGTATGATCTGTCCATAGTCAATCCGTGTTGGTTGTTCCCAATCACATGCACCAGTTTCCATTTCTCAACAAGCTTTGGCTCTCTCAATTCCATTTCTGCATACCCAGGCAGTGTCTCCATACTACTCTCTAGGAGTCTATCTCCTCTTCTACCTCTTTTAGTGTGAGGTCAGGATTCCTCCGTTCAAACTGGCCTCCTGACATGTCTGTTTGTTTCCTTGCACAGTGAGGATAATTGTTGTGGTTTGAGGAAGATTCTCTTGGAAATCAACCAGATCTCCTCAATTCCTCCACATGTTCAGGGCAGCCTCACACAGGATTGTGCTGCCAGTTTCCCAACCAAGCCAAAGGCAACTCTCCTAACTTCTAGGATTTTTATTTTGTTATTTTCCATCCCCACTTTCTTCAGGGGCTTAAACTCTTACCATCTCACGGCCAGTGCAACTAAGGCTGCCACTATCACATCCCCAGCAAGTTTCTATTTATTCTTGAGAAGCAAGTCCAGCAGAATGCCTCACTTAACCATGTCTCACACTACCTACATCAAAAACCTGTCTCCAAAACACTCCAGAAATCTCCTGATTGTTTATGCTCCATCGGATTGCCCTGGGTAATTGAAGTGTATACACACTATTATCTTTAACTACTCCCATTTGTTTACAGTCTCACATTAACCAGTCTTCAGCACTGCTGACCACTAGTCAGTCATAAAAATGCCCAAGAATTCCTGATGTTACTAGGATGATTTTTAGCCTGAGAAAACTTTTTGGATAAACTGTGATTCCTTACATCAAAGCATGGATCAGAAATATTATTTTGTAGCCAAGGTGACTAGCCCCAGGCCATCATCAATAGACACCAAAAGCACAATGCAACAGCTCTGTTGTTTCTGCAGTTTCCAGTGGACTGGAAACAAAGTTGAACAAGTTGGCAAATTCCTACAAACACATAAGATGAAAAAGAGGACTGTCTTGTGAGCAATTCGTTAGCAGAAAAAACCCACATACTTTTTCAGCAAATAGTTTAAGCAGTTCTACTCTTCTCTTCTGTGGAATAAGCTTCTATTTACCTATTCCCTGTGTTATTTCAGTCCACAGGAGTACAAATCAAAGTACAACAAGGGAGATATAATCTTATGTTTAGTTATCAAGACCTATTTATTGCAGATAAATCTTAGGATTAAAGAATCGGCCAAAGAAGCACCATGTTGCTCCAACAGAACAAAGTGCTTTAACAAAAATCAGATAAATCCGCACCTATTGTGGTCCAGGACTGGAGGAATACTGCTCTATCAGTATAAAGAGACTGCAATTCAGGTGAACCTATTTGGTAGGATGTAACAGCAGGGAGTCCTGATTCTCTAAGGCTCTATAAGGGCTCTCAGAGCAGTTCTGAAGCTGATGAAAAGGTAACTGACATTTGACATGCGAACACAGAAAGGAAGATTTGCTAAAGCTGCCATAACAGAAGCAGTATCGTTGAGTTTACAGTCATCCCCACAGAATTATGCTGTACACTTGAAAGAAACTGAGGAAAGAAAAACAACACACAACCAGTAATCCTAAAAAAAAAAAAAAAAAAAAAAGAAAGAAAGAAAAAAAGAGCCATTTATTTAAAGTACAGTCACTACCTGGTCCAGTGGAACTTCCACAAGAGTATCTTCATCTTCTTGTACTTCAACTGCCCCCCACATTTCAGACCCCTCTTCTCTGGCTTTGTAAATATCTTCACCTATAATGGGAAAGATAGAGTGGAAGGAAGTGAAGTCCAAGGGTGACACAGTGTGGCTCAACTACCGAACTGCACATTCAATTTCGCTTCTCAGAACAGCTTTCTGAGCTGACCCATCATTCCCCATACAGTTCTTTCACGGAAGTCTTCAGTCTCCCATTATTGTCAATCTGGTTTTCTCTCCTTTGAACAACAAATACTTGTACAACAAATACACCACCTAGGGAAGGGGGTAGAAAAGGCAAAGGGAAGGGGAACTGGATGAAGTCCTGGATCTGAAGTTCCTTCACTTTGGGCAAAAGTCCAGACTGAATCTGAACTTAATACATTATGACAACAACATAATATTTCTGTTTCTACAGTCAATTATAGTATCCTTTAGTAATTAGTATTATAACATATATCTATCAAAAATTTCAGTCTCTGAATCAACAACAAACATGCTGAACCAGGTCAGGTTAAAAGAGAAACAGTTGGATTAATTCTACTCCTCACCTCTGGGCACGTGCAAGTAGAATTATGGCTGGAACTCCACATCCACATTAAAAAAGCATATGCTCCTGGCCAACAAGGATTAATGGTTACATTGGTATTCAATTTTGCAAAGATTTTAAACCATTTAGTTTAAGTCATTTCTTTCCCCTAAGTGTAAGTAGTAAGTAGTGGTCTTTGAAGTTTCCGACACAGGTCTTTCAGTATCAGCTAATTAGGAAAGTGAAGATAGGTACATACAGAAAACAATTTCCAAGTGACACACAGTCCTTTCTATTCTCCCCTGAACCGAAAAAAGCCCAGAAACTAAAAGCACAGGTTACTCCAAATAATCTCTCTCCATTGATCTAGGAAAGATGAAGGTGTGTCCATATCCAACATATCCAACTACAGTAAGAAAGAGGAAAATATATTTCCACTGTTTCTAACTGCCTCTTAGTTCTTCATAAAAGGATCTGAACTTGGTAATATCAACTGACCATGCAAATTGATCTACACTGCTGGACACTGTCAAATAAACAGCTTTAGTATAGCACAGAACCATTTTGGTGGAAAAATAATGAGTAAAACCCCAAGACCTAGAGAAATCCAGAGTCCATCTGCATAAAAAGTCAGCACTGACTACTCTGGAAGTTAAGTTTTCCAGTTACTTTCTCATCACTATGAGAGCCAAGGGAAGAGCTTGCCCTGGGAACAAATTCTGAGGCACCACAGCACTGCAAATAGCTGACTGGAGGGGAGGCGCCAGATGGGCTAGAAGTTCCCTGACAGCCACTGCCCAGAGGACCAGCAATGAAGGCCGTTCTCACAGTCTGAAATGAAGAGGCAGAAATGGGTGTGTCTATGGCACATCACAATGAAATTCCAAAGTGGTTCCGCTGGGTGCATCTTAGGAGAGAGATTTCCTGATGGACAGAGCAACTTGATTACCCAGGCATCAGTCCTGCTGGAGCCTCCCCACCCCACCAAAAGATCTATATCACTTGTCCTCTGAAAGTATCCCTGCTGGAAATACCAGAGGGCTCTTAGATTCATTGGTTGGATTCTTATCCTAAACACCTCACACATCTTTTTCAAGATCTCATCTTCACACTTCACATGAAAATAATAATTTTCTTTTCTAATTTCCTTTTTCTTGGGGTTTATGAAATATAATGCATGTGCATGTATGTTCCACTGAAACCAACTAAGGACATTCAATACTTGATGGCAGTACGATTAATCTTAGACAAGCTACCTGTATATATCACATTACAAAGCTACCTGTATATATCTTCTTTGACAAGACTTGATTGGGTTTTTTGACAAAATCAGCAATAAAAACATGGAGCGGTTGAGAATAACAATAAAATGCATCTGAACAGATGCTACTTGAACTTTTTAAAATAATCAATGCACTTCAAATTTCCCATTTTTCTGAGCTCTCTACGGGACAGAATGTTCTGTTTCTCTTACCTGGTATTATCATTGCTGCCTCTCATCACAGACATCTGAGTTATAGATTTCCACCATATTCTGAGAGGAGAATGTAATGTGTTCCTTAAAAACCACCATGAAGACTCTTCTATTTTAAGGCCTTCCCTCAAGTACGTAAGAAAATAACCTTGCTCTAGATTCCTTGGCTCACTGAACTATGACAAGTCAACTCAGCGTCTGAAAGAACTGAATTTAATATCACCATCCTTCCTTTTAGACTCTGTAATAACACCTTTGCCTTCAAGGTCCCCAAGTCTTTCAACCAAAATGGGGACTGTCTAGCCTCTAGAGGTAAAAGGATTTTGGTGCAGAGGCAATTTTCATCAGGCTTTACTCCTGATGGAAGTAAGTAGCAGGGCAAAAGAAGTACAAGGGATATGAACATGTGTTGGCCCTGGAGGCCGAATCCAGTCAAGAGCTGAGGATTCTCAATTTTAAAGCACCTCTTCTTAGAAGAGCAGATCAGCCTCAGGACTATGCTGAACAACCCAAGGAGACAGACGTACAGTATCTTCAAAAAACTTAATCATGGAACCAGGAGGGAGCAAGAAAGAGGGAAGAAGACTGAGGGAAGAAGTTTCAATAAGGAATCATATTTCTCATTTAAAAGAGAGTGCCTAAAAAGGTAGTAACAGCAGGATTTCAATAAGCAAAATCGGAACTCTCCATGGAATTTCCTCCAAGCACTTTCTAACAGGTGTTTGCTCAGAAAGCTGGTCATGAATAAAAAGATATTACTAGAAAAGAACTCTACACAACACTGCAGCATCTCTCAGGGATACCACTGTTCATTGTCTTGCACAGAAAGCATTCTCAAGAGAAACAGCATTCCTGTTCTTCCACAGACTGAAAACATTAAGGAAAACAGAACACTTACAACAAAAGGGAAATAAATTATTTACCACTGCACAAACATAAGAGGATGGAAGACAAATGTCCAAAATATGTGTACAGTCAGGGAAGGAATTAAAAGACTTAGGTCTGAAATGTGCCAAAACAGGTGAAGAAAAAAATGACACTAACTGAAAAATGAGGAAGTTGCAATACTTGAACAAACAAAAAAGTCCAAAGTAAATGGTAAGGAATGCAATTAGTCTTACATTAAGACACACACTGTTGTCTTTTGTTATGAAAAGTGAAAAGAAATACAAAAATTGCAAAATAATTTACATAAAATTAATTTGAATAAATGGAGCATTATGAAAAGAGCTTAAAATGTTAACATTATTGGCATTGCTACCCTACAGCCAGAAGTATTTACACTTTCTGCATGCGAAGTTACAAATATCTGGAGAAGGGAAGCAGAGTGAAAGGCCAACACATTACTTGTTTGTGTGATTCTATGTCAAGATCTTGTCAACAGGAGTTTGCAGGCCACATTAATCACAATTATCAGTGCTCTGAGTTACTTCCAAGGAAATGTTTTCAGTTGGGTAACTTTGCCTCATATTTTATAAATAATACTTCAGAAATGCTTTTTGGTTTAGGAAAAAAAGTATGAAAAAATCTTATTGATGCAATATTTCACATCTCTGTGTCTGAATCATTAGTCAGTTTCTTCACAGGTCTCTAAGGAAGGAAAAACAAGAAGGCATTTTAGAAAATGCCATAAATTACATGAAGAAACATTTTTGCAAGTCTTCATCCTGTATTGTTATGGGCTTATATTGCAATCTCTACTGAAGCAGAAATACGTGGTGTATCTCAACGAAAAGTTCCAGCACTTCCATCAGATGGAACATTTATGACTATTCCAAACAGCTCATACAAAATTGTAGATTAAACATGCTCCTCTTCTATGAGCCAACTCTGACTTTCTTGTGCCTCAGGCTACCTGAAAACTGACCACAGACAGGGCCACGGCAACACTGGGGCAGAAGAGCTCTAAAAGGGGCTAAGAAAGAAAGGTGTGTCTCCCTGCAGCTTTGCTTATAAGTATAAACAGAGGATTTTATTTCAGTTAGGTTCTCTGTTCTTCATGCCACAGCAAGTGCAGCTTCTGCCAAGAGGCCAAGCAAAATATTATTGAAAGTTTCCTCATCTTCTGTGAGGATATTTTTCCATGGCGTCCAGACAAAAAGAAGATACTGGAGTTTTTCAAGTTTTGCCAGGCACTGTGTGACAATAGACTACCTTGAGCCAAAAAGCAGCACTATTTTTTATATCCTAAACAGAGAGAAGTTAGGTAACCTAAACTCCTGGTAAACTCCTGATATTTCTGATTATTTTAAAGCAGGGTGATGTTCAGCAATTTAGGTAAAAAGGGGGAAGAAGAACCTGCAGAAGGGCAAAGAACAGATCATTTGAAAGGAGCAGCCAGCTGGAGAGAGAGAATATGCAGAGGCTGGAGGATATAGACACTGAGGGATGATAAGGGCACAGTGATGTTAGAAAAAATGTGTGGAATGAGGAACTGTATAAGAGCAAATAGAAAGATGAGGAAATACCGGTGAAAAAAAGGGAAGCAGTGGAGTCCAACACACTGACTGGAAGGCAGAAAAATGGCCTTTAGGGAGTGGAAGAGTAGAAGCTTGAAAGAATGAGAGGGGGAAAAAAAACCAAGTCAGCAGGTACCCAAGCCAATTTAAGCTTCCTAAAGGAATCTTCCTTCAGGAAAACCTGCAAAGAGGAATACTGTTCTACTACTACCTACCAGCAATTGAATGTCTATGTTCTGATGTTACCACACATACAGAAGTATGGCAAAAAAACAGCAATGAAAAAATGCTCATCATTTTCAGGCAAGCATTTTTACTGATTTCTTGTTCATATTTATTCCTCCAACAAACAATACTTATAAAGGCTCTGGAGAGTGGAAAGAACTCTTATAGAATTTTTTGGTTTCAGGCTGAAGGGATGAATGAAAACTACAACCATAAGTGCTTTCCTATGGAGTTTCTTCAAGAGTTGTGCTCTATCACACCTCTTCTCCAGCTCCATAATCCCACAGAGAGAAAGAGTGATGAAATCTCAGGGGGATCCAGATGTCTTAAAGCTCTGAATTCCCCGACGCCTTGTCAGGATTACCAGGAAAGGGAACATTTGTAGCCTGGTAACAGCCCTACCAAGGAGAGGTAACTAGTGCCTCAAAACAGCCATGGGCCAACTCAACCTGCCCCAAGTAAATTCAAATGATACAGTTGTTGAAACACTGGCACCTACTTTATGGCCAACCTCTACAGCTAGGAGCAATGGAGCCACACAAATAGTAAGAACAAGAGAAATTCTCAGCTGAAAAAGGCAGTGAAATTACATGAGCAGGATGTTACCAGAACACTTAGTCTTTGGCAATCAGGTCCAGAGGCTATGGGTTAGAGAAAGGCAGTGTGGTCAGGTTTGGATGAGAACCTTGGAAAGGATAATGACTGGTAAACAGCAGGTGAGGTTTCTGATTTTGTACTTGGCCAAGGTCCACCTCATAAAGCAAATGGGTCGGTACTCAGCTGCTTTCACCAAAGATTGAAGGTGGTTCTGTATTCCTGCAGAGCTTTTCAGCTCTGTGACTTTGTTGAAAACGGACAAATAAAACCAATTCAATTTATGACAATGTTAAGACTGCTTAATGACTTGCACAATGACTCTTAGAAGTCAAAGATCTTCATTTTGAGAGTTACCTACTCTGTCCTGGCCTTTACCCATGCCAGCTCTTGCTGGCTTTGCAGCCCCTGAGAATTCATTTGTGCGAAAGGGATTCCGCTGCCCATTCAGGAGAACTTTCTAGTTATTTTCTAGATCTTTTATACTTCTTAATCTCCTGATAGGTACAGAACAGATTAGTTACCAGCAAGAGCAAATTTATAAATGCCCAAAAGATTCCGTCTAGCCACATTTCACTGGTCATGTTTTACTAGTTGTCTCAGCCCAGAAGTGTTCAGTGTATTGTGCATTCAGTTCAGTATGTAGAAAAAAAAAACCACGAATTGGTGCATGTATAATCAAGCAAGTCCTGGCTAAAATGCAAAGATCATTTTCTGTTTGATGCCATTCAGTATTTCAGCTGGAATTCTTTTTCTACACTTTGATAAACAAGGTTATACTACTTTATTAAATACTAATTAAGTTATATATTAAACTAACTCATAAGAAATCCATACTTCTTAAATAATTAAGCATGGGAATAAATGGCTTTTATATAAGCTCCTTTCTTAAACAACATTAACTGTAAAACATTTATTGCAGTGAAAATTACAAAACTATAGAGATATTAATGCATTTCAAATTTTAAACTGATTGAAGTTTAGTAGTAGAAATTTTAAAAGTCATTGTAATAACAGTCTGCCCTGAATATTTTGTGGAAATCTGAGGCATTTACTAACTGCAAGCCCTGTATGTAAGGAAGTTAATGTGACTATAAAAAAAATTAATGTGACTTACAATAGAGGCTGCCTCATAAAACCAGTAAGTAAAATTTAAAGCAAAATGTAAAAAAGAAAAAAGTGGCTCATAAAATTGAATAGTTTGCTATGATGAATAGGGAGGACATCTGTTTACGCCCGTGTTCAACATAATTTTATTTTCTGGCTTTGTGTGTGGTTGTTTTGGGGTTTATTTAATTTAAAAGTATCATTGTTGTACAAGGCCCATTTCCAACAAAAAGCCACTGCCTTTGTGATAGGTTTGCATGTGTATTCATGGCTGTGACTCCTGTCATCAAAAAGCAATGCAATTGAAAAGAACCTGGTAGAAAGATACATATGAAACTGTTGAGAATATTAAAAAATACATCTTTTTCTTCACTTGATACTATTACAGACTCAAGCTTTTAAGCAATTGCTTCCTCTCTTTAGAAAATTTTGTATTTCTAATACAATTTGATGCCATTATAGAATGCTGACATCTGATGACCTCTAGAGGTTGTCCTTGTATGCAGCACTCTCCTTTACTGACAGGAAATAATGGTAATGCTGGAGCAAAGGAAAAGCTGCAATAGCTCAGTCATCTTCATACATCAACAACTACAAAAATAAAGGACTGAGTGTCATAATACAAGGACTTTTTCTTCCCTCTCCCTGTTCTGGTCCTTCATCTCATTTACTCTTCATGTTTCTAAGCATCCAATTTATTAATTGATTTAAATTAACAGATCATCAAGACCACTTGCATTTTGAAATTAAGAAAGTAGTTCTCATTCAGCCACATCTTTTTTAATTCCATGCCTGTTCCATAACTCAGCCTTCTCTTGAGTACAGCTGTGTGCTAGGGGCTAAACTGTCACAAAACAAATGCAAAAGCCCTGAAATGTCTGCCCTGATCCCATCATTCCAAACTGAGCATCACTACACTTTTATACCCTCCTGCTGGGAATCAAGCAACATGCTTTCCTGCTGTTAAGTGTATATATATATATATTTTTTTTTTTTTTTTTTTCCCATTTAACATTTTGCAAAGTATTCACTTCCCTGAAAGCAAACCCAAAGAAACTCATTGTATGTTTGAAGAAAGTTAGAAAGTGGCTGCAAGGTTTATCATCATCTTAGTTCCCCACTGGCATTAGAACACTCCGGCTACCAAGATTCAGCACTGTAACAATACACACCTGCAGCAAAAAGGGTTTTCATTTCGTGCTGTAGTTTTGTCTCCTACTATGCAAGGAATAAGCCAACAGGTCTTGTAAAATCTCTGCAAATGAGAAGCTCTCTCTTTCTTCAGCAGAATTTTATTCTGCTTTTACAATACAGAAGTGATATGGTCTATGCTTTAATGACAGATAGGTTTTTAATCTTAAAAGTTGTCAGCAGGAAAACACGGACAACAGTTTTAGCTCACAATGCAGAGCGGATATTCAGCAGCCCAGGTTTGTACTCTTTGGGAAGTCCTTAATTTTACTGAAACCAATTCAGAGCAGGACAGCAGTACCTGGGGTTCTGTGCAGCTTTCCCTATAAATAAGGGCTGGCCTTTTTCTTCCTTTTTTTAACCAGTAACAAAACCAGGAAATTGAAATGACTACTAACTTCTAAGACTTCGTAATACTCAAAAATAGATCTGAAAAACTGTGGAGTGGCTCAGCCCATCTCCACTCTATGACTTTTCCAAATCACAGCAAAAACTCAAACTTCAGAGTCTATTAACTCTAGAAGTTGTTTTACAGTTTATGTAGGGAGTTACTTCGCAAGCCATGGGACCACGATTAAACTACTGTATTTGAATGGAATAGGCTTTAAATGAGGGTACTACCCTCCAAGAATTTTCTGCTACACTTCTGAATTGCTGCTTTCCTGATAAACTTCCTACACATACTCTTTACAAGATGCAGTACAAACCAAAAAATTAATAGGTTGGGGTTTTTTGGTGGTTTGCTGTCTTTTTTTTTTTAAAACCTCAAACCAACCTGCTGATAATTAAATGTACCTTTGGTGTTACTTTCATAAACCTAAATTCTGCTGAACCAGATGCACTATTCTAAGCTCTAAACCTACATTTCCAGTTGCAATTACTGTTGCATACAATATATTCAATGTTATTAAGGCTTCTACGAGTGCAGTGAGAGCCCAATCATAAAATTAATAGTGTGCCTTATAGGTTACAAACACCAAAGCATCAGCTCACAATCTACTGGATTTGCCCTAAGAAGTGGTGAATTTAAATCTTCCACCAAGAGCTTTCAACTCTAAGAAATTCTTTAATCATCTTGATTTAAGAGGATTATGACATGGATCAGTTGTAATATAAATGGCATAAATGCTGGCGAAATTCTCAGTGTATTAAAAAAATAAACTCCAAGTAAATACACAGCTAGCCCAACTAAACTCAGTTGGAAGATTAGGTTAAGCCTTAAGTACACTATGTGCATAATTCTTCAGATGTTAAGACCCAGGAAAACAATCACTTTCAAACAGTCTAGCACTCAAGAGAAGATTCCACACAATGCTAAATTGGAAGGGAAAAGGACAGCAAAGAATACAGGATACATTCTATAGTATGAATAATTCCTTTTTATCTATTTCCATACACCCCAAAATATGCATGTGTAAACTCACTGTGCAGTTTATTGTTTTCAGATTAAAATTAATTAATCCCTTATCAGTGACAGCCAAGTGCAGCCAACTAAAATGTTGGAAGTATTTTTCACTGTCCATCAGGAAAAAATAAATAAAATCATAATTGAAATTAAATAAAATTCCTAAGATGATGATAAATGCTTCCCTTATTCGATCCAAAGCCTTTGAATTTGAAGGAGTGTTTTGGAATAAAACTGCAAAGCCAATTGAGGAACTGCAATGAGCCTTCAGAATAGACAGTGGAGCTGTACTGATCAAAACAGTACTTGGGAGCCACCATTATCCCTGTGCTCCTGGAGCTGGCTTCTAGTTCTCCATCATAAGTAAATCTCCATTTCAGAATAAGACTCCTCACTCTAAAATGAGCCTGAAAATGTCACAGTTCAAGGCAGCAAGGCAGCAATTACATACCTACTTCATACTTCATC
This sequence comes from Struthidea cinerea, assembly GCA_013397865.1. Classification (NCBI taxonomy): domain Eukaryota; kingdom Metazoa; phylum Chordata; class Aves; order Passeriformes; family Corcoracidae; genus Struthidea; species Struthidea cinerea. The sequence goes on from VZTI01000079.1 coordinate 327,315, forward strand.
TAATACTTCAGCACTCAGTCTAAACTAGATTTCTAATTTCACTGTCAGCTGAGAGAATAAACCAACGTGATTACCAGCTTTGAAGGTATTTTCATCAGCAGCCCCACTAGCCACACAACCACCATGGGGGTCCATCTCACCCAGAGACAAGGTGACGAACCAGGACAGAGTGAGAGACATTCTCTGCTGACAGGGCAACTTTTCAGACCACTAAAAGCACACATATGAGGAGAAGGGGAAGAGCTTGCACAGTCTGTATTCCGCCCTTTCAAGTTGGACTGGATGTTAATGCGGGTCTTCAGTGTGTGAAGAAGTACTGAAAACAACATGTGAAGTAGTGCCCCTAGAAGAGGGAATGTACCCTTTGCCTGTCCTTTGGACCCCAACACATTTTCCCAGCAGCATAAGCTCCTTCCAAACCCAAAGGGAAGCATGATGGGTCCTCAGCAGACATGCAAACAAATGCATGTGCAGGATAAGTACAGGTACGTACACAGCATGTCTGGCTGCCAGAGGAAGCCATCCCCACTTACTTGTATTCTGAAACCCATAGCTCAGTATCTTTAAACATTAATTTCAATGAAGCTTTTTTTGTTAAAAATGAAACAACAGCTCTTTAGTTTTTAACAAGATTTGTCCAGTTTCCCTGTTTACTTTCTTTCCTCTTGGCTTTCTTCCCTTTTAACTAAATTAAATGTTCTTGTTCCACAATTGTAGCACAGCATTCACATTAACTTGTAATGAATACTTAAAATGCTTAAAATGTAAAAACCCCCCAATATTCTTTGCTCTGTTGAGTTCTCAACACACGTCCATTATTTTAATATTAAGCACACTACAGTTGTGGAGATTATGCTTAAAGGCTGCATGGCAATAAAGAGAACAAATTATGAAATAAACTAAGCATGTTAGATAGTAAATAAAGGAAAGAAAAATTGTCTTTATGGTATCAAAAAGGCCAGGTAAAACAACAATTAAAAGAATCCAAGGGAAAGGCAAAAAGCTTGGGGGAAAAAAAATTAGAGTTGACATTAAAACTCCCGAATTCCTTAGCTGCCAGAAAAAATTCAGCGCTCTGTAACTGGTTTTCCAGTCTTCCTGTTCCAGATTACACACAAAATGACAATGGATCACTCTTGATCAGCGTGATGGTACAGCACTGGGCCAAAAAGGAGGGTATCAAATGAATTTTTCATATACCTTATTATCTCCAAGCAAAGGATGGTGGAACGTGCTGATAGTTTGTTGAAACGCTACTTTACACTTCATGAATCTGGATGAGATAAAAGGTTACCCTCTATACCATATGAGACAGATAAATGGTAAGGACCATGGTAAAATGCTGACTTCTGCAGGTATAACCCTGGCTTTCTGTCAGCGGCAGTCTTTGACAATGAGGGTTGCCTGGGCAAGAGGATACTCACATTGCAGCACGGCTCACAGCTCCTACAGCCTGCCTGGCCTCTGCCTCTGGTAACTCCATCTTCAGGTGTGACCAGAATACAATGCACAAAAGACAACTTTTTAGAAGGTGACCATTCGGGGTCAGTGTAGTACCTTTTCTTTTAACTACTCCACTACAAGCTACCAAAGTTCAGACTACAGTGGAGCTCTCACACAGGGTCAGAAGTGAGTGAAAAGACTTTAACTTCCCAGGAGTTAGAATCATGTAGTAGTTAAGGCTGGAAAAGACCTTTAAGACCATCAAGTCTAACTATCAACCCAGCACCACCACCATGTTCACCATTAAACCTTGTCCTCGAGTGCCATATCATACTTTCTTGAATATTTCCAGGGGTGGTGACTTCACCGCCTCCCTGGACAGCCCTTTCCAATGTTTTACAACCCTTTCCAAGAAGAAGTTTTTCCTAATATCCAATCTATGCCTCCCCTGGTGCAACCTGAGGTCATTTCCTTTCATGCTGTTACTTGTTACCTGGGAGAAGAGATTGAGCCGCACCTGGCTACAACTGCCCACTCCCACTTTTACTAACAGGTCTTTATATATGGAGGAAAAACAGAGAATCACAGAAAGAACCAAGACCTTCTCTGAACATGCACTTGAGCTCAAACTAGAGAATCTGCTGCCTTGAACAGCTTCTCCTAGTTACACAAGACTCACAAAGCATGGAAAAGCTGAAGTGAGAAGCAAGCAGTCACTTCTTCAATAAACTTAGTGGCTTTCCAACCAATTCCGTCAGCAGGTGGAGCAGCAACAGCATTAAATACAGAGACAAATATTTCCCTTGATATGTCTATCTATCAAATATGGCTATACATATATACATATTCTAGTTCTTTAAAAAAATGGGGGGAAAGGAAATATCCCACTATAAGATAAGAAAAACCGTTTCCCAAAGAGGATGTTTATGACTAAATTTGCAAATTGCTGCCAATGCTGTCACAGCACAGAGCGGGGCAAATTCTGAAAGGGCCTCCAGCACCTCTGCTGTGTGATTAGTCTCAGCAGCTATCAGCTAACTGGAGTTTCTGTCTGTGTTCTTCCCGCAGGGTCTAGTCTTTTTGTTACACAGAGCCAGGCAGATAACCAGGGATCCTCAGGGACAGCGAGGGGTCCTTTGAGAACATCAGCTCCTTTTCCTCACCTGTTCGCAGAGCAGAACAGTGGGAAAATGGTCAAAATATGTTTTTTACTTTCCTTTACCAAAAGCATAAAGATAGAACCATATTAGCTTAACTTCCAAGGTATACTAAAAATCATACGCTGCCTCTTGTGCTCTGTAAATGAAGCCAGGAATGCAGTGGCTACGCACAGGTGCGTTTGCTAAGCAGAAAGAACTTGGGCAATTCCAGCTAGCCAGAGTAAATGGACAAATCAAGAACTATTCAAGAGTGTTATTCTACTATTCCACTGGTTTAACTGAAGACCAAAAGCCACTATGCTACAACAGTGTTTATCTCAGTACTGACCATTATCTTGAAGGACTCCTGTGGAAGCTTTTACTGCCTGTTTTACTTTTGTAGAGTGGTTAGAAAAGTGTCGTCTGGACACAGAATTCTCTGGATTCTGGCTTTTTTTGTCTTTCCTTTTGGGGAGCTGAGGTGAGGAACTGTTTTCTCCTCGGTCACTGGATCCAATGGTAGATTTAGATTGCCGATCATTTCCCTGAAAAGAAGAGTACATAATTATCAGTGATGCAAATTAAAAAGCTTATTTTTAAAATTTCATTAAGGACTGGTGATGCCATGATGATTTTTTGCCTTTTCTTTTATACCACTGTTATACCTTTTTACAACTTCTGTATTCTTAGTGCTTTAAAAGCCTGCATTCTTGGACTTGTTTGTTAAGCTAGGAGACTGAACATTTTAGAGGTTTCATAGTTAGGGAGCAATATGCCTCTAACCCCAAAGTCCTCTCCAGAACACATTTTGTAAACTAAGATAGAAGCATCCAGGGGAATGCTCCTTGGGGAGGGGGGCTCACTCAAACCTCCTATTGGGGAATTTTTGATAGATATGCTGATTAGCAAGACCTATAATGTAATACCAGATTTTTTGTGGGTGTGCATTGAGGTGCATTTGACCTGGATGTAGTGCACCTAAGGATCCTTAAAATAAATACCAAGGTAAAATCCCTTTTTTCCTTCTAACCATGTTTGTCTTTTGATTTTAAGACCAGGGAAAGGCATCACTGGTATCAGGCGTTAAAGAAGCATAATAATTTTCAATCAGTACCTTTAAGTGATATCTTAAATTATCCAGAAAAGTATATCTTATCAACTTACTGTATGATCTGACTGATTAAATTCTCAACAGTTTCCAGGAGAAAAATCACATATTTATTACAACAAAATAATGTTTCATTTAATGAAAAGAATGGCTAGATGAATCTATGCAGCTATCTCTCATCCATACGTGCGGACAGTCACAAGATGTAACATGTGAATATCATTTGTTAATAAATCACTGTCTGTGTGAATGGGACATGGGCATTATTCTAAGCGTCAAGAGAAGCTGGAGGAGAATGACAGTCTTCATAGGGCAGTAACACATTCAATAGAATGGAACAGAAATTTGTATATTTTACCGCTTACTTCTCTTTAGTGGCTCCAGAGATGATGTTTTATTTTGTAAACAGTCAGTGGACATGATCAACTACCACAATTATAGTGACAGACTGTGAGTCTGACTCCCTGCTGTCTTGTACTTTTACAGTAAACTGCAGTTGTGGAGAACTGGTGAAAACAGATGCTTATATTCTGTTTTGGCACTGTTTTAAATCCACAGAGGGCTTTCTTGTAGCAAGCTGGGGTTAGGCTCTTCTCCCAGTCAACAAGCAACAGGACAAGAGGGAATGGCCTCCAGCTATGCTAGGGCAGTTCAGGTTGGACATGAGGAAGAATTCCTTCACTGAAAGAGTGATTAAGCATTGGAACAGGCTGCCCAGAGAAGTGGTGGAGTCACCACTCCTGGAAGTGTTTAAGAAACAACTGAACATGGCACTTTGCGTTATGGTTAATTGACATGGTGGTGATGGGACAGAGATTGAACTCGATGACCTTGGAGGTCTTTTCCAACCTTAACGGTTCTATGACTCATTTTGTACACATATAAATAGCTATACAGGATACAGAGCAGTGAAGGATCAAGCTCTGTATGTAGTGGTTACCTAGAACAAAACATATCAGATTGCAAGCTAGTTTAGGGCCTTTTTCAGACTCAGCATTCAGGAACCCCATTTTCTGCAAAATGTTTTGTAAAAGGTTCTGTGTTTTCCTTTAGGTGTATAACTTGAATAAATAAATATACAAATAGATACAATCAGGTATATAGGAAAGACCCCAAGGCAGAAGTTGATCTTTGCTATGGAAGCTTTTATAAAAAACAAAGCAGCCCTTATCACAACAATATTTTCTCAGATTTCTTCTGTCTAATTGACACTGCAACTAGCTCCAGATTCATCAAGCTTTAATAAGCATGCCACCAGGTGGCTGTGGATTTTTTTCTCTTCGGATTTAATTAAAACCCAAAGGACAGGGACTTTCCATCTGCCAGAATTCAGCTGAATTAGAAATTTGATACTTACACTGCCTTTAGACTTGCGAGATCCCACAATTGGAGGTAGTACGGAGGTTTTGGAACTGCAGAAATAAGCCATACCTTAGAATTGTGTACGTTGTCACTAGCACAGACACTATGTATCTATAATCAAGGCAGATAACACCAAGATGGCTATGGCAACAGAGGTAATAGATTTTTTCACTGCATGTTTTCACTAAGCATCACTCATTTCTGTTTACTAGACTATGCTGAAATGCATAATCATTAACTTATTCAAACAAGTGCATTACCTCACAATGCATTCTCTAAATACCAAAAACTTGCAGAGCAGTATCCAATGAATTACTATGTGCATGCTCCTTACAATTTCAATATCTTTCAATTTACTTCAATGAAATGGTTTCCTGTTTTCCAAAGGTACACAAAGCAAAAGTTTCTCCTTACAGACACCCAGTTTAGGACTCTATTATGTGATTTTTCTAGCCTACGAAAAACCACATCCAAACATAAAACAAACTTAAGGGAGGACATATTTCACAAAACATTACTAAGCAAGAGTAGACCTAAACTGCTGTAGCTACACCCAATCTCATTCATCTTGTACCCCAAGGAATAAAAATAGGATTACTTTGTCTTGGATTAATTTTTCTCTGACACTAATTTTGTGATATATGATCAAGGGAATGCTTATGAGATGAATTGGTCTTCTGAATTTCCATTTTTGCTTTTTTTATTCTTGTCTCAACTTTCTCAGAAGCTGCCAATAAAGTTTTGCATCCATACTAACCCATGCATCATTCTTGGAATAATAATTTCGTACTTTACTGGTGGCACTTTGTAAACAAATTGACACACACAAAACCAGGAGAAGTTTGAAGGTGTTTGACACACCTTTAGAACTTACCCCTGTGGCCTTCTCGTTGTAGATTTGGACAGCAGATCACCATATGGCAACTTCTTAAACTTCTCTCTACCCACTGCAACATAAATCTGCCCATTCTCCAAGTCTGACCCATCCTGAACAAGTTTTCCATCTACAGTGTAAAGTCTGTAAAACATGAAAATGCTTAATATAATAAACCTTAACATTCAGTTAGGTGTATTAAGAGCATTGAAAGCTATGTTAATCTAAACTCACTAAATCTATGTTGAGTTTCCAGATATGAAACCCGATAAAGTACAGTAGATGCCATGCAATGATCAGTAACTACATTAAAAAAAACCCCAACCAACCAAAAAAACCAAAACTTTACTTAAATCACAGTTTATATAAAATTAATGAAGTATGAAGTGCTATAAGAGATTAAATACTCTCATAATTTCTAAAATATAAATAAATTACTTTATACTTCTAAGGTCTTCAATACCTTTCCCCTGATACCTTGGAAGGGATCTATTCCATGAGTTCCTGACCCCCTCTCCTACCAAGTTCCACCTTCCATCTGTGATCAGGGAACTATGCAGGTACCTGGGAAGAACAAGGCACTCGTGACTGACAGCCCAGGACCTGTCCACCTAACACAGAGCATGCCAATAATATTGCATTTGTATTGTTGTATTGTGTATATCAGAAGGTTGGAACCTGGTGGGAGTAAAAGGAAATACAGTACTACATCAAAACAAGAAGCCATGCGTCTTGGGCACCTATCAATAATAAATACGTCTATCACACCAGGTGGATTTTTACCACAATGACTTCTGTTTGAAAATAAATAAATGCATGAGGGACTGGTGGGGGAAATTTATTTCTTTGTCAAGTTTGTGATTTTATTTTAGCATGGTCAAAACAGTGAGTAAGGAGGGAACATTCAAGAATAAATTAGCTCTTTCCTACGAAGCATAGTCCAAAACTCAACAATATTTATATTTAATTTAAAAGTCAACAATAACAACTTTCATTTAAGTCTTAAACGCAGGAATGTTGAATGGCTAACTTAACTGCCTTCCTAGAATTGTTCTACAGGAGCTATTTTATGTATAAGTTTGTAGTCATAAATTCCAACACATGAAAGGAGATGTGTACACACCTATACAATGAACATTTGGGGAAGAATATCAAGAGGCTATCTTGAGTACACCCTTGACTTACAACATGCAAAAATTTTCAGTTTAATAGAGAAAGAGCTTTTAAAATTGATACCTATGGTGGCATAACCCTGAATAAACAGAAGAAAATCACGCACTTTACTGAACCAGGAATCACAGAATATCTGAGGTGGAACAAGACCTCTGGAGACCACCTAGTTCAATCATGCCTTGCAGAGCAAGAGCAACTAGAGTAGGTTGTTCAGGACTGTCTCCAGGTATGTTTTGAACACCTGCAAGGATGGAGACTCCATTGCCTCTCCGGGCAACATGTTCCAGTATTTGTTGACCATTACTGTAAATTTCTTTTTTCTTCTGTTGAAGTGAAATTTCCTGTATTTCATTTTGTGCCCATTGCCTTTTGTCCTATCACTGAGCACCACTGAGAAGAGCCTGGCTCTGTCTTCTTCACTCATTCCCAGCAGGTATGTACACACATTTAAAAGATCCCCTTGAGCCTTTTGTTGCTCAGACTGTAGAGTCCCAGCCCTCCTCATACGCCAAGTATCTTCAAGCCCTTCCTCTCTGTGGCCCTTTGCTGCACTTGTTCCAGCGTGTCCACGTCTTTCTTGTATTACCCTCATGAAAGTACCCTAATTTTCTGTGTGTCTCCTGCCACATGGCAACACATTTCTAAGTGCAAAGACTGACAATTTTGAAAGGTGAAATTGCAGCATTTTAAAATCTAGATCACATTGCTGCTTCCTTGAGAAGATGGATGCTAACTCTGGAGCACCCCGTTTGTATTACTCATATTTACTTCATAGTGCAAACACTCCACAGGCATGCTAACAATTCGAAGAGCAATTTATGTTTCACTACCACAGAGTCAACATCAGTTACACACAAACAATGACAATAGAACAAGCTATTGGAAAATCAGCAGGAAGCCTACTTCTGAATTAATCTCACTGTGTTCTGCTAGATTGCACTTCTCTTCAGGAACTTGGGGGAAAAACAGCACATCAGTGTACCTTAGTATAAGAATTGTTTATGTATTTGTAGAGGGGTACATACAAAATGACTGGGTTTTTTTTGTTCCTGATCTTTCATTTTGCTAGTGTTTTAATGTTATATTTAAAGCACAGAAGTTGTTTGTTTAACATAACTCACAAAAATGTTACAGATTAGCTGGCAATCTCTAAGTGTATTTTTCACTCTGAAAATAATAATCACAACAGCGAAATCGAACATAATCAGTCTCTGAAGATGAAAGTGAAATCAAAAATGCATTTTTAAAAAAGGAATCTTCCAACAAATAACTAACTATTGACTCAACAAGCATACACAAGTTTTGTGACTCTAATTTCTGAAGCTACTTTTTTACAATTTCTGAATTTTGAAGCCACAATTTTCACCCACCCACTTGGCCACAACCATTCACAGACCAGCTCTCTGGCTGGGTTCTCTCTGGCTTGTATCATGTAACAAAAATGTCCTTGTGGTCACTTCTGAGGATGACCTAGGTTTGCCTTGTGAGATGTCAGTGGACTTCCATTTTCCCTCCTGAATCCAAGCTAAAAAGTAACAGCCAAAACAAAGCAAGCGTACAGGCTGACAAGGGAGACAGCAAAGACACAACTTCTGGGACAGTATCCCCAAATTCCCAGCTGCTGATTCACCCAGTACCTGCCCATCAGGTTGCTGCACCCCATCCCTATCAACAATCTGGCAAGCAGAAAAGCTGCTTTCCCATCATCTCCTCGCTCATATTTCTTGCTTACACCCCCATTCTGATCAGGGTGATCAATAATTTCTTTTTTTAAAAGCCTCATGTGACACTGTAAGACTTGGTAGCTTTTTAAGTCTCTTAATAACATGGAAAAGAAAAAACTGCCATGTACATAATGCAGGTTCTTGTAAGTCCACTTCTCCTTCTTTAAAGAGAAATTCTATCTTCCCAGCATCAGTGGTCTTACCAGATCTCCCCTAATGCTAACATAGTTTCAGTAAACCCCAGAAAGTAATGTCTAATTTATCAGAGAACAACAATGACTTTACTAACTGATTTAATATGTATTTCTAGTATTTTAAGGAAAAGAAAATGAAAACTGAGTTAATAGAAAACCAACAAGGGGAAAACATTAAATAATTAAAAATGCCATGTACATTATCTTATTTTTGAAGGATTAAAGGGGAGCACTGAAGGGAACTTCTCAAAAGGAATCTTAGTTATATATTGAATGCTTTCATGTACAACATCAGTTCCACCAGTGACACCAAGTAATGAGAACAAAATGCGAAAGATTTTTAAATTGCTAAACAACCTGAGAGCAGAAAGAATTGATATGCTGTAAATGTCTTTTCTTGCTTTGTTCACTTCTGAGTTACACTAGCTGAGAAACAGATCCAGAAAGCTTCAACACATGCAGGTTTACTTTACTGCAAGTAAAAGTCCTAAGCAGCCAGCTAATAGGAGCAAATAAGTGCAGGGCTGAGAGGAAAAACTTGATGAGAGCTAACAGTCAACAGATAGCATTACCTGAATCTTCTCTCACCTATGTCAGCTCAGAGAAAGCGATCAGAAGAACTAAAAGACTACCTTATCTTCACTGGTTTGGGAAAGATTTTGCAAGCTTAGCCTCAGACATTGCATAGGCTGTGAAGAAAGGTTTTCTGCAAAAGGCCCTTTCCCACCTGACGAAGAGATTTCTGTAATGTGCTCTGCATGGGGCAACACTGGAATGTCGGTAATTTGCTTGCACACCTTGACAGCCCACCTACACTGCAGAGTTTCTCACGGACATCACATCTATCCTTTTGCTCTAAAACTTGTAACAACTACCAAATACCAATTTAGGTAACTGATTTTACACTGTAAAAGCCTTAAGGGACTGAAACGTACCTATCCAAGAGGTGACCTCCTATTCCTCGGATACCACAACTACTCAGACCAGCTGAGATACCGGAACTGGCAAACCCCAACAACAACTTTGGTCTTGGCTTTTATTAGGACGCTAAGGGCTGAATATTAAGCACATCCTAGCCTTAGCCCAGGTATACAAACCCTAAAGAATCTATAGTATTTTCCTTGAAATTGCTTGCCCCAATGAATTCAAAGAACTATCAAAATTAAAGAGTAACACACATCACATGTATCTCACATTCCAAACATCTTCACCAACTTTACCGTGTTCATTTATTTTATTATGACATGTAACTTAATTATTAGCACTAAGGATATTGCATTATTATTGTATTATTACAGGCCGGCTAACTAAATAATTAATTAATAAATATTAATTTTAAAATGACAGTTTAAGCAAATTGAGGTTATTATTTTTCAATAGAAGTTGAAATGAAACCTGAAATTACTTGGAGTCGACATATTTCCACTTTGTGGCTTTTTGACATATTTTAATTTTCTTACAGTGGAACTTCCCATAAAATAGGAATGATCCATTATATCTACCTATGAAGCTTTAGAAACATATCTAGGCATATCAAATGTATCTTGCAAATATTTCCTGATACCTGTGAACGGCTCCACTTCTGAGGGTAACTTTTCCTGTAACCATTTCAAGAATATGATCCCAGTGATTCAGTGTTTTCCTGGGAATGAGGAGGCGCACTGCAGGGCTAATAACATCTCCATTAGCAACCAGGCTGAAACAAAACAAAGTAAAATAACTTGGAGGAGCATTTTAAACAAAGCTCACCTGAAGTGAACACACCACTACCACTACCCCCAAAATGGCAATTCACTAAGTGAAAATTCTGCTTACAAAATAGTGTAGGGCTCCTGGAGAGGCTTTCGAAACCGTGCTGACACGGTGATCCTACTGTGAGTAACTGGCTTGACCTGCAAGAACAAAAGACGAATTAGAAATTGCGCAGTCTTCACATTCGGAAAAAGCTTACCCTGACCACCATCAGCAAGTGGGACAGCATGTCTTTAAGGCATGCATTTTATTGCATTCCAGCTTCACCTCCTACACAGCACACATAATTACTGCTTCAGGTTTACGTGTGTGATGAATAACAACCACAGCACAGCATACCACAGTGCATCATGGCACAACATACGGTTTGCCCTGAGAAGGCAGAATTGCATGGACATCTCTGGCTGTCCTACAGACACAAAGAAATACTCCCAAATGCTGTTCTTGCTCTCTTAGTCTTTATTGCTTGTGACCATGGTGCGGGCAATTAAACGATCTTCTCTTTTTAACAATAAATGCCATTGCTAGATCTCTCTGCTATTATAATAACTACTTTTGGTCTTGTCCAGGTCTTTACGTCCAATTCCATCAGTAATTTATAAAGGTTCCTGAATACTCTGCTCATTTCAGGGCAATGACTCAAAAGTAAGGTGAACTGCAGATTTTTAGCCTTCAGGATAGTACACAAGCTACTTAATTCCCAGCATTATCCCCTATACCCTTTTGGACACACACTGCATTGAGATCAACATTAATGTCATTATAATGAACAGATAGTTAAAAAAAAAAAAAAAAGATAAACTCCAAAATCATTAGGAAGATTTTTTTAATTCTTCATCATTAGCAAATCAAAATAAGGTGTTAAACCTAAACAAACATTCAAGAGTTATAGTACATGCATTAACAAGTTGGCTACATTTCTAAAAAAAAAATACCATAAAAGCTTAAAGGATTAAACAGCCGGCATGCAGAGAGACATGCTTTCAAACAGATGTACAAAGTTTATTTAAACTGGCAATCTTCCAGTCACTGTGTAAAGCAGTCTAATGACATGATGTGGTGCAGTTTTATCACACTTTGTGCTAACTTAACCAGTACTTCTCATTTAATTTGTGGGAAATGGTCTGAATTCCAGTGCTTTTAGTCTTTGCTTGAATTTTCACATAAATTCATTTAGTAACGACTGGAATGCTGTCCAGATCTTTCTCTTGCATACACTGAAAAGAGAGGTGCCCAACCTATTAGATATTCCAAACTGGCTAAAAATTATTACTAAAATAATCAAATCTACCTTCCCACACAAGTCAACATCACACTGCAAATTCTACACCAAGCACATAAATTCTGGAGGTAAGAGAGCAAACTTGGGAGAAAAGGAACCAACAAAACAAAAGCAATACTGCCACTCTTTAGTGAACAATCACTTCAAGTAAAATACAACAACAGATAAATCTGTTGAACAAAATCTGTTTTCAGTGTCTGCTAAAAAAGAAGCATATTTATTCTGAATTCAACTCACTTCAACTTTTTGCATTTTTCAAAGACCCTTGTGAGCTGTGTAGCCCTCTCAAACATCTGTTTTTTGAGAGACTCAGAGGACATAAAAGCCGACGCTGGTCATGGATGGAGAAAGGCAGAATTAGCCTTTGCACAGCTACAAAGACTAAAAAGACTAAACAGAAGCAATCAGAACCAGAAGGGCACAGTGATTTGAAGCTCAGTGCAAAGGGATATTTTGCCCAGAAACATCTACAACAGGAGAGACAGCAAGGAAGATGTTAGTGCAGCATTCTGCCAGAACTGCTTGCAGACCAGACTAGGAAGCAGACTCCTGGAATGGTTGGGGACCTTCCCTTTACGCAAGCAATTCACTAGGCATTTACTCCTTAAGATCTATTTTGTAGATGCGTGTTTGTCTTGGCCTCACACCAAGAGGAATTTTGTACCAGACTGTACATAAGCTATGCACTAATGCCTAAGGTAACTGCAGTCCACAGTCTTGCTGTTAATTCCAGTGTGATCTGAATCAGGTGGAAGATTCACACCTACTACTACAGCCTTGGAAAGGGAGTAAGAGGTTGTTATCATACAGCTCATTAGGGGAGGCAAAGACATTTTTTGAGAACTGCCAAACAATTTAGGAGCTCAGCCATTCTTGCAGAAACATTTGAAGCATATTCTTCAGAGCAAAACTGGTCATTTATGTCACCAAAATTTGAAATGAAATTTTACTGGAAGAAAAAGAAAATACACCTTAAACTACAACATCTGAAAACATTTCTATTGCTGCTGTCAGCCATTAAAGGGTTATTTTCTCAGTGTAAGCAATCTAATAAAGAGCTTCAGAATATAGGAAAAAAAAAAAAAGTTACTTTCTAAAGGGTATGCTACTGAAGGCTAAGACAATACTGATTTACTTCCATAGCATCAGGTCCTAATGTCTAGGCTCCAAATACAGGTTGCACACAAAATGGGAGTTACTGAACCTTGGATGTCCTTACACCTTCCTTTGTAGCTGGTAGGTTGCCAGGATAATCCCCCATAAAATATCCAATACATAAATAGTAAAGTTATAAATCACTTTTTCTAAAAGTTGATTCCACATCTAGTCCTGATGCTCACTTATGCTGCTCAAGCTCTCCCACAGTCTCTCCAAACGGTCCCTCAAACTAAGCTCTGTGATGCAGTCTGCAACACTCAGGTTCCAATGCTCCACACTACTGGAACAGCTAGAAAGCATTCACTAGGCATAAAGGAGCCCTTTAGGAAAGCCCCAGGTGTGCCCCATTACTTAGTTGTTCCTGTAGGGTGATGAAACCATTAATTTTGGTGTACGCTCCTCAGAAGGCCATCAAGTGATTGCACACAGCCCAGTCACAAGACCCCTGAGAAAACAATGATCTGACAGATGTTAAAAGCTCATTTATTATTTGAAAGACTGTATTTCTGCCAATAATAGATACTGAGGCATCAACTTGCAAGTTTGTCTTTTGGGTTGTTCTCTGAGGGTCATTAACCTTTCTGGCAGCCTTCTGCGGCCTTACAAGTGAGGCTGTTATTAAACAGGCAAACTGCAGGGGATTATAACATGGGACCAGCTTGGGCAAAGATTAAATATTTGTCTGTTCTACCTAAAAATGGCCTAAACCAGAACAAAATATAAACTTGCACTGTTTATCTAAGCCTGCTTAAATCTATGTACCTTCTGTATTAAAAAAATGAAAAGAATATGTTAATGCACTAATACATTTGATAAATGACAAAAATCAGCACATGGGAATACTAAGATGACCATGAGAATTTGGGATTGTTCAGCCTGGAGAAGAGAAAGCTTTTGGATAACCTAATTGCAGCCTTCCAGTATCTGATGGGAGCCCACAAGGCAGATGGGGAGGGACTTTTTACACGAGCACATAGTGACAGGACAAGGGGGAATTGATTCAAACTGGAAGAGGGTAGGTTTAGATTAGACATTAGGAAGAAATTTTAGACTGTTAAGGGTGGTGAGGCACTGGAACGGGTTGCCCAGAGAAGCTGTGGATGCCCCATCCCTGGAAGTGTTCAAGGCCAGGCTGGATGGGGCTTTGAGCAACCTGGTCTCGTGAAAGGTGTCCCTGCCCAAGGCAGGGGGATTGGAACCAGGTGATCTATAAGGTGCCTTTTGACCCAAGCGATTCTATGATTCCATGAAGTAATTTAGGATTTACAAGATCTGTTTCTAGGAGCTTTGAATGGAGTAGTCTAGACTAAATTAAGCAGATGCTGAACCTTGGTGGCACAAAATTCTGAGAAGTCTTTTGGCCCACCTGACATGAACAGCAGGGACAAGAGTACCACATCTTTTTTTAGTGTCCACTTGCTCTTTGACAGAGGCTTAGGCTAATGTTTGTCTAGAAGAGGAGAGATAACTAATGTCTTTGGGACAGCTTGCCTCTTGAAGATATGTTTTACACCTGGTCTGGTTCAGGGGCCAAAAGAAAGATAAACTCTTTATGTTTATGCAGGACACAGGAACACTCTGGTCTGCGACTGAGAGAGAGGAAAGGAGAAAATATACATTTTATACAAAAAATAAAAATCACAAAACCAAACAGACAAAGTGCCTGCACCAGAGGTGCTGCAAATGAGGCATGTACAACACCTTTAATTTTGAAGCTGACAAGCCTGCAGACATGCAAGTATAATGCAACATAGCATAATGCAGAATTCCATGATGCATAAGAGAGAACTTTCACAGATACCCAATGTATGTTCTGGCTACAGCATGTCATATTAAGCTCTCTGAGTACAATACTGAAAAATTCAGCATAAGCAGCCTCAGCCTGTTCTGAAGCCATGTTTTATAGATTACACTACACAGTGACTAAAAAGGCAAAGAAAAAGTAAGAAAAAAACCCACCACTTCCATACTATACATCTTTCTTCTCATTAATCTGACTGTTCTGTTCATAGAGTTTAGAAAAACTTCTGTCTGATCAATGTTAAACTATGGTCATGAAAAGCAAGGTACCTAACTTCAACATACAGAAGTATACATTAATAAAAGACCAAGTGCTCAGCCACAGTAAATCAATTCCGTTCCTTTGACAAATCAGTTTTGTTCCTTTGAAGTATATGGAGTTCCACTAAACCACCCCAGCAGAAGACCTGGTCTGGGGTTTAATTAAAGAATACATAGTTCTGCTCCTGTTATGCTTGTAGGAGGCACCACAGTGTTGCAGTGTCTGCAATAGCCTGACCCCTCCGGCACTGCAGAGTTACATATTAACAACAAAGTGGTCTTGGGTGAAAGTACGTGCTTACATTAAGAGACCAGCGTTACTAGCCCCCTAACCCCTTTATTTTCTTTCCATTTCACCAGCCACATTCTCTGATGATGTAAATCAGCACTTTCCCATTTATGTCAGCAACTGTAAGCAGATTTACATTAATCAGTGGTTTGACCCCATTATGATTTTATCTTTAAGTTTTGTACATTTTCAGTTTGTTTGAAAATACCCATTCAAGGGCAGGTTCCATTTCCTACTGACAAATGTTGACAACAACTCATAATTTGTGATGAGATACTTATCTGAAGTATTATATGACAACACACAGCAGCAACACAAAATGTCCAGGGGATGAAGGAGAAACTCAGAGAAAACTTTATGTAAGCTGGAAGCAATCAATCCAGTGAGAATTTGCAAGGCAATAAGAACTGCACACAGTTGGAAATATACCATGGGATCACAGATACTCAAGGCCACCATAATTTTTATTTTTCTATTCTTTAAAAAAAAAAAAAAAGTTGTTTCACACAGAGGGTCTTACAGCAGTATGGATTTTCCTTGCTTCAGAGAGGATTTACCATCTGTGAAACGACTTTGCAAAGCTTGCAAAGTCTGGGCAAAACAAAACAGCTAAACTCAACACAGGCTAGGTTCTGGGAATGGGAATCACTCTGTGGTGTTTGAGGACTCTGTAAACATTTGATTCTCAGAACACATTACAGAGTCCCTTGGAGTCCAGCTTTCATCTTTGGTCATAACACACTGGGGTTGAACTTGTTATTAGCTCTGAGTGTCTCCTAACAGCCCTTTTAAATACAAAGACACAGCACATCAGCATCCAACTGAAGCAGGGTAAAAAAAATCCATGCCCTCACAGCTGCTTTTTAACAACATCCTATATATTTTTCCCTTATAATATATGTTAAACACAGCTATATTCTAAATATGTACAAAATTTAACAAATACAAACATAACACTTAAGAAACACATACAACACATTGCTCAATCTACTTTAGGTACTTACATCTTCCAGTGTTGACTGTTGGAAAAAAAATCAGGACCAAAGCTAAATGATCAGCAGCCAAAGCATTACTTCAGGTATACTGAGGTAATGCTTTGTATATGTACACATACAAAAAATTGTTTTTCTAAGAAAACCATTTTGAATTAGTCTGTGCATATCCACACGTGTATACTTGAATATAATGTGTGTGTATGCATAAATATATACACCACCTTAATACCATTTCCATTAAAAAATTTCTGTTCCATTTATGTTCAGCTGACTACATGAAAACAAATTAGAACAGTAAGTTTTCTAAAGCTATTACAGCACAGGAAACACCTATTTCATAGAAACACGACTTTTTTTTTTAATGGGCATTTTTATACACATTGACAAAAGATGCAGAATCAAACTCATTAAATAACTAAAAACATGCCACTCCTTTTTAGAACAGTATGGATGGGCTGGTTTATGCAATCTTTCTAACTCCAAGAAGAGTTACATTGGGAAGAGAATGTCACACATATGGCACTAAAGGGAAATCATCATTGAGAATGGATGTTCATGTAAAGACTCCGAGCAATGCACACATTGGTTTGAAGCACACAGATAAAAAAATAATGGTTTTCACTTCATTCTTCAGACATGTGCTAACCAGTAAAAGGTAAGAAACATAATCCCTAACATGGAGATGTATCAAAATTAAGCTTATTTCTTCTGGTTGGCATGAACCTATTTGCTGATCCCCACACATAAGAGTTTTGCTTCTATGAATGCTGCACTATACTTCTCCACACTTAGTACAAAAATATAGACTGGAAAGTGGGACAGACTCAGAAAACCACCCAATGTCCTGTTGGCTACTTGGGACTTGCAAGAGGCACGTGACACTTCACAGCGTCAGTCCTTGTATATAACAAAAGCATACAGCTCATGAATTAGTATTTTAACTGGCCTCTGAACATGCCAGGCTGCATATTCAGTTTCTAAAAAGGTGACTTTTATGCACTTGAGAACAGGTTCAAATAGAAATGTGCCATTCTTAGCTTTTCCTTTCAGTGGAATAATTTGTGATTATTCCATCATCAAAGGGAGCCTTCTAGACTACATAGAGAGGTCTGGCACCACTTTCACAGTGCTGCCATGAAGACAATTGCCAATTCATAGCTAAGAAACGGTATCACTATCTGATTTATTTCCTTTCCTTACCAGAAGTGCACCCCATCAAAGGGAGCAACTAAACAGCTGCATGATTTACAGGATAACATGTACTTTCAAAGCCACACTGGACAGCAACAAAACAACAGTCAAAAAACGTAATGTGTCTGAGCCAAGACGCTCTGCACTGGTTTGATTTGTGTGGGTTTAAGAGCTGGCCTTTCTTACTGCTACTAATGCCCTCCTGGGTGCTCTGAACATCTCACTCATTACTCACGTCACTTTATAACTAACCTTTCGAAGCTCTCAATATTTCAACTCAATGTCACATTCCAAATTTATCAGCTCATGCAATGAGCCATGGCTTTGCCAGTTTGTTACAATGGCCTGTTTGTTAATCAATGTACCCAGGAAAATTGAAAACAAATATTTACATTTCCCTGGGGTAGAACTGGGGGTCAAAAGAACCAAAACCCCATTGATACACATCACCACCCTGTGATGTGAAAGAAAGGAATGTTCAAGGTTCAGTGATCAAAACCAAACTAGAACAATAAGTTTTCTAAAGCTATTACAGCACAGGAAACATGTTATTTCATACAAACATGACTTTTTTTAAATGGACATTTTTTACACATTGACTAAAGTTGCAGAGTCAAACTCACTGAGGTGTTTGGTTAGTACAAAACCATTTCAGTTATCCTACACAGTAACTAACCTGGATAACCACATTTCCTGGCTACTTTGCACTGCTGGATGGCACTTTGGATAGTACAAAACAGCTTTGTGCCAGAGACTACAAGTCTTTCTACTGGTGTGGGTATAAACCCAAACTCAAACTGCTATTAACTGAGCAATAGGCCACAACACCATGGCTGCACACAAACTTCTCAGCCCACACAAAACATAGATGAGCTGGAAATGAGCTGCTCCACAGCAGACAGTCGTGTAGTGACTAAGGGAGCCTTCTAGACTGCAAAGCAAAAGAGAGATTCCCGGAGTGTTTAAAGCCAACCTGTTCACCTCCAAGGTAAACTGCCCTACTTTTCAGCCATGGTAAGTGAAATGGAGTTTATATTCCCCGTACATCTGGCAGGAAATCTCAGCTATTTAAGCCCTGGAAATAAAAAAATTTCAGTCTCAATCTGCCATAATTTTGGGAATTGGACTAGTGGCCAAATCTTCAGCTGGGGTAAGTCAGACAATGGCATGGCCTTATCCGCCCAGACACTTAGTGTGTGCAATGCTCCAAAATAGATCACATCTGTGTTCTCTCTGGCTTCCAAGAATATCTCCCATTTCTTCTCTGAGTTGTATGATGCTGTACCCACACTGCTTACAACACACACAGTGATGGCATCAATAACACAGAGTTTATTCAAGCAAAATAGCTCCTGATACTCATTTCGGACACTGACACACTACTGCTGATTCTGACTGGTCTTGCCTCTTACATTTTGTATATTTTCCCCAAATTCCTTAGACTTAATTAAACCAAAAGGATGTCTCTGGCATTTATGGCTCCTCAGAAGGACCTCAAGCTAGGAACAGTCAACAGCTGAAGAACAAAAAACGACCCCCCAAAAATATTTTTTTTCTTCACCATTTTTAATCAAAGGCGAAAGTTGTTAATGTTTCCAATAAGTCAATTTAATATACAGCAACAAATTATTAATGAGACTAACACATGCCTCATTAAAAGCTTCAGTACTGGCACCTCTTCCCTCCCTCCCAGCTTCCTCACAGGCCAGGAAGACCAGTTACCCTACTGAACAAGGTGTGTGGTAATCAAGGAAGAGAACAACTTTCAAGTTTCAGATCAAACTCAATACAGACTATGGAATTCTCCAGTGACATGAAGCAAAGTCTTTCTGCTGCTCAAAAATTCACTAAATCCACCTGTAAGCAATCTGCTAATCAAGATACTCAAAATTGCACCGTTCATGTACACAGAACTGTATAAAGAGAAATTTTATGCATTCACAGGGCCAATTAGGAAAAAAAGGGCACAGTTTATCTTCTAACTGGATGTCTGGTCAGTTCTTCTCTGATTCCTCCTGGTATTGGATTGTGAACACTCAGGAAGAATATTTTTTTTGCATGTCTTGTTGTGCTAATTATGTTACCAGGATACTAAACACCAAACAACGGCATATCACATTAACCTGTTAAAGATGTTGCTCAGGAGATTAAAGGCATATATCACATTTTTTTAATCTTTGCATTTTAATAGTCTTATTCCCTAAAATACACTTACAGTAGAATTACTAATTAATTTAGCATGAGAAAATGAGAAAATTCTTGCCCAGTCTGTGACACCAGCAGCAGAAGTAATCAAATGGGTCAGATATGGAGTAGCAAGAGGGTTTCATTTTGCATTCTGGCAGAGAACATGAAGTAGACCTTTATATACAATTTGTTACCAGCCATACAGTGTTTTGTGTTTAGCAATTTTGGGTAGCACAAATAATGTTTGAGTTTTTTTAATTCTTAGGAAAGAAGCTGGAAGGAGTATTTTATGTAGATACGTTGTTTTGACATCAAAAGCCTGTAATTTGCACAGCCTGGGATCATTTCTAATATCTAATCAGTCCCTTTTAAAAAACTATCTTCTCTACAGAGAAAATATCAATGAACCATTTCTAACTGACAGTTAGATGTTAAAGTGAATCAAGAGCCCAATAATTGAAAAATGACAATATTTTTCTTATGATTAAACATGTATGTTGTCAGACATGATTAACAGTAGTTATGAAATAAAAAATAATTATAACTATTGTGATTTTTCATGAGAAGGTACTTGAAAAAGAATTACTCATGTTAAGTTAGATACAAGGTATATCCAACATGAATATACCAAAATAATTTGTGAAACCAAGACAACAACATAAACTTCCAAAATGTAATTCTTACAGATAAGTCCAATCATACTACTGCTGAGAGATGAGTGGTGACTTTGTCTAGCAACAAAGGATGAAGAAAAACAATCGCCATAAATGATACTAGAATAATTTAATTTTGAAATATGGAGGAACAGAGAGAAACACAAGATTTACAAGTCTTCAAAACACTTTTATAGCATCATCTTAGATGCTTTGGAGGAAATTTCTAGTGCTAAGTTCCTATCTACCAAGTCTCAAACATCGTATTTTCTACCTCACCCTCCCCTGTCAAGGTGCTTGCCTCTTCTGTCAGCACTGGACAACAGGGAACCTTTCCTGTCCCAGGATCCCACCAAGAACACAGTGGCCAAATGACCTGCACTGAGATCTGCCAATGAACTATGTCTGGTCCACAAGATCCTACAGCGGGAGGGCTGCTAAGTGATGGGCGGTACCTGGAGACCACCAGCAGAAGACATTCTGCCAGTCACATTTTCACTTTACAGTCACACTTCATCACAGGAACAGACATGTTCTGTGAAGCTCCCTAGCAAGCAAAAGCACTTTACTCCACAGCCTAGCCCATGTCTGTGTCACCCAGAATGTGATCAATATGAGAACTGATAGGCACTGGATCAGAAAAAGAGGTTTTAAATATGTTTAGACAGTCACTCTAATCCTTGTGATTAGTAAGTGTTTTCACTAAGGAGAGATGTTCTGGAGGTGTATGCAGATACAAATATGCAGGCCATACATGTAGGAAAGCTTTGAGGAATCTTTACTAATCCTCTGAAGAATCATTGGCAAAAACATTGATCATTCCATTCAGCAAATACTCCTACAAATGTGACCACACCTAAACCACATGATAAAACAAGAAGTTGCAATTGAAAAGAAGTTATGGAACATTAAAATAAGTTTATGTAAAACACTGAAAAAGTGATTTTTCACTGGAAAAATGTGACATAGTTGTGTCAGAGCTGCCCACACAATCACCTTGTCCTAGAAGTCCAGGAGAAAAAGTGAAGTGCAGACAAAAACTCAATGTTCTTACTACCTAAGAAGATCAACCAAGGGCAAACGTATCAACAGCAGAGCAGCTTACTGCAGGCCTACTATGGCATTCTGATAACAGATGCTGTTTCATACAGAGAGTATAATCTTCCTTTTTTCTCTCAGTTGCAAGAGACTGGCTCTTCAAAATCAAAACACTGCTGCTTTTCTTAGGTACCTGTAATTCTTTGCTGTTACAATACCACATGGCAAAGTTCATTTACTACAGTGTGTTCGAAGAGTTGTTGGTCATAAGAAGTCAAAGAAGAGAGGAGGTTCCAGCTGAACATATTTTTGTGAAGCAAAGAGAGTTTAAAATAAATAGTTGCCTACAGGATTTGCAAATGCAAAAGCTCAGTTGGTTCTTCAGCAGCTTGCCCAGCCCCAATGGCAAGTAAAATTCATCTTTTTGAGTGCAGAGGGAGAGACCATCCAGATTAGACAGTGCCTAGAGAAATATAAATGTCCATACTTTCCACATTATAATTGGAAAATAACATTCAGTACCTTTTAAAAACAACTAAGCTTATAATAAACAACTGGTAACTCTGTTGGTCCATATTTCCTCAAGAGATTAATTGTTAGATTCCTCAAGCACATCATTTAACGTGTATTTGGACTTGCACATCACCTTTGGTACAAAAGGGATCTCTCTTGCAAAACAAGAAACTCAGTTGCCAAAAGAATTGATGGATAGAAACATACCTGAGAAAGAGTTTGCAACAAAGCTTTAGCTTGGGTCAGGATGAAATCTTTTTACTATTTTGCCTACCAGTAACACAACTGTTAAAATTTTGAGATGTATTATTACAGCATGATGTCTCTGCCAGAGGATTTACACCATGCCTTGAACATCAATTTTTTTCTTGCTTAATTCTAGTTTGACACATGTCTTCTAGTTATATGCAAATTTAAAGTAATTGAGATGCTGCCTTCAAAGAACAACATTAAAATGCTCCCAAATGCAGATGTCAAGCATTTGGCAGTTTAACTAACACAAAAGAAAACATACAGCTGCATACAAATACACAATGTACAGCTGCTGCATAAAGTCTTCTTTGTTTTGACTCCCTGCACACTAACCAGAATCAGAAAGAGATATTTGTAATTGTTTTAGTGGAGAAAATGCCAAATTACCTGTGCTTGATACAACCAGAATTGACATCTTTGTACTTAAGCATGATAGGAATACAGCTGCCTCTCTTGATCCTAAAACAAATCTAGGTTTTTGATTTCTAAGTGAACACCTAAAAAAAAAATAAAGCCAGAACTTGCTGCCTCATACCATTTTAACAAAAACTAATTTAGGCATTAAAACTTCTGTTACTAGTCCCCCGGAAGTTCATTCCTAGGATTAAATTATTAGGCCATGAAGACAATTGTGTTATCCCTAAGCCCAGATAAAAATCTATGTTTCATTTCATTTTTATGACTCCTCTCCCCAATAAACCAATCACGTTAAAGTTAAATTCAGCACAGGGAGTTAAGCTCTCCACAGAGAGACAGTGGAGATTGCAAACATAAGTCAGATATGAAGAAGAAAGCTGAGATAATTGGAGGGTTTATACTGGGTTACTTGAAAACCCTGAGAGATGGCTGAAAGTGTTAAAATAATATACAATGAGCACTGAATCCAGACAAAAGAATAGAAGCTTCTCTTATCAAACATGCAACTGTAAGTAAAAAAACTCACAACTTTTACAGCTATTTCTCCAACTGCACAGACTTTCTGTTATACCAAAACTCTTCTAAGGATTTGCAGCAAAATAATCAGCCTTAAAACTAGCTTTAAAAAAGCAAGGCTTTAGTGGTACTGATAACTATCCAACTAAGAGAAATTTACAGGGTAGTTGTAGCAGCATATCAAATCTTCAGCTTGAATGTGATCTTCCTGTTCAGTGAGCCCATTCAAAAAAATACAGGTGACAAAGTTATGCTCAATTATAAAACTGCTGTATTTCATAGCCTCTGAATAAGAAGTTTCTGAGCATCACAGTAACTGTCATTAGGGAAATTCTGAGGATCTTCTAGTACAAGGTGTCCTACTGTCTAAAGACACCTGCTATGCAAACCATTGAATTGCTGAAAACGTGGCCTGAGAGCACAAGGCAAAAGAAATTGAAAAACAAGTCAGCTGATGCTTCTTGTGAGGCAGAAGCTGTAATTCAAATGTTTGTTGGGAATCACTGCTACCTCCACACACAATAAAACAGTAAAAATAATGCAGAGTCACGCCTCTCCCACAAATCCACATATGAAACTCTTTGAAGCTTGCAGTTATCTCCTCTGACTACAGCGTAGCACTGCTGAAGAGAAACAAGTGAGCTTGGCAAATATGGACTAGAACTAGTCAGAAGTTTACAACTAACACTGGCATTTTTCAAACAAAAATGTCCCTTCTTCAGAGGAAATACCAAGTTTTGAAGAACATTTGCTGGTCCAAAACTCCCAAAATTCTCATTCCTACCATTTTTTTCTGCAAGTACAAACTTCCCTTAGGTTTACAACCAGATTCAAGGAAGACAACATGAGATCTTTTTTCTTACTTAGTTTTTAACCGGATGTGGCAATTTAGAAAGCTGAGCAGAAGTCAGTATATCATGCTCAGAGCAACCAGACGAATAATCACTGAAGAAATATGTGCAGAATGGTAGATAATTGTATTATCATTAAATTAAATAAAATAAACATATATTTAAAAAATCAGGCATAAATGCAGGCATGTCACTAACAAACTACAGGCTCACTTCTTCAATATTTCAGCCATCCTACCTCATTATTGACTTCAGCAGGTTTTTTCTTTGTTTCTCCAATGTCCAAATAGCTGTGGAAAGAAAACAGGTTTGATTATTTACAGAAGCATCTAACCTACACAATACAAATATTCTACACTTTTTTTCATACATGAAGGTTTTAAAACTTGTCATGCTTCAAAATAACAGAAAAAGTAAATAATTAATAAGAGACTGTTAATATAAATCTTCAGGCTAGCCCTCTGGGCTAATACAAAAGACGGGAGAACCAACCACCTACCTTCAAGTCACTGGTGATTAGAACAGACCATCAATAAGCCCCTCATCAGAAAAAAGCTCATATACAACTGTGAAGTGGATCAATAAGTCTCAGAACAGTATCACCCTACCGGATTTTTCAAAGTCATCATGTTGCCTCTTAGTTTCTCACAATAAGTCTCTGAGAGATTTAAAGTTTTCCTGCACACCCAAGTTTAACTGAGGGCATCAGCTAAAGTTCAAAAGGATCTACACCACCTGGGTTTCAATAGAATGTGGACGCATCTGAACACTTGTCTCTTGTGGCTGGATGAACCAATAGCAGCTTCATAATTATTTTATGGATAAAATACAAGCCTCAACTAGACAAGCAAACAAAATACATCCTTTTGAACAATATTATGTTATGCCTGTGATGTTCCCTGTTCTCACTTCCAGTGGGAAGGTGCTTTACCAGGCTTTTAAGACTAGAGACCTTATTTGAGAAGTCAGGTATACGTAAAGCCAAGCATCAGTGCAGGTTCACCAAAAGACCTCAGAGCTCACAACACATCTGCAGCTCCTCAGTAATGTCATGCTCTGTAGTTAATGACTGGGATCAGATTTGTTTGCCAGAAGAAACTTTCCTACTTGGCCAGAGCTGAGAATTCATGGGACCTGAATGAAGGTGCAAAAGCAGTAAAGAGAAAAAAAGAAAAAAAAAAAAGAGAGAAAGAAAAAACATCATTCTTTCTTTGAAGGAATGGCAATCATTTATCAAATTATCACAGAATGGTCACAGGGATATAAAGGCTTCATTGTGAGGGGACACCAAGACACAGCAAAGCTGCCAGGCCATGCTTGAAAGTGCATGCCAATGCTTTGAGAAAGGTAAGTGTAGTAACACAGGATAATATTTTCAAAAGCTTCATGTTTAAAAACAAACAATAAGAACTGTTCCAAGCTCTCAGTGTAAAAAGGAAGGAGTTCTCCTTAGACCAAAACCAAGAAGTCTTACAGCCTGCAAGACTGAAAAGAAGTAAGTGCCTCAGAGAAAATGGTTCCAACAGCCTCTAACAACAGCTACTGACTGTGGTTCTTGTTTTGCAGACATCTGTAAATTACTTCACCAAAAAAAGTGACAAAGAAAAGCAAATACATAGTCAAAGGCTTAAATTCACTATGCAGAGGTCTGGGCATTCAGTCATCAAATTTCAGGGACCTGCAAATCTGAAAAGATCTAAATAGAAGCAAAGGAGCTTTTTTGGATGATGGCACTCAAAAAAATGTCAGACCAAAAACTTTACAAAACTATTCTCACTTGCTAAGAAAGCAGAAATGCTTCCAACCAATGGCTAGCCAAGCCAGCAATGAAACTACAGCATTGTTTAGAAAGACACTGCTGGAGAGAGGACAATCTACCACTGATGAACGAGCACGGATACAAAGTAAATGGGCAAAGGAAGGCAGATGGTAGAGCAGCATGCTAAAAAAGAAGCTAAAAATTGAAACCAGCTCCAGCGCAGATAATTTTCCTTCAGGAAGCTGAGAGATGGGAAGAACTCCACAGGGGTGCAGCCTATATGTGCACTCTCACTCACCAGTGCAACAACTACAATATACCAACACACCTCACCATGTATACACCAAAAAAAGGTGTGTTAACTTAGCACCCCTGTAAATGACAAAACAAGCTGGAAAACTTGTTATGTGTTCCAAAAATTACCAACATCGACTAAAAATTCCACCCTTAAAGAAAATTTCTATGTATTTTTTTCTAAAAGCATAATTTCTAAATGCTGATTGTTTTATTTTATTTAAAAAAATAAAGATAATAGCAGTATATATAGAATATATGCCCTCAGAGCTATCAATCCTAAAACTTTAATATTCAGGGTTTGGCTCATGTGCTAAAGGTAAGCACAGTTTAGTGTAGAATTCACTGTGAACAGGAAAGAAAAAGATTCACTTCTCAGGGTGAGGCATCTGAAAAGAAACAAATGCACTGCTTGAAGCAGAACAATGACACTTTCAACTTCTGCTACTCCTTGGATACTTTCTCCATTACACTCCCACAGCTCCCACAGAAGCGCCACAAGCCTCCATTTCAAAGTTCAGCCCTGCATAGTCTATCATAGCAATTAATATGTCCAATAAGAATCACTGGGGGAAAAAATAAAATTAAAAAAAAAAAAAAAATCAAACTTCTCGCTGCCATCAGACCAGGCTCAGATCCTTTAAGGCAGATGCTTTGGTCTCTCACAGCTGTAACTGTTTCCCTGTGACACATTACACAAACATACACATTTTTCTTTAATTCCTTTGCTTCCTTTCAGAAAATAGTTCCTTCCAATTAACACTTCCTCTCCTCTGACTTTTCTGGCTAAGATGTGTCCCTAATTACCACTCTGTCTACAACCCAATTAAGAACAACTTCAACATTAAGCCCTTCAGCTTGTCTTTAATGCTCATAAAAGCACTGCCAACATTTCCAGCACACTGTAAACAAATACTAATAAGTGAACAACTCCAATTCTGAATGCAGAAATGGAAGGGATCTCAAGTCATCCCATTTATCCTCTCTACAGCGCAGGACTATGACATATTATCAAGGGATACATAAAAACAGCCTGGTTTTACCCAGTTCTTTAGGTTAGCTTTTCTTAAAGTATTCTCTTTGTTGGCCTTTAATAACTCAGTACCCTGTTGCACGTTGCAAAAATAAAAGTCAGAAAAACTCTCACCATAAAACTCTGACCATAAAGTGTGAACTGACAAAAAGAAATGCCCCACCCAATATAAATCCAGAGTGTCCAACTCTCTAAGCAGTGCATGCTAATGTCACTTACTTACTTTTAGCCTATCAAACACAAAACATATTTAGGGAGGTGGGACACGATGTGCTGATAACTAACAACTTTAAGCTGTCTACAGAATCACAGGGTTTAATATCAAAAAGATATGGTAGATCTTTCTTTGAGTTGAGCACTGCATTTGACATGGAAAAGAGTAAGTACTGTTGGAAAAGGGCTTATATTTAGCCTGTCATACATCTTTCTCTCTGGCTTTCCTACTGAAGTGGAAGAAGATTCTTTAGAAGCAGGTAGTGACAGAAATGGTAAGGGTGATTATGATAGAGATCCTGTTCATTACACAGAGAGTTTTGTCCTGAAACATAATGAGCCACTAATGAGTTCTCCTGAAAAATATAGTGTCCTCAATCTACAGAACCAAGATGAAGACATTGTAAAGGTGGTAGTAGATGATACAAATTCTCAACCACCTCCAGAAAGGGTTTGTTAATTTTGAGATTTATTTCTATAAATTCAACTGTAGGAAAAATGCCCACAAAGACTGAGCAAAACATTTAATAGTCAATATGAAATCCACGGATAGAATTAAGAATAGTTACTGACCACATGCAGAGCCACTCTGGAAACACACCTAAAAGCCCAGACCTCCTTCACATTATTCTCCCAGTGACTCACTAGAAAACAGACAAACTGGCAGGTTAATTTTTGGCGTCCACGTAGGAAAAAGAATGTAAATCGTCATCTTTTAAATAACAGGAGGGACATAAAAAGGCTATATACATACCCAAAATGAACAGAAGTGATGGAGAGGCAGATAGCTGGGTAGAATACTTCAGACTTTTAAAAAATAATGAGAAAGGAAGCATCGGGAATTGAATTCCCAGACTCATCAACTTCATGGCAGGACTGTCAACACTCCACTGTTCTATCGCTTTCACCCTGTTACCCCTGAGCACAAATACTGATACTGGCCCTTCAGCTGAGCACAGACATCACAACAACGTGCCACTCCCGCATGTCCTCTGGGTTAAAGGGCTACTTCTCTCTCCTCTTCTACTGTCATGTCAAGGAGATGTCACTATGACTCATGGTACGAGTACCCTTTCTGGGGCTCACCTCTAAAGGCGCTTTTCCTTTTGCCCTGGGTGACAGCTTCTAAGTTCTCTTTCCGCAATGACTAATAAAAGGGACAGAGTGAGGGGTCGTCTGAAGCACTGCCACAGTGCCAAACCCCAAGTGCTGATATTCATTTCCCTGTAAATCTCACATTTCAGCCACTCACTTGAGTTTCTTGAAGGCCTCCCTGCCACCAGCCACGTACTGCTCTCCACTCTGGAGCTCCTCCAGCTGTCGGACACGATGCCCACCCCGGGGGGTATAGATGTTTCGCACAGCTCCAAAGGGTGCCTGCACCCCGCCCGTCACCTCTTTCAGGAACACATCAAAGTTGGACACCTTCTTCTCATGGATGACAATGCGGCGCCCCGGGAAGAAAGGGTCCCCGTTGCGATACACCAGCACGCTCTTCACGGTCGGCTGCGAGAGCCACGACCCCTTTGTGCCAGGACTAGTCATGCTGGTGCCTTCGCGTCTCCGCTGCAGCCCCAGCCGCCCAGCCGCGCTGCCTGCACCTGTTCGCTCGGGAGAGGCTCCTGCCCGGGAACCCCTCCGGCCCTGACACCTCCCTGCGCGGGGTGCGGCGCCCACGCCCCCGCCGGGCACATGGGCACACCTCCCGGGATGCAGGGAGCGATCACGGCTCGCCGGGCCTGGGCGCAGCCCAGCGCAGCCTGTACACAGCGGCTCCTCCCAGGCAACCAGCGCGCTGCTCCGGGTGCCGGGGGAGCTTGGCGCGGGGAACGCCAACCCCGGCGGAAAAACGCGGCGTGACACTCGAGCCGGCACAGCAGGGACACGGACTGCCGGGGACCCGCGGCCTCCCGGGGCCTTTATCCTCCGGCTCTGACATCACGGAAAGCCCTACCGCCCTGTATTCCTCGGGAAACTTTACCCCGCGTGTGCCCGGCCTCCCGCTGGACAGCCAGGCGAGAGCCTGCCAGGAGCCTGCCCGGCCCAGAGCTACCGCGGGAAGGAGGGCGAGGGGGCCGCGGGGGGCAGAGGGAACGGGATCCGAGAGAGGGAAATACCCGCTCTGCCTCCTGCTGCCCGACTGCCGCCTGTTCCACAAGGGAAGGGCCGGCGGCCGAGCTGCCCCGGCCGGGGAAGTGCCGGCAGCGGGGAAATGCCGAGGCGGCGCAGCGCTGCCGCCGCACTCTGGCACACCCTGGGGACAAGAAGCTGTAAAACCTGAGAGAAAGTAAAACAGAAGTGCCTTCAATTCAAATATAATTCCTTTAACAACCTCTTTTCCCCGCTGATAGTCTCAAGTCTAAAACTGTACTAGACCCTCCTACCTGGATTTGTTCAGTGTACAGTAAATATTGTCTTTTCAAATGGGTTTTAACACGCGGGATGGAATGAAATTCCTTTCCTTTTATCTTACCTCCTTTGATGGGAAAATTACCCCCCTGCTGTGAATTACAACAGAGCAGTTAACCATTACAAAAAGAGCAATTTCAGGGTGAGGGCAGTCAAACATGCTACTGTTACTGGTTAACAACTAAAGATCCCCAGTTGCTGCTGGTCTCCTTCTGACTAATAAAGGGGAGAACCAAGCATTTGTCATCCTCGAATTAATACTGTTTAACATACATACAGGAACTACAGTAACCTGAAGGGAAATTTTTGTTATTAAGGATTATGCTTTTGAGTAAAAAACAAAAAATTCTGATGACCCTCGCACCACTCTGCATTCAAGTAGTGATATGTCAACTATCTGCTATTTTATGCCAGATTCTACCACATTTGTTGATCTTAGGCCTAATTTGTAATCACACAACATCTTTGACATAGGAGTAAGACACTGAATATTTTCTTGGTGCACCCATTTTGATACTTGTGCTACTCCAAAATACTATTGGTCTTTACCTATGGCCACGATAGTTATGGTCACTTTATGGATTGCAATAAAACATCCCTTAAATGGCAGCAGAGCAGTGCTAGCCTTAAAGCAGCCTAAAATTGGTGGACAAAGCCTTTGTTTTCCATCTCACCTAAGTACAACGACTGACCAAAAGCTAAGAAAAGGTTAGACACTTCAGTCCATAATAGCAGTGCCTTGAATCACGACAATCTGCTCCTTCTAGCTTTTCCAAGGTCTGACCTTTTATTCCCACTATTGTTTCACTTTGTAATTAATCTCCTATCACATTCTCAACAGCAAGGAGACAAGCTGCTGAACCCACTGACATGATTAAGATAAATGCAGAGACACATAATCTCATTATGATGGAGCAGCATCAGACGTCTCATCTTACATGAGGTTGGTGCATGACAGGACGTCTGTCAGGTTGTGTGTCAGGATCCCCTGAGGTCACAAAACGAGCATAACATAACATAATGTTGGGGGATGTGATGAGAGCATAGCCATGGCATAGCGTAGCATCAAACAGGGTCACTTTTTCTGCACCAGAATGCCGTGAGGTCTCTGCCATTTCAGAACCAGGACAGATTTTGCAGCTTGTTGCAGGGCCTTGCCAGCTATGCTCAGTGACAGCAAAACATGAAGTCACGAAGACAGAAATGTCCTAGTGCTGAAGAAAAGACCGACAAAATGGGCAGAATGGAAAAGGATAAAGTTTCTAAACACAGAATGAAAAATTCAGCTTATTCTCTTGCACACGGTACTGAGAATCACACTTAGTAACTGCACCTCTGCGCAGTTTATCAGAAAATCAGACTAGGCAATAGCAGCCACTTTATTCCCATCTGCAAGTTGGGAGTAGCCAGACTGTCTGCACTGGCAGTTTAAAGCACATAAATACCAAGCGGTTTGGCTCACATTAATACACTAGAAGAAGTAAAATACCGATGCAGTTGTAATTTTTAAAGCCCATGTTACAGCAAATTCACCTACTTGCTCAACTGCCAGATCAAAAACTCCTTAGAATACCACAATCAATTATTTTTGCTTTAAAAAATACCTTAGACAATCACAGTTTAAGCTACAGCTTTTGATCACACAGGTCCCGTCCAACAGTATTCTTGAGACAGCCAAGATGCTGAAGGATTACGTAGGGAAAAGGCTTTAGCAAACCTGTAGAGGCACAAAAGGGGATGGTTCTCCACGGAAAAAACAAATTCCATTAATTCCCTTAAGTAAGGAAAAAGTTGAAAGATTACCTTTCACGTGGTCTTGGTATAGAGTAATGAAAGTGAAGTCATCCTCCTTAAGCAAAGATTTCTCAGTGTGTTACTGTAGCTACCTTTGATCAAGGGACCTGAGATTATCAGTCGGGTATTCCTGATTCATTCATGTAAGAGCAATTATTGTAAACATGAGTGGGTTTTTTGGTAAGTTTTCTATGGGGTCTTTTTGATCTCTTCTTGTGTAGCTTCACTCATCATCCACTAAACACTCTGGTGGCAAATGTGGGTTTTTTGTTAATCTGGCTTTTTGTTTGTTGTTTGTTGTTCTGATTTTTATTTTTTTTTCAATGTGAATAAAATTGCATATTTATTTTATGAGAAGAAACAGGTCACAGGTACAGGCACATACCTGTATATAAAAATGATTGATAAATGAACAAGTTATACACTAAAAATTGTCTGTAGACCAAGATGCCTTTTTACCATAATTTTACCAAAAAGTTCTCTGAGCTTTTCTTCAGCAGAGATTTACAAGGACCCCTCTGATGATAGCTACGGTTTCCTCCTCTTTCTGTGTGTTTTTCCTTGGTGTTTCTGCTCCTTCTCTCGCACAAAGCCCAGCTGCAATCAGAGCAGTCCCCCATGTCTGCACTGACATTCAGCTGGCAGAGGAACTAGTTGCTCGTGTCATTCAACCTCACAAATACCTTCTGGTTTGGATGGCAGTTTCATGACTAAGCAAGCCTGTGCTGGAGCTATCCTTGCTTTTTGGCTGGATGAAGAACCAGCCATCATGCCTGTCTGTCAGTGAGCCTCTTCAACAAACAGCAGATGAGCTTGGCCCACTATTTTTTTGACGATATTCAGCAAACCACTCCCAAAGGTTGGCACTGCAGGATGGACTGGATACCTGACATGTGCCTACAGCAGAATCAACAAGCAGCTTGCTGGTATTTAGAGCTGCAATAAATAGATGACAGTTCTAGATCTCCAGTTATCTTTTGCCAGCAACAGTGTAAAATCAGACATTGTGTGTGTGCTTCATGACTTGTCCCTGGCGCCGATGTGCTGCCTTCACCTCTGAACACAGAGGTGACCCCTGGTTATTGTCTGTCCTTCCAGACAGCTGCAGTGGTGGCTGATAATGCAGCTGTAATGAGATACAATACCAGTGCTTCCTGATACATTGGTCTGTTGGATCGTACACAGCAGAGTTCATATCAATACATATTCAGTGCAAAGTTACATCATCTTATTTCCAACACTTCCATTGTCTTCTGTGCAGCCAGAAAAACAGACGAACAAAGGAAAAACAAATAGATCAACCCAGCAGCTTTTCCCTTTTTATTGAAGAGTGTGAAATGTCAGCTGTGTAAGACTTACTGCACATTCATAAAATAGAAATTTCTGGCAGATATCCTTTAGATGCTTCCCTAGTTTTTGCATTCCAACATGCAGAGCCAACATAAGCTGACATTAATTGCCAGCAGTGGTGTGCACTGGTTTCCTGCCTTCCTGAGGTATTTTCTGTGTTGTCTGGTGTTTCCAAATATTAAGTATCTCTGACATCCGAGAGATTAAATTACTGTCGTGTGGGGAGAGATAAGACAGAATTGGGTTACGGGCTGTGGGACGTGGCTGCAGAGGCACATGGCAGCACAAAGGAGCACATGGCAGCACAGAGAAGCTTGTCTCCACTGGACCCTGGGGTGAGGAGGTGTCACACAGTAGACCCCTACGGAGAGGAGGCTGCCCGGCACTGATGGACGGGTGAACAGCGAGTGATCACCCCACAGAAGGACATTTAGAAAGTGTGTTGCTGATGTGGCAACACAGGATAGGTCACACTGTGAGATTTACCATGTAAGGAAATACTGTGCCTCGGAAAAGTGTATAAAACCAGCTCGTTTCTTTTGAATAAATGATTCAGATTCCCTGCCGGTCTGGGTCTGTGTCTGGGTCACTCACAGTGTTGCACATACTGCCACGTGCTAAGATTAACCAAAACTTGAGCTAAAATACTCCATTTAGAGTAGATTTCAGCTTTTTATCAAGTATGAATGGGGCCAACATTTGCAGACAGGCATAGTTACCCTGAAACTGAAAACCTCTGATGGCTTCAGTCTACATATCCATGCTATCCATAACTCCTGTGGAACTTTTTCATTGAATTACTTCCTTGTGAGGCCATTCATCTTTATGCAAGGTGTGCATAAACCATCCTTCTGATTCTGTGCATGTCAATCCTCTTTGAACAAAGGCTCATCTATGTATATTAATGTAGGTATGTACACACAAACATACAAATGCACAGGTTGTGATGCAGGAAAGGAGAGGACAGCGTTGTTAAAAATATTCTAATAAAATAATTGATTTAATCATATAAAAGAGTTAGTTATGATTAAAAGTAGGAAATTGTAAAATACAAGGTATAGCAATATCAGGAGTGCTGTCTTTAAAACATGCAACCATAGAAACATAACCAAGAAGTTACTGGATTTTTTATGTTTTGTTCAACAAACTATGGAGACCGTCATGCACACCAGTTATGCTGCTCAGAAACCCCCTACCCTTCCCATCTTAATTTGAATGTCAAGGATTCCAATCAGTAGAGCTCAGCAGAGATGACTGATGATTGTCTTAGGGTACAAATATCAATGAAGTTATATAACTAGCAAAACCAATTATTGCAAAGGTTAAATTTAAGAGCGGACGTATTAGGCATAGTATGTAAAACAACTTATGTAACAATGACTTGGCAGAAAAAGTATACAAAATTGATGGATTTTGTTTACTAAGTGGAACGCGTTTGGAGGAGTAATCCCATATGTTCCCTGCGCCGAAATAAAGAAGTGTCTCCTTATTCACATCATATTGGTGTTGGATAAGTTTCTTTCATCCCGTTTGGTGACACCCTTGTCTTCCTGACTCAGACCGGTGTTCAGATTTGTGCCTTCCTCTTGGAGCAGCCACACTGCACGGATCATTTCATTAATCACTTCCTTTGTTATTTCCCCGCTAAGGATTAATGAGTACTCTAAGTACATTCTGATAACACGTCCCGCTGAAGGGTTTGGACGCAGGCTTTGCCTCCAGGCCAGTTTACACTGCAGCCGAACCAGCCAAAGGAAGGATACAGCTGCTACCTGCAGGGGTATCCTTTTGTGTATGAAAGCTGCAGTTTAAAAAGAGTATCTGACAGTGGAAGCTTGTATACTGCTAATGAAACTTTTACATCTCAACTACTCAGGTTGTCTTTATCTTAAATGCAGAACAAGAGCAAGCAAATTTTATTCCAAGGTGTTTGCTGGGGACAAAATTGTACTTCACTTGGGAAAAAAACCCCGTATTTTAGAAGGAAAATCATCAGGAAGTGGCCAAATGCGGCAGGGAAAATCCCAGCCACAGTAAGGTGTGCTCGCGTGATGAGCACTGCTGGAGCTGGGATTTTAAGAACACTTGTGTCTTTGAGAGGACTTATCCATTTAATTGGATTTTCAATTCGAACCTACCTCATTAGAGGAGCTCAGGTGAGCTTCAAGGGGTTCTTGTTTTTTTTTCCCATTCTCACAAATCATCACGTACAAAAACCAGTTAATGTCAGTAGGGTTGAACACAGGCTGGGTGAGGAGGTGGTGAGAAGGAACATGGCTTTGTGCATCTATAAAACAATGACTATGAACTTTCAGGGCGCCACTGAGTTATCTCAGATAGTTTAGA
>VZTI01000079.1:363595-401190 GCA_013397865.1 Struthidea cinerea
GGGGGGTTCCTTAAATCTTAAGGCATCATAAAAGCAGATGGATTTGTGTCTCGGAAAACATCCCTACTTCTAAATCGTTGGTTTGAGGTACTCTGATATGAGGACCAGTTACAGTACATAGTGTTGATTAAGATGCTTTTCTAAGGCCCAGTATCTGCTGGAAGCTCTCTGGCTCTAATTGTGAAGGCAGGTCAACTCTTGGAAGTGCTGCAATCAGGAGTTTCTTCTTAAGTTTATCAGGGCTTTCTAATACCTTTTAGAAATATTAGTCCTGTGTCTTGGTAGCTGCACTTCTAAGCAAACATAGGATTTGGTGAAAAACAAGCTCTCTCTATGCTGTCTTTTTAAAGGAGACTGGAGGATGTTTGCAAGCTGCTTGGTTTGCACATCGTATTTTTCTTTTAAATATATATATATAGTGAAAAATGACATTATTAGTGCCAGTGAAGGAAGGTGAAGCCTCCTTGTTGATAACGAAAAGCAGTCGTTCTGCAACAAGGTGCCATGTAACCTCCACTGCAGCTCTACTGGAATGCATGCTTAGGTAGGCTTAATTCACTGGAAGCCAGTTTAAAAGCCAGTAATGTACGATTAAGCTACATTGTTTATGAGCAAAACAATAAACTTTATCATTAATCCAGACATGGCAGTCTTTCCAAGAAAATAGTTTTACTAGGAAATGCTAGTGTTAAATGAATAATATGAATGGCAGATGCTAAGACAAGAAGTATTTGTGTGCAGGCTACATGCTAAATAGCATGTCTTTGCAGTACTTGACGTGGGCACAAGGCCTAGCCACACAATCCGTGGAACTCTTTACTTTTTAAATTTTATTTGTAAATTTCTCAGAGTGTTCCAGAGCAAATAGCTGAATTTT
Source organism: Struthidea cinerea (assembly GCA_013397865.1). NCBI lineage: Eukaryota > Metazoa > Chordata > Aves > Passeriformes > Corcoracidae > Struthidea > Struthidea cinerea. The sequence goes on from VZTI01000079.1 coordinate 364,473, forward strand.
TAATCCCAGGTATAGGATGCCCTGCTGGTCACCTCTCCGAGAGCTCCAGTAATAGGATGTGTAGGAATAGCTCAAAGCTGTGCCAGGGGAGGTTTAGACTGGGCATTAGGAAGCAACTCTTTACCAAGAGGGTAGTCAGACCATGGAACAGGCCTTCTGGAGAGGTGGTCGATGTCCCAAGCCTGTCAGCGTTTGAAGCATTTGGACAGCATCCTTAGTAGCAGGCTTTAACTTCTGGTCAGTTCTGAACTGATCAAGCAGCTGGACTCTGATCTCTGAGTAGGTCTCTTCCAACAGAAATAGTCTGTTCTAAGTCTGGTCCTCTGTAAATCACCTTAACAAGGTTTGTGTAGGAACGTGGTCACGCCGATGACACTGGTCACAAACAGTGAAATGTGGCCATTTCATGCAATTATTTTGCTTACTTGGGATGAAGTGTGAATAGAGGGCATAAAAAGGTGCTTTCTCTTCAATAATGTGTTTTCCATTTGGCTTCTAGGGAAGTGCCAATAATTTTAGAAATTGATTTCTTCTTTTATAGTGGTTCTGTGAAAAAAATATTTCTTTTTCCATTTCTCCAGATGAAATTTGACAAAGAGGGAAACACTACCTATTTTGGTAAGTTTTCATTGTCATTTTGTGTGGGGTGTGTTTGACTTTTTCCTTGTCCAATACAGAAAAGCCCAATTGGAAATTGACGTGGGTTAAAAAATCATGTTTTGGATACTTGAGTGTGTTTATTTGGGATGTTGCCACATTTCCTCTGTTTTGCTGCCTTCCACTGGGCCTTCATAGAATCTTTATTGTTATAGTTTTTGTATATTTTTAAGTAATATTTTGAAAATAATGTATTACCATCTCTCACAGGAAGGTAATTTTTGCTTTGCCTTTTTTCTTTTTGACCAGCGTGCTACTTTCCCTGCCTCGTCTGTCCATGTAGGATTACATGTGCTTGCTCAAAGGAGTCACTTATTTCTGATGTGAAATTAATTGTCATGGCCAACTTTGTCACTTACATCTAGAATTATTTCATTCAAGATACAGTCTTTTAAACTTTGTAGAAAATAACTTAGATTGAGGAGTCAACGGGAAGAAAACTTTTGAAGATAGCTGGGTTTTTTTGTTGTGGGACTTGGTAACACACTAAGATGTAATTTCAGAACATGTATGCTTGTCCTCTAAATGTCTTCATCTAAAAATATTTTCATGATAGAAAAGAAGAAAACAGAATTGTACCAGGAGTTGGGTCTTCAAGCTCGAGATCTAAGATTTCAACATGTGATGAGCATTGCAACCAGGAACAACAGGATCATCATGAGAATGGAGGTAATGGTTTCCCTATAGCTGAGTATAAACCTGTCTCATCCTTGCACTTTGATTTTCTTGCACAGTTCTAACAGCAGCTTTCTGTGACATGCAGTCCAGCAGTAAATGTGTCTTTGGAGCTCTGCCTAGCAATCAGAGTGCGAGTTCACCAACTGTACACATTGGTGACCATTTTCCTGGTTGGGCACAGGAGAAACATTGCTAACATTGTCACAGAAGTAAAGGCTTGTGAGGAGCCTCTGCTCAATCCCTGGCACAGTGCTGTGTCTGAGCCTCTTTGCAGTTAGCATGAGATTGTGTTATTTTTCCACCAATTTGAAGATTGGTTTTATCAAAGCCCAAGTCATCAAATGTGCAACAGAGTTATGAGAAATCTTGAGCTATTTTTTTTTTCAGACTCCTTACATGTACTGTCTTTTTCAGTTCTTGAAGGCTGTCATAACACCAGAGTTTCTTCTGATACTAGATTATCGTAATTTAAGTCTGGAACACTGGCTCCTCAATGAACTAGCATCTCAGCTGGCTGGGGAAGGTCAGCTAGTCACATATTCCCTGCCCTTTGAATTCCGAGCCATAGAAGCAATCCTGCAGTACTGGGTGAGCTATCTCATTTTTTAAAAATGTTTGGGAAGTTCTCACTACATAGTAAAGGGCATTTACATGCACATATGTTCTAGTTTGAAAACAAACCAGTGGGAGGCACTAAGTCAGAATAACAATTTAATAGGGAAATAATAATAATGATTAAAAAAAAAGGTAAAGGCAGAAAAAACCAGTGGGTTAAACTGACAGAGTCAGGATACAACCTGACACCCTGTTGATCAGGGTGGCAATAGCAGTCCAGTAAGACGGTGGCTGCAGTCCTCCTGAAGTGGTGGATGTGGCTCTGTCGAAGCGGTGGTCCGGTCGAAGGGTCTGCTCTTCCTCAGAAGGTCCAGTGGTGGCTGTGTAGCTCCTGTCCTCTGGGAAATCCAGAGGAAAGGGTATCTGTGATGTCCAGAGTCTCAGATTATATGCAGGATGGAACACCTGGCTCCTCCCCCTGGGCGGAGCATCCCACAATGGGATGATGAGTCATGAGGCCAGGTGTTGATGGGCTCATTAACAGAAGATAATTCAGGGGGGGGAGTTATCTCTGAGTAATGTGGCAAGGCATTGATGGGCCATTAGCAGAAAGATAGACTGGGGGGAGGAGGGCTGGAAACACTACCCCACCTGGTTTTAACAACTCATGGTAATAGAATATACTGCAACCCAGGACAACATACTTTTAAATGTATTCTGCACTTTCTCTTTTTATTGTTTTGACCCTTGTTGCTTTAGTTCTTACAGTATTGTGTGTATTCTGTGTTTTCATTCCCTTTCCAATAAAGTGCTTTTGGATATGATGGCTTCAGCATCAATTGGATAATTAAAAAACAAGTCAGAATTCTTTTCTAGAAACATGTTGTAGCTGAAATGAAAATCACAGAAAAGTGCTGAGGTTTTGGCCTCTTGACCAGGAGTCAGATAAATTTCTAGCTATCATAAGAAATCTGTGCTTGCTAATTCTAATATAACTTTTCTAGACAATAGTGGTTTAGTTTTATCAGCCTTATTGGTGTGGTTGTCACTGGGTTTCAGTTCACTTTTTATTAAATACTGTGTTTTGCACTGGCTTTATGTTTATGTGGTATCCATACAGAAGTATTTCCCAGGCACTGGAAAGCAGGTTGTGTTAACTACCTATTACTGTGAATTCTGTGTTGAGAGACAGGAGTCAGTTGCCCAAATCATTCTAAATGAATTATTTTAATTCTTATGAAGGATCATGTTGTTATCTAGATCAGCAAACTGCAAGGAAGACTTAACACTTTGCAGCCTCAGATCCTAGAGACACTGGAAGCTCTAGTGGACCCCAAGCTTTTATCTGTGGATAGGAGTAAACTACACATTCTCCTGCAAAATGGCAAGAGGTAACTAAGCTGTGAAGAGACTAGAAAATGACCATAGAAGATGGCATGCATTAAAATGTTAGAAAAATGGTATCTGATATTAATTTCCTAGATTACTGTAATGCTGGGTTGTGCATCTTATTTGGAAATGTAAAAATCAGTGTATGAATTACCTAGTGATACGGGGAAAAAGGAGTATAAATTCTGCATAGTCAGAAATACTGTTGTGCTTCCTAAATAGCATCTGACAGAACAAAATAATACCTAAGAGAATCAAACAGTGTGGAAATGTTCCCCTTAATGTACATCTATGTAAATCCGTGCTTGAGGTTACTAGTACAGAACTACCTTCATGTATTGGCCTCTCTGATATGACAGTGCAAACGTGCACTTGCTACATGCTCAAAGAGTGCTTGTTTTTCTGGCTTTCTGTATAAATACATCCAGAAACACCTCTGGATGCCTGTGTGTCTGTACCTCGCTGGTCCCGAGACAGATGACTGCCACAGCTAAGTGTGTGGCTTGTAGAGCATGTTTTGAAGGAGCTCTTGCAACCCCTCAAGAAGGTCTTCCCTGGCCACTCCGTCTGGCGAGGTTGCTGGCTGGCAGACTCATGCAGAGATTACCTTTGGGCCCTGGTGCCACTGCAGATTACTTGACTTTTTGCCTGTTCTTCCTTCAGCTTGTCAGAACTGGAAACAGATGTTAAAGTTTTCAAAGAAACAATTCTGGAGATCTTAGATGAAGAAGAAGTAATAGAAGAACTCTGTCTGTCTAAATGGACTGATCCACAAGTATTGTATGTATGTTTTGAAATCACATACATTTTTCTAACAGTGTATTTTGTTTGAGGAGAACTTGAACACTAAACTGGATGTTTACTGCTAAAAAGCGGAAAGAAAAAGTCTTTCTAATTTTTTTTTTAAGCCCTAATGCTTGCTCCTCAGAAACCATTGTAGTTGCCAGTTTGGAGAGGAACCCCATTGTTACACAGTTACAAATAGTTCTTGACATAACACGCCGGTTCATCTACCATGTGATGGAATGGGAGCAGGATGGCAGAAAAAGCAAGTGTTATTTTTCAATATAAATCAACACATTCTGGGAGCATTTTCCTCAGTTTCACCAAAATAAAAACCAGAGGCAGGTTTTAAAGCTTGTCTTGAATAGGTCAGACACCACACCTCCTTGACCAGAAGGGTTCTGAACACCTTGCTCTTAGCTTTTTGCTTACCAGGAGTACCTGAAGGAAAGAGGCCCTGGAGCAGTCTTGTGCACCTGAAGAAAGGCATTCTAGGACATGCAGAAACAATCCTGTTGCACTCTGGGGTTCTGGTGAAAGACAGCACACAGCAACAGCAGCACTGGTCACTTTAATAAAAACTAAAAAACTGAAAGATAATGTATACAATTTCCAAATATGTTTTGGGCTGAATTGTATTTAAATCTTGGGCACAGAGATGTGTTTTATGTATGAGAAGGTAACAGAAGCTACCTCCCAGGGTACTTTGTGAAGTTGCTGAATAATACTTTTGCCTAACTGCATTGCATGTACATACTAATACTGTTCACACAGTAGTGTGGGTTTGAAGTCTTGCTCTGCAGAGCTTCATCTAAATGTGCAGCAGAAGCTCAGTGTTCCAGAAGTGGGACATGGTTTGCATTTCTAATGCATCTTCTGGAGCAGTATCAGAGGTAGCAGCTCTAAATTCCAGCTGCTCCTGAGCCAGCTGCTGGTCTTTTTCCTGGTTTTGCTCACAGCCTTCCTTTAGACTTAATACAGTCTGCAGGCAAAGCCTTTGTTGCCTCATGGTAGACAGTGTGTAGGGGACATCTAGGAAAGATCCCAGTGTCACCTTATGCTCGTGTCAAGAGAAACCCACAGGCATCCCTTCTTTCAGACACTGTTGCAGTGGGGTAGGAGAGGTGGTAGGAGGTGTGCTGCTGGATGCAGTGAGGCAGTCTGTGCACGAGGCACACAGGGAAACACCAGCCATGACAACACATTTGCAAGCGGGCTGGCCATGTGTGAACAGCTCTTTTTCGCTCCAGGATTGATGCAACTGATATGTGGTACTTGATGAACTCGGGAAGCCTGAAAGGATGTGGAGGAGCCCAGTTAGGCAGATAGATGCCATCAGAGATCTTTGCAGCAGAACGGTGAGCTTAGCCTAGAAAGACGAGGCAGACCTCTTAGCTTTGGGTGAAGAAGCATCAGAATGTGGAAGACTCATGAGGCAGATGGAGGCTAGTTAATGCAAGCACATCCAGTGGCAGTTATTTTCACGTCTTTATGGCTGGCTTTATTTTGTATATCCTCAGAGGAGCTATGTAAATGTAAAGATACTCATCAAATATGACCTTCAGCTGCATCTGTAATACAGCAGATAGTGCTCTAAGGCTTTCAAGTCTGCAACTCATCTCCATGCAGTGAAAACCTCAAGGTCTGGAGGGCTTTCAAATCAGGTTCGCTAACACAGAGTTTCTGCCCCAGAAGAGAGAAACTAGATGCTCCGTTAAAGGTCCTCTGGGAGCTTACATGAGTTGATTTGTAAGACAGACGGCTTATTTTCTTGGAAAACCATTTTACAGAGGTTCCTTTAGCAGTCAGTAATGCCAGGAGAAGATTCATTAAAAATACCAGTCTCTAGAGAAATGAGATCATACCACAAAACAAAAAATTATGAACAATCTTCTTGGCTTTGCTGCTTAGTTTCCAAGCTCTTATGGGCCTCAGGTTTCATCTACACAATGCCAGAAACATGTGTTTCAGAGGAAGGCTGCTGTGCCAGCAGTAGCACTATGAAGTAGGATCAAAGTTTCTCAGATAGACTTCACTTAAGAGAGGAGCATCTTTTAATAGATGGTCTCTTTGGCTGCTTCATGATCCCAAAATGCTTTGCAGTAATTGCTGTGTATAGCTCAAATGCTTTACGACTGAACCATTTTAATATATGCCTAAACCATCTCCATCACTGTGTAACTGTTTTGTGTGTTGACTTTTGTTTATGTTTTATTTTTGGGAGTTTTTGACTGCACTGTTACCAGCTCTCACCACTTGAGGGCACCAAAACGTTGGGCATCTCCAGTCAAAATAGTTAGCATTTTGTAATAACTAATAATATATAAAATTTTTACAACTTTTTAGCTTTGTAACAGCTGAAAAACTTAAGATTTGTGGATTTTTGCATGCTTTAAGCACATCAAATGTTAACTGCTCTACTTAAAATAATTGACTGCCTATGCTGAGATGCTGATAAATATAAAAATATTTATTTTATTTTATACTGTTGGAACTGATGGAAGTTCCTCACCAAAAAGATTGGATTTTGTGGTGTAGCGTCTAACAGCACTCTTGTTCCCCACAACTCTTTACGTGCCTTAACACATCAGTAATATACTTCTATACAATACGTAGCTAACCAGGAAAATATAAATTGTTGCTCACAGTGAGGAGAGTACGTCTGGGATTGACCACGCAGAGGAAATGGAGCTGCTGTTGGAGAATTATTACAGACAAGCAGAAGATCTTTTAAATGAAGCTCGTGAACTCAGAGTACTGATTGATGACTCAGAAAGCATCATCTTTATCAACCTGGACAGGTTAGCTACCATCCATTAGATTGTCAAAAGCTGAGTGGAATTTAGACTTTCTTGGCCTAGACTTTGTCAAATCTGCCTACAAGGAAAGTTGGAGAATTCTGTCTTAGTGAGGGTTGAATGGACTTGTAGTCACAGCTGCATTGTGCTTTTCTTACCGTGAACTGGATAAAGCACAGCAAGAAGATAGCCTAATTAGTATGTGTAGTTAGTATGTACCTGTGTAGCTAGGCATCAGTCTTCCCTAGCAGAGAAACCCAGCTTCTACTAGATCCTTCTGGGGAGCTACTCAATACAGGAAATGTCTGCAAATTTAGAGGCATATTTAAATTCTGTTCTGAAAAGATTACTAGCCAGAGTCTGGCTAGGCTACTCAGGTTTTCAGTACAAGTTAAATTATTACTCTGTAGAGTGATACAAAAATTAATAATTTGGGAGCAAGTTTTCTCTTTCTCTCTGTATGCTACATTTTTCACTTTTAGTCAGATTTCTTAACTGAAAAAGAATTGTAGCTTGCACTTGCAAGAACATTCCATTCTGTCTTTGAGGTCAGCGTTTAATATTCTTTCTCCTCTACACTAAGGAGTTACCTGTAGAAGTAATTAGTGGATGCTGCATCAGGAAACCACAAAAATCTTTTTGTGAAAGACTTGAATATGGAATTCACCCAAACAGGCTCAAGTTTATAGTCTGCAGCATTTAGCAACTCTATTTTTTAATAAAATGTATTAATTTGCAAGGTAACAATAATTTTTCATCCATTGTGAATATGGACATAGACATTCCAGCCAGATGGTGGTGAGAGGACACAAATTTCAGCAGAAATTTACTGTTACTCTGTGTATATACACCTCTGAGAAGTGAGCAGTGCTGGAAAGTCTGATCATTGTTAAGCAGAACCTGCTGCCTTTAGAGGTGTCCTGATGCAGCAATGTCAAAATGATAGTCTCTTTGTACTGTTACTTCATTATCTTTGTCACAGGCTTACCTAATTCCAGCATGACTTCCTCTTTCACTATTTGATTTTAGTGCATGCTATATGGAATTTAAGAATTTAGGCAGCAAATCAATTTTTGGGTTCCCCTTACAGATGTTTCTCCCTTCTTTAGCCACCGTAATGTGATGATGAGGCTGAACTTGCAGCTGACCATGGGGACTTTCTCTGTCTCTCTCTTTGGACTCATAGGAGTTGCATTTGGTATGAACTTGGAGTCATCTCTTGAAGAGGTAAGGAACGAGTGCTGCATTTATCATAAAATGTGGGTCCTGCTCTTACAGCACATTTTATATTTGGTACAACCTCATTCTTTCCATAGACAAAGCTCCAGTGATTCATGTGTTCACACAGTCACTTCTTTTGTAAGCAAATTACTGCATGGCAAACTGCACAGTATTGCAGCCTTTTTTCTGTGTTAACAACCATAGAAAAGAAATGGGAAGACAAATTTTTTGGTTATATAAGTAGTTGACTATAAAGTAGTAATAAAGTTTCTTTAATGATCATCTATTCTGACAAGAGCAGCTTTGTCTTCCAGATACAAGGATATCTGGCAAGCAGCCAGGCTATTTCCAACACATCAGAGGAAGTACTCTACTATCAGTAATTGTTTATACCTCAGCTGGGGAGGAAGGGGTACAGACTGGGGGGTACAACTTCAAAACTGCACATGCCACCTTTAAAACAAATAAACAAAGCAAAGACTTCTTCCTTTTCAAATCAATTAAATATAAGGCCTGAATTTTTAAATTTCCCAATGAAGGAAGGAAAACTGCATGGAACAGTAACAGAATGCAGTACAGTGACCCTAAATAAAATGCTTTGCTATGAAACAGCCCTTTTGCAAAGGGGGGGGCTTGATGGTAGAGAGTTTACTGCTTCCTCCCATAAAGGGAGAAGACACTGGTGGGGAGTGAGAGATTGTCTTTGGGTAATCCGTTTTCTGGAGAGATAGTTGGATGACTAATGGGAGTGTTCTGTCAGTAGGACCCCAGGATATTTTGGCTGGTGACAGGGATTATGTTTCTGGGAAGTGGTCTGATGTGGCGGCGCTTACTTTCCTTCCTTGGGCGGCACCTGGAGCCTCCACTACCTCCTCACGTACGTATGGCTGGCCGGGGCTCCTGCCTCACACTCTGCGTGTACAGTCCATTCCTAAGGCAGAAAATAAGACGGATTAGAGGGGTAGGCCACAAAGCGCGGCGGAATTCAGCTCAGGGTCTGCTCCTTGACAGAGAAGGTGCTCCCTAGCTGGATTGAATGAGGTGGGGAGCCCCAGCACTGGCCAGAAGTTGAAGGTGCAGGCTTTTCTATGAGATGTGCCATATTTACTTTCACCTGGAAGCCCAAGGAAAGCTGAGGCTAATGGTAGAAGCAGCCCTCATCCTCCCCGCCACATACTAACTATGGATCTGTAGTCCCTGTCTTGTAAAAGAGTAAACAGAGCTAAGTGAGGACAAGCACTAGCTGTACCATCTGTCTGGAGAATGACGCCATGGTCGTGATGTCCTGACTCTCAGTCTGAAGTTTGTTATAGTTTCTCACATGCACACCAGTTATCTCTGGCATTGATGGCCGAGCTGTAGGAGGATTTCCAAGGATACCGTTCAGATGAGCATGTATGGGTCATTTTCCCTATTGACTACCCTTTCCTGGACTTGTGGAACTGTATCGTCTGCCTCATCTCTGCCTGTGATACTTACAGCAGACATATCAGTAGAGTCAAAAGTTAAGTGGCTACAAGTGACAAAGGGAGGCTTAGATAAACTCCCATTCTTCCATCCCCTCTTTTGCTACTAAGAGGCAGATGGAGGTAGTTTGTTGTGGATTGTTGACTATGGCTACAATTAGCTAGAATATCCTGAAGTGTAGCTCAAAACCAAGCCCAGCATATACTGACTGGCTTGGAGAAAGATACTGGAGGGTATTAGGGAGGGAGATGGCAAAGACACTGTTCTGAAAATAAGGGGAGAAAAATCAGGGTTCAGGCCTCTGTGTGGCTTTATGCCACATGTAGAGCAGTTTCTCATGTAATCACAGGCTATTTTGTTTCTTGCCTAGGTTCCTGCAGTTTTGAAAAAATCCCAACCAGCAGCTGGAAGAGTGGAGATAAAGACCAGCCTTAAAGGAGAAACATTTGGGCTGAGCAGAGGCACATTAACAAACCAGTAGGAACAGCAGGAATGAAGAGACTTCTGTTGTAACAGGGTGGACTTTGGACACTTTCCTTGTATTTGTTCTTCCTTACTGAAAACTGCAAGAATTTCTAAACTTGCTAATTTAATATATATTTTGTGCCAAAAACCTACAATGAGATTTTTAATGCTCATGCACAAAAGGAGAGAAACACAGGGAAAATAACAAAATGCTTTCTATGGTAGTTTCACCTCCACCCCGTGTATGTGCCTTTAGGTTTTTGTATCACATACATGTACTTACTTTTTGGGCATTCTGATTTTAAGTGTTTCTGTCAAATACTGCTTTGCTTAATGGCCTTTCTTACAGAGAACAGAATTTTTGGCTTAAAGGAGGACAGCAGTCAGCATTGATCAATAATTCTGGTTCTGAGCTGCAGATTTAGGAATCTGACTTCAAACATAAAAGAAAAATCCACCCCAAGAATGGCTTCTTGAATGGATTTTTAAGGCCCTATTTAATTGCAGAGAACAGGTTTTCCAAAGCAAAAAGCATACCTGCATCTCATGTGAAGCATGACTTCTAGATTGGCAGCAGTGAGAAACAATGCGCAATAAAAGGCTTTGAAATGTAGCTGCTAATCTTGTATATTCCTTAACAATTAATTCAGGCCCAAAACAGGCAGTTCTGGAACAAGGCAAGCGGGCCTATGGATAATGCCCACTTGCATTTTCCATCTGACACTATTTCAACACACACTGGTACAGCTGCAGATTAACAACTTGTGTTGTCATAATTCAAATTCTGGTAAAAAATCAACAGATGGGTTGTTGGTTTTTCTTCAGCTGGGCTCTGCTTTCTCTCTTCCCTCCAAGACAAAGCATGGACTAGTCTGCAGCACAGTAAGTAGCCAGGTTAGTTTGTGGAAGGCTGATGTCCTGTGATAGGCTGAAGGAAGGAGTAAAAGCCTTATGCCAACTATTTCTGTTTTTTCTTAGGACTTCTCTTTAAGGTTGTAGTTCTCCACTGGTTTCTCTCAGGTTGTAGAGGGAACATGAAATATGTCTAAATCACGTCACTCACTGTCCATTTCTTCTTTGGGATTTTTTTTATCTATCCGTAACACAGTGAGCAGCTCCTTAGGTGCCACCACATAAATCATTGTACTGGTAGGGATTGAAAAGACAGTAGCTGTAGCTGTCAACCTTATTCTCAGGACTAATGAGTCAAAGACGGAAATAAAAAGGTTCATAAATTAAAGTTGTGCAGGCCTGTGATCCTGGTTTGGTTCAAGTCAGTTGTACGTAGTTGTTTTCCAGCATTTCTTCTGTATGTGACTTTCAGTACAGGTATTAATGGCATGAGAAGGTGAGAAAGATAATGGGGCTTGTAATGCTTTTGAGTTCTTTAGTTGATTTTTTTTGCAGCCTTTTAGCTTAGCAGGTAAAGAAGTAAAAAACCTCCAAACTGAGCAATCCAGTGGAAGAAAACAATGGCTCACATACCTCAGCTAATAAACCCCAGGAATCTCAGTGTGTGAAGGGACATGGATGCTGATGTTTTTGAATGAGCTGTAGTTGCTTTAGACCAGAACTGATACGTGTTGGTGCAGCTCTTTGGGAAGCTTTCTAATAAGCTTTTGTGCAGGGAGGCTTCTGTGGACTCCTTTTGACTCTTTACCTGTACACGACTGACTTAAAGCACAATAAAAACATGGAGAGAAAGACATGTCTTCTACAAGACTGCTTTTTCTCTTTACAGACATAAGCAAATGTTTAAGGGTTTTCTTACAATTCAAGTAATCAAAATGCAGTCAAGTGCAATAAAATTATGTGGAGATCATACATAGAAAAAACAAAAGCCAGTGGAGAGTGTATGTTCAGAATGGAATTGCTACAGAATGTACTAGTTTTGTCAATTTTGATTTGAAAAGAAAACCTTTATTCTGCCCTTACAAGTGCACTGCTTTGTGCACTTGGTACTGCCTTGTACCACATTGTAAGGTAAGTACTGCAATCCCAGTTCTATCCAGTTAGTTCTTTCATGAAGTTCAGATTTAACTTCTTTTTAAAGTGTTCTGATATTTGGGCAAGTCCTCAAAGTAGATGCCAGAACACATTGTACATCAAGCTAATGTTCACCTTGTCTTTTTTGATTTGCTTAAAGCAACATCCTTTAAAGAGAATTCCTAGGAAGGTAAGTTGAAGTGTTTGATTTTGGAGTATGACCTTCAGAATTCTGTGCTATTTTATTTAAAATAAAAATGCTTTGCCTTTGGGAAGGAGGCAAGAGAGAGAAAACACATACACACATGTGTCTACAGACTAGCGTTGGTAATAATAGCATCAACACATTCTGCTGCTCAAGTTGTTTAATAGATAATTGATGCACACTCTGTTAAACCTGTTTCATACAAAATTAGTATTAATTAGTTAAAGACAATACTGTTAACAATAAAAGCCATTAACAATTCTATGTTACCATGGTCATGGAATTTTACATGAAAGCAGAAAGGATGTCAGAGTAATCAGCCACAATTGCAAAAGCATTTCCTAAAACTTCATCAGTCTTGTTCTTTTTTCCCTGGGAGATCCAAGCTGCACTATACCCTCAATGCAAGCCTTAAGACTTGAGGGAGAGAGAGACAGCCTTGTATCAGCACCCACCTTTCTGTCAGTCTTAAAGCTGCCCCTGCTCCATGCTTATTACTCTTTCAGTAACTTCCCATAACTTAGAATCCTTATCTTTATCACAGTATGTAAGGAATTGTAAATGATGTGCTGCAGTTTCCCAGTTTTGTCAAGAAGATACTCGAATCTGGCCAGTAAAGAAGGTGGCCACTGAACATTCCTTATATGGCCAAATACTACTACCAAAAATCCAGCTGCCTGCTCATTTCAACCTCTAAAAGGTTTTCAGAGCAGCTTGCTTGTTCTAGATAAGCGATGCTGCTGCCCACCACAGAATTCAGCAAAAGCTTGCTGACAGGGTCTGTTGGTTTGAGTGGGTTCAGGAAAGTAGCACAAATACTACAGAGATTCTTCGCTAGAAGACCAGGTGTGCCCTGGTCTTTGAGGCTACTGTGAACTTTTAGAACGAGTAGACAAAAAGCCTTCCACCAAGTCGAGCTTTCGCAGAACTTCTCTCTGCTGCCACTACAACTTCTGTCTGCCGGGATAAAGAGCAAAGGTTAGCAAAATGCAACTGCACGTGCATGGCTGTCTTAAGCTTCCCCCATGGATTTTGACCACCTCATTAGTGTCATATAGAAATGTGATGGGAAATGAGACACCCACCTCAGCCCACCTCATCAGAGTAGCAGCTAAGAAAATAGTTCGGCAAACAGACTTTATTTCATTTGGGGAACTGGAGCAAGATGGAACCAAATGAAATTAGTCTCTTGCCCATATGAACTGCTTCTCAGGGCTAATATCAAGACAGATGAACCTGGAGTGTGGACTAGAGTGGTGCCATAACAACAGAACACAAATGCTTGGAGAATAGCCACGCTTGCACTCAGCAGTGCGTTTGTTTCAGGTGTTGGATTATGCACCCTAACCTAGCTGAGAAGAATTTCCAGGTGCTTCCCCATTGAATGTTTTAACACAGGAAGTCAACCACCATTTGTTGAAGACCTCCTCAGCCTAGTACTGAGGCTTCCTCTGTACTCACACAGAGAACCCTAGTCCTCATGGAGGTGTTGTCAGAGTGAGCAGAACATTGGAACTCAGCTGAACAAGGACTAAGTAACTTTCTAGCTGAAAAAAAGGTTCCTCAGTGCATCATAGAAATGTAGCAATTGGCATTTGGCAAAAAACTGGGCATGTGAGGGAAACAAAGAGAAACAGGTATGCAAACACATCCTGAATCAGTCAGGTAAGAATTGGACCTCTCTGTGCTTAGAAACACGTGACTTGCAGTGTTTACTGCAAGTGATAGCCAGAACAACAAGCCTGTAAAGACTGAATGAGAGGAATGGTTTTGGGTGCTTGGTTTGCTCCACAGCTGAGCATCTACTTTGCATACAGGTTGGCATGAACAGTAAAGCCAGGAGGCACCTCTGCTGCATTTCCCATGAAACCTTTCAGCAAACTCCTAAGCAGTCTAGAATTCAGGCTGGTTTAAAGTGATTCAAATCTTTCAATCCAGGTGCCAAAATGTTGGCTACTCCATAGCTCATCAACCTATAAAATGGGTTTACTTATCAGTTCAGAGAATGACTTAGTTTAAAGAACTTAAGACTTTTGAAAATGTGTAAGATACATGTGAGGTGTTAGCTAGTATATGCAAGTGAGATACAAGGAGGTTATGAAACAACCAACAACAGTAATTTTCCTTACCTTTCTTTCAGATTTCACAGTGGTAACAGAACTCCCAAATCTTGATAGTTCCTATAAAATAACATTGCTGGTTATAATGCTGCTAGTTTTTTTAAGTAGGACTTTTTTGTTTCTCTGAGTAGCTTGTTTTCTGGTTACTTACGTCAGGAGAAATCAGAACATACTGTGCCTGAAGAAGAAAAAAAAGAGGAAATAAAGTCAGTGGAGGAGAGTAGAAGACCAGTATGATAACCCTGGCTCCTAAACAGCAAAGTAATTTAAGAACATACAGGAGGAGCCAAATTGCAGGGATTCAGAAACCTGAGAAAACCTTATGTTTTCTGGAACCAAGGCAGAACACACTCGGTATTTGTACCGGATGTAATTAGTCGTAATTCTAAACTCATGTCCAGCATTCACTTTCATGTTTTCTTACCCAGTCCTCAGGACAGGGAGATGTCCATGATGTGCAGTGGCCTGTCACATTCCCCGAGGATGCCTGTCTGCCATTGTAAATGTAAACGTGGCCAGCTGCCCCAGCAGCCAGGATTGAGGTGACACTGTTAGTTCGCAGTGGGGATCCCACAATCATTTCATCTGCACATATTACAAAGAGGACATAACACAGCAGAAGTGAATTAATGGTAAACCAAAACACAGGAGAGCTGGCGTTTACATGCCTCTAGATGCCACAATTCCTATTAATGATGGCAACTAAAATGTTTCAATTTCTGACTGAGTTGCTTGGGATTTAAGAGAGGCCTCCCTGTAAGGCACAATGGAATACTAATACAATTCAGTTGGGAAAGCAGACTGTGTTTAGCTGTTGTATGAGTATGTAGGTGACCAATTTTCCTGTTGCCAAAAGTTAAACACTTCACCTCTGGTCTAGATTCATCAAGCTTTACCTAGCCCATCGTTATCCAGATCACTTAAGTAAATGTCTCCTCCAAAATGAGAAAACTTCCTGTCCCCACTGAATGTACTGAGCAAAGAAGGCTTGGTACTGTTTGACAGGTCATATACCAGAGCCAGTCCAGCTTGATGCAGCACTGAGGACAGAAATAAAATCCTAGACAGGCTGTCTGGAAAAAAAAAAAAGAAATAACAGATGCTGAGCATCAGACATAGGAACTCAGGTTTAATACTTACAATTATAGGTAATACTGGCATTACATAAAATGGACAATATAATGTATCAAATAACATCAAACATTATATGGGATTGACACTAATTAGCATAGGAAAAAAAAATCTTTTAATCATAGTATCAGGGGAGAAATGCATTCAAGTTAGACTTCTGCATTTTGACATCCTCAGTTCCTTACTGTCTACTGCCAGAGTGAGGACAAAATACTGTGTGGTTTCAATTCCAAGAAATATGCAGTCTACTAGCAAATCACTGTTACATAAATAATGCAAAGCAGTAATGCTGTTAAGCCCATTTTAAGGAAGGAAAAAGACCCACTGAAGCTGAGGCACAGTAGAGAGGACTCTACATGTAAGGCACATACAGGTGATTACAGTGATTTCTAATTTTTTTTTTTTAATTACATGGCAATTTAAAGGTCCCTTTTCTAACTTCAACATTGTATCTCTCCTTGAGTCATACAGAAACAAACATCCTAAAGCAGAAACGGTCTCCAATTTTCAGGACATACCTGCAGTAGGTGCACCCACCACCAAAACTTTCCTTGTGTTCCCGGCCACAGACATCACACCACTGGCCAGAGACAAACCCATTCTGCCCATCTCCTGTCAGATTTTTAAAACACCTATGTAATTCCTACAGAATGTCACTTTACTTCAAATTATTCACAAGGTCCCATACTAAAGAAGGAGCCCTACCTTGTCTCCAGTTATCTCAAACCAGCGCTCTGTACTTGGTGGGTTATACCCATACACCTTCCCAACACTCTGTCTGACATCCGACAAGAGGGGATTGCAGCTTGACAATGCAATTACAATGCAAAATAAATTTGTATGTAACAACATATTATTGTACATGTTTTCCCCTTCTACTTTGCAATAATAGTGCCTGACAAATTCTAGAAATCTATTTTAGTAATTCCCATACTTGTTCTAACTAATTACACAATTTTTAGAGCACAGACTTGGTCTGTCTATCCACTTTTTTATCATCCAATACATCTTCGTGTTTAATTTACTTTTAAAAATGCTATCTCAAAGTTAGAGCTATCCATACAATTATTTAAGGCATGCTTACTCATCAGCATTTTTGTGACCTCTCTCCCTGCCCAAGAAAACCCAAGAAATTCTTAAGTGTCTCTAAATAACAAAGACCTGCCCTAGAGATGGTCTAAAAACCCTTGTCTTCATAAAGAAGGGTGAAGGCATAACAATACAAATTTAATGAAAATGTTCTAAGCAGAACAAAAAGGAAACTTCCTAAAAAGCTGGAAGTCTAATCTATTTCAAATTTTAAGCCTTGCAGAAGCAGAGCATAGTGGAGGAGACAGCAAGCTGTCACATACAACACACCTAGAACAAGTCTTCCATGTAGGACTACCAATCAGCAATAATGTTACATTCTCCAGCTGGCAGCTGGCAAGTGAAAATCCAAACCAAGCATAGTTTTCTTCCCCCTCCACCATCCAGTTGGCATCCTGTACTGACAGGAGTCCTGAGAGACCAGAAAAAAATACGAGTTAAATCTTGGTGTGCCCTTGGTGTGAAAAACCCATTTGCAATCCTCCACTGATTGACCCTACGACAACAAGTTTCTCTGTGCAAAGTGACACTGTCCATGACATGGCACCAGTAATTGTTGACTTTGCTTGCTCACCCTGCAGCTCTACTGGCTGAAGAAAGCTTTTATTTGACACAGCCTGTTTCTCAGTCCTTCCAATAGCCTTCATGAAGTACGTGAAAGCTACCACTCAAGCCTACCCTACACTACTTACTGTTTATCAGAATTTGTAACTCTTCAAGGGTGCTGGGTGGGGAGAGCTTCAAATCATTCTGGCTATAATTTAAATAACCCATTCTGTGCTTTGGTTTTACAAAAATGTCAGTTAGCAGTGTTTTGAAACCCATGTTCTTGTGGTTTCTAATTTTACATGAATTAGAATAAGCTGCAACAATTAAGCATTATTGTAAATCTCTATTACATGATTCTAAGCTGCCCAAGCTTTATTATTTAGCTCCATATATGACATTTCCTCCCTCGTTCACTAGAAACCTCATCACCTCTACTCATTAACTGTATTCACTTGTAGCATTCCTCTTTAGCCACATGAAGGAATGTACAGAATGATAAAGATTCATTTGTTGAGGTTCATTTGCAATTTCTTCCAAGAAAGAGCAGTGAGCCTACCCTGGACTCACAATACATAGTTGAATCCATTGCTTTAGCAAGGTTTTCAACACAGTTTCCCACAATGTTGTTGCATCCAAACTGGGACACTGCAGTCTGGATGGACAGAAAACCAGATGGGAAAAACCTGGTTGAGATGATCACCCTGACAAGAGCAGGGAACAATGTGTTGTTCTCTGAATGCTCGGGACAAGTAGAGTGCCTTCAGGGATCAATCTTTAGACTCATCCTGTTGGACACTTTATCATAAATGATTTAGACAAGGCAACGAGATGCCCTTTTGTGAAGCTGACAGATAACAGGAGATTGCAGGCGGGTGGTCCCATTCAGAGGCACCCAGGTAGGTTGGAGTAATAGGCTGACAGGAACCTCACAGAATTCAGTGAGGATGAATGCAAAGCCTAACCCTGGGAAAGGAGATGCCCTTGCCACTGCAAAGCTGGGGACAGACTGGCTGGGGAGTTTCCGTGTGGAAAAGGCCCTGGAGATCCTGGTGGGCAGAGAGCTGAGTGTGAGGCTCTGACAGCAGACAGCCAACAGTGCCTCAGCCTATATAAGCAGGAGCATGGCAAAGAGATTGAGAGAAGCGATTGTTCCCTAAATCACACCTATAATACATTGTTCAGTAAGAGGAAAGATATTGATAAACTGGAGCAAATTTAGTAGGGGTGTTCCATGCTTTCCATGCCTATGAGGTCACTATGCATGGTGGGAAGATAATAGACAATGAACATAAACTGAAACAAGAAAGGTTCATACTGGCTGTAACAAGAGATTTTTTCCTTATGAGGACTGCCAAGAAGTACAACAGCTGCCCAGAGTGGTTGTGCAATTTCTATCACTAGAGGTTTTAAGACACAACTGGACAAAGCCCTGAGCAATTTGGTTGGGCTTCACAGCTATCCCTTATCGAGCAGGAGGGACAGCCTCTGAGATCACTCCAAGCCTGAATTATCCCATGATTAACTAGGAACAAATGAACAGTCACATAAAGTATGGGAGGGTTAATTTACTCAATAAATATTACCTTGGTCACTCCTGTTGAAATGAGAGTAAAATGCAACCACAAATCCTCTCTGCTTCCCACCACCTGGTGCATATGGAGAGCCCACAACCAGATCAGCTTTTCCATTCCCATCAACATCAGCTGCCAGGAGGGACCAACCAAGATTACAGTAGGAATACTGCAATAAACAGTTAGTTTAAGCCTGAAATAGAACTGAAACCATCAATTCTGTAGCAAAATGCAGCAACTTAATTCTAAAGAGCTAACTTTGCTTCTGACCAAATTACCTTCCCACTCCCTGACTTCAATTTTGTTTTCTTTGGTTTTTTGTTTGGTTTGGGTCGGGGTTTTTTGGTGGCTTTTTTTGGCTGTGAGGGCTATGCACCTTGCTATTCACCCTGCTGCCTCCCCTGCACTGGGGTATGTCTTTCCCACATACAACCAATCTAAGCAAGCACCTGCTTGCTCCATCCCCCTCAGTCTAAATTTCCTTGCAACGATAAGTTTGATTTTAACTTTTTTTTTAAGCCCATAAGCTCTTTTCCCTTTTATCTCACCTCCTGCTTGTGCAGCCCTGTGTCAGCCTATCTAACAGGATAGTATAAACAGGATATTACATTATCAGTATACCTGACAAGTTATGGTAACATTTGGCTGAGGTGCCAAGCCTCTTCCCTCAGTTCCAAAGTAGACATACACAGCACCCTAAACAGCACAAAAAGCAAATGAGGCATGAGACTACCTGCATGTCAGTACCAATTACTAAATCCAAGGCCAATCACAAGGAATGGAACAGTTCTGCAAGGGCTATTCATACAACTTTATTTTTCCTCTCAGAGCCTTCCCATATTTTCTTTCCCACCCCAAACCTAAGAATATCCATGGGTAACGGGTACTGCTGTAACCAAGCAACAAACTAGAGAAGTACATTTTCATCATACTGTGTATAAGGAGCAAGAGCAGTACAGTGTGTATTTATACTCATAATACACACGTTCGGATGGCTCAAATTTTGTTAATTATTATTTAATGCAATGGCAAAACAGTGCCAGGCACAACAGATGCACACAATTTTCCAAGTGCTGAGTCTAAATAAAAGCACTTAAATTCTAATTTAGACAGGTAAACTAGTATCTAAAATTCTGAAGAGTTTAACGCTTAATGGATATTGTTTAAATCAAAACATTTTACCTCTCAGTTTGCATGGCCTGAAAATACTCAGGCACCATTATCCAGGCTTATCTGGTAAACTGCAAGTCATTAAGGCTCTGTAACTTGATTATTTCAGCAAGTTTGTCTGTGTTCATATCACATTTTAGATATCATTTGTTGGCCTGTGACAGCATATGACAAAACTCATTGACCCATGAGGTCCATTCCAGACTCTGTTCCTAAATAAAAAGGGTACATTTGTATTTCATCAATGGCCCCTTACATTTCCAGCATGTCAGTGCTGCAAAGTTGCAATCTGGTTTGGATTTCTAATGTGCAAAAAGGCCACTGAAAGAGAAATACAGGTAGCTGTCATTGCTATTGCTCTAGTCAAAGTACCCACAAAGGTTAAAACTTCTGTCTAAATTACAAAGTCACCTCGAGCAACACCAGAAATTCTCTCTTTCATTTCAATGTTTAAAAAAATATGTATCAATAAAAACATTCAGTTTGGAGAGTTAAAAAAAAAACCTAACACACCCATGTTTGTAGCTTACTTTGTAAGTAAGAAACTGAGATCCCACAGAAGGTGCTCCAACTGCCAGATCTGGCACTCCATCCTCATTGAAGTCCAGGACTGCCAAGGCAGAACCAAATCTTCCTGAAGGCTAGAAGAAAAGGGATTGCTCTCATGTTTTCAAGTCAAAACCATGAAAACCTAATGCACAATTGCACAGGGAAGACTGGACATAGATGACAAAAGTCTATCCCACCAATTCTTTTTTCTTCTAAGTAATAACCCCCATGCCAACACACTAACTCAAAGTCAGTTGTGTTAAAATGAAGCACAACAGAACATAATATGGTGCTGCTTTGCTATTTCCTCTTCTGAGTCCAGTGCACCATTGATGTTAAGCTTATGGTCTTTCCTGTTGACAGCATTATGACTGGGAACCAGTAAAACACTCTGGAAGAAGACAGCAGCTGTTACTTCACAGTTTATAACCACAGAAACAAAGTAACAGGAAATGTATCTCATTTCTCACTATTATATTCTTTGTGGCTAAAGGTATTTTCTACAGAGGATCATATTTACGCTCAAAAGGGTCATTTGCTCCTACTTCTTGGTTACAAAACAGCCACCATCATGTCAAAACAGTTTTCTCTCTTTTTTTTTTTCAATACTCTTACTACAGACAAAGTGATTTGGGGAGAAGTTATCAATTAATGAAGAAATGTAGCCTCAAAGGAATTGAAACATCTCAAATTAATAATTTTAGATTAAAAACGACACGAAACACAATATTTTCTTAAATGCAGGGACCAGGATGAGCTATACTGTGACTTAGAGAGACACAACCTTAGTTTTATTTAAGGACACTTTATGGTCTAATACTCACTTATCCGGCACAGTAATGGAAGTGAACCCACAGATCACCATCACTTCAATTGTTCCCGGGACTTTAATAATGATTATTTTTCTTGAAAAGCATATGACATCTTTAATCAGGAGGAGTATTTCAGGAATAATACTCATACACATTAATGATACCAATGCTCAGTCAAAATTCACCAGTTTTCAGGCAAAAAAAATTTAAGTGACAAATATCTGCCTTGACCCCTTACCTGATGACCCTGTAGTACCTGGTCAGCTTTCCCATCCAGATCCATGTCCTCTGGTGGCAAACCTGACTGGTTGCTGTAGACCACATACACCCTTCCTATTTGAACATGGCCCATGGTGCTGTACCCTGGTGCTCCAGCCACCAGATCTTCATATCCATCCTGGTTTAGGTCAGCTGAGATCAGTGCCCTGTACAGCAAGGGAGTCAACAATGTCAGCATTAGTTTTCAGACTACCACAACATTAGTGGAAAAACAACCCATAATTCAGATAAACCAGGACCTGTGTTTCCCCATACAGTTTTGTAAGAATCTACACGGAATTTTTTATATCATATATTTATTTGTGTTTTCTTGAATTAAGTAAAACCAGAAGAATCATCTTCCATTAATGCATCTGAGATAAGCAAAAGGGTCACAGGTCTCAGTAACATGTTGGAGTTCAGAGACGGAACATGGAAAGAACTAACTACTGTTAACTGAGCCAGTGTGAAGTAAACTCAAGAATTAAATCCAAATTTTGAGACAGAGTAAGTTAGATAAGCAGCAATGCAAATTTGATTTATTATTCTTCCCTGTTGCAGGTCAAAGTAGAACGTCATTGGCAAGGAGAGAGAATATGACTCTCTCTGTCCTGAATCTATCTTTGAACTCCCTACTAGTCTTGAGTATTTCCAAGAAGTCTCACTAGACATCAGCAGTCATCAACTCATGACAGACAATTAATTTTGCACAAACATCAAGGCACAACCCAAAAAGGGTAGCAACGATCCTATACTGTTCAGAACTAGAGCCAGCGTTAGTTCTAATGTTGGTTCCTTCCTTTCTGAGCTTGATCAACATCTGAAAGAAAAATCTTATGGGTTAACTTGCTGTTCTGGACATACAACATAAGCCATTCCATCAGATTTTTAGAGCTAACTGATTTGCAGTCTCACCTTTAAAGAGTATCCAAAGGATCAACAATAATATTTTGGTGTGTACTCAAAATTTTAAGAAATTAAGAGGAAGGTGGGATGAAAAAATTACCAACCATCCAAGCCTAGCATAGGGTGAAGTCAGAAAATATGAAGCTGCTGGCTTGGAGATGTGCTTAGAAGATTTCTGATGTGTAGCTCCTAATGCACTCCACACATTGGTTTTAAAAGCACGGTTTATCAAGCGGAGAGATTTCTGAAATAAAAATAATAAAGAGACACAACCGTGGCTAAAACACAGGTTGAAACTAGAACATTTTGGGTCACCTCAAAAATCAAGCCACCAACAGTGGAAATCAATCACCACATGGATTTAAGAGGAGTCCGACTCAGATCATAAGCATCATTTTAGAAAGACAAAAATCTGTATGCTCTAAAGGGAGCACTACTAATAGTTCACTGCTATGCTTTGCTGAGAGTTCTTAACTCAAAAAAAAGCCATCATATGTCTGTGAAATGTAAATACTAACTATATATTTTGTCATTTTTGGCACTGCAGGATGTGTTCTAACTTCACTATACAATAAGCAAAGAGTAAAAATTGAGTACTTATGACGTACATATATAGATTAACAGTGGTATTGGAATGTCCATGAAGTCAGCTACTGTTAACATCCAGAGACCCTGCTCCATCACGCAGCATTTCAGACAGCAACGAAAACAGTTTTACATAGAGATGAATTTTACCTGACACATCTGTTACTTCTCACTTACTGTTGCCCAAGGCTGTATGTTGAATTGAACTCCTCTCTCTGTATAGTTTATACTCTTCTCAAATGTTTCTGTAATCAAAGAAGTTGTATTCTTGTGATGTTCATGTTTTAACTGTTTGTTTCTGCTAAAATAAAGAAGGCAGTGATAAGAATTAATATAACTGAACTAATGACTTGAGGTAAAAGTCTCTTAGGTTCTGCAGTTCCTTTACACACAACTTAGTTATTCATGCTAAGAGAATCTCAGATTCACACACAAAAAGATAACCCAAAATACATCTAATTTTCAGTAGCTCACTGTCCACATTAGCAAAAGACTCTCCTTTCATTACTAAAGCTTTAAACCATCAGAGCTATACTTACATGTGGTTGTCCTTGTGCTCCTTTGTGCAGTTTATAAACAGTGGGTTCTCAGGCAAGTAGCAGCTACTAAAGAAAAATACACAGAATGCACTTTAAAGATTTTACTGCAATAGAAGTGAAACTAAAAATACAACTTTTATCCTTGCTGATTCCTCTGTTAGAAGTCATCAGTTTTCTAAAGAAAATAAAAATTAGAGCATCATCATAACCCTTAGAAACCCCTATGGTATTTATCTGATGACCTTGATTACGTTCTGTATGAATATCATATTTCTTGAAGGAAACTTATTGTAACATGCCCTGCTATCTATATGAATCTAAAGCACTTTTAATGAAAGTGCCATTTAGGAACAAAGAACATAACAGATTGTGCCATTCTGTATTTCAAACATAATTTCCCAAAATAGCAACAGTGATATTTTTCATATAAATGGATGGATTAATTGCCACTGTTGTTCTTCTGAAGTTATTTATGAAAGGTTACATTTGTAAGAGAGCCATACAAGGTTAAACTTCTATAAAAATATGAAATTGTGAGTAGAAGCTTGAGCTTAACCACTAGAATATGTACTCCTACTCTTTCTAATACTATTTGCCTTCAGGGTCTGAAGGTAATACCTGACCTCCACTCAAAAGGGACATCTTTCCTGACTGATGGCAGCAGCCAGAAGGTGCAGGCCCAGATTGCCAGTCCAGGCAGAACCTCAGGGCATGGCTACGCAACATTTAAGCAAACCCTTGAGTGTGTCTTAAAGAATGCCCCAAATTTTCCCTGCTAAGTATCTCCTGGGCATGTGTAGTGGGCTGAACTTGAGTTGATAGACAGTCTTTTAGACCAATAACGCTTCTCTCAATTTACATATTTAAACCGCGCGTTAATGGGGGAATTTCCTTTCGTTCCAGCTCGCCTGCCGGAAGGTGGGGGGGCCTCGGAGCCTCCAGGCTCTGCCGGGCCGGGGCCCCTGCCCCCCTCCCCTTTTCCTAACGCTGCAGCACAGACCCTGGGTCGCTGGGGGGAGAACTGTCCCAGAGCCGCAGGCAGCTAAGGCCAGCCATGGACTGCCACACAGCTAAACCCATCCGGCGCGGCTTCTTGGGACCGGCGAGTCCCTCTCCTCTCCACATGGAGCTGGCAGAGCCAGCAGGAGCCGGCGCAGCCTCCTGTGTGCAGCCAACACACTTCACGCTGAACTGAAAAAGACACCCTGCAGCCAGCAGCACAAAGGGAGCCAGCCTTTCTCTACCATAAAGCCTGAACAAGAACACTCCTCAACACGGCGGCTTCAGAGTCAGAGAGAAAGAGAAAGTGAGTCATGTGAGACAGAGCTGAAATGGCGACGGGAGAAAAGGGGCGGTGCCGCGTTTCTCACGCGTAGCTTAAAAAAACTTCTTGCATGCCGTGGTAAGAAACTGTAATGTCACAAACTCTTTGTCTCTTTAATCCATTTGAAGTACTTGGGGGGATGGAGAATTCACGTGTGGCCCGTGAAGATTGTGAAGAGTGCCTATGCCAGGCTATATAGACGAAGTGAGAGGCTTTTAGAGACTTGTGGCAAAGAAAGCCATTGTGTTCAGGCCAAAATAACTCATCCTTAAAAAGATTAATAACCCCATGTGATGGCCCACGTCTGGCAGTGTGAAAAAACTGTGAGATTTTTCATGGGAGGGATGTTTTTTCACGGCAGCAGATTTCCAGGCGGACCTGTTGCTGGTGGCAGTTTGGGAACCATGTGAAGCCGAAGAAAACCCTTTTTTCCTTAAGCATATGAAAGAGACTTTTCAAGAACTGCAACACTGACTAAAATCCCATGTTCTGTTATCCTTTGTGCGAGTTGGGTAAAAAGAGGGAAGTGCTGGAAGGGGGGGGTTGCTTTAATTTCTTGTTATTTCTTTTTACTTTTAATTCTATTAGTAATGAAACTCTTTCTTTTTACTGCAACTGTTTAAGTTTAAACCTGTTTTGCCTCGCAGCTCTCTAGTTTTCCTCACTATTTTCTTATTTTCCCCTTATAAAAATAGCAGATTTCGTGTGCTTGACGCTTAGCTGCGTCAAACCACGACAGCATGCCAGAGGCTTGCCAGGGCAAAGGAGTGTGAAAACGTAACAAAAGAAAAATCAAGGCCTGCTTAATCCTCTGCACCTGGGTAAAAGGCAGACATAGAAATATCCCTTTGTCCAAGTGGGGATCTAAAGCTCAGCACCTCTTCTAGGAAAGAACCTGCCTTAAGAAGAACAATTAAGTGGGTATTAGCACTTGACTACTGTGTTCCATAGCTCAGGACACACACACTATACCTGGTTCCATTCTCTAGCATATGGCTCGTCAGCTCAAAAATGTTGTTGGTCCAGAATGCCATGTCATCCACTCCACCAAGGAAATATTCATGGAACTTCTCCACCAGAAATGGAGATTTACTAGCAAATGTTGGGAAAAGCTAAGAGACAGGCAACATACTCAGTAAGATGGATTACATCATCTCCATGCTGTATGTTCATTTTTATAAAGAAAACAGAAAACCAACCTTGCCAACAAGAAGCCTTTCTCCATGCCTGAAAAAAAAAAATCAGAAATAAAACTTGTTTCATTTAATACTTAATTATTTAAACAGTTCTTTTCAAAAGTCCTATACGGCAAATACTATGCAAGTCATTATATTTCCATGTTGGCTGTTAATACATTTTTAAAGTTGTAAGGTAAAAAGTAACAATAAAAAGTTTAATGCTGTTAATTTTGAAGGATTCACAGTTTTTGTAAATGCTATGTGACTATTGGTAATTAACTGAAATACAAGATTCAGCTAAGCTGTTCAGGATATTCAAAAGCAGACACTGCCAGATATCCAAAGTCTCTTGAATTATTTTTGGACTTGAAGGGTTCTACAAAAAAGGTAGATAATGCATGTATCTAGAGACTCCTTCAGTACATGATAATTATATTGCTAATGCACTACAGTGCAATGGTACTTAAAGACACAGCTGTTCTCCAATAAATAGGCATAAATACTTTAAATGTATAAATGCATTAAATAGTCAAGATTCACCATCTGTGGTGTAATAATTAATTTAACAGTCATTAAATAGTCCAAATTTTAATCCTAGTCATTAAAAAAATTCAGATGTTCTCTGCTTTTGGGGTCTAGGAGGGAGTCTATATTGCTGACATCAATGCATAAGGTGTTTCAAATATGATTATCATAATTCTCCTACATATGTTTCACTTACAAAAGCCCAGGCAGAAATATTCAACTTACAGTTCAAAAAACAGCAGATAAGTACATTCAGCAATTGTGCTTTCAGTTATGATCTCTTTTCCATAAAATTCCTTATAGATAGCTGCTAGGTCTTTGACAGGTACATACCTAAAACCAAAAAGAATGTATTACAACAACAGATGTTCCACATCACCCAATAAAAGATTACAGTTCTTGTAATAACAACAGCCCATAAAATATTCCAAATTTCAAAAGACTATATAAGGTCATGAAGACTTACAAATACCAGAAAGACCAGGATTGCACATGCAACTGTGAGGAAAAAAAAAAGTGGGTATCTAAATCTTCTGCTCATTTTTATGCTTTTAAAACTGTCTGAATTCAACATCCTCAAATTCCAAAACTTTAAGTAAATCTCACTTAGATTGCCACTTAACTGAGTTATTTCACTAGCTGCTAGGACATTCCAGAAAAAGGTTTTCACTGGTTCTTTTATATATAACTGCTTATAAATTCAGAAATAAATAATTTAATCTTTTTTTGCTGTGTTCCTATACATAAAACTCTCTTCTGTCCTTCCAGTTTTTTAAGTCAGGGAACAGTAAATATGCATATAAGGAATACCAAACTCATAACATTTAAAATAGTTCCATTTCTTTTGAAAGAAAAATAAAGAAGGACAGCATTTTGTTAAAACAGATTAATACAGAATTATGTGATATTATATGTGATTATATTATATATGATTATACAGAATAAACATTAAATATCAAAGAAGGCGACCTCATTATCTTACCAACTCGATGCCAGATAACTGAAGTCCAGCTCAAACTGACTCACTACATCTCCTCCTGAGAATGAAAGAACAACCCCCACATAGCCCAACAAACAAAACCTGTTAAGTTTCTGTCATGAATAACAGTGTGGATGAAGCTACATATGGCTCTTCTATATGTATTTATATGGCAGATTTTCCAGCTCTATATTTAGAATACACAAATGGTTCACCTGAAAGTATGCTGCACATTTTATACCTGCAGAGAATAATGTACAATTTAAAATCACAGCAGTGACTCCATCTAAATCTCAGCATCCTTTGGTCTGCATTTTGGCTTTAATACAAGTGTCCATATGCCTTATCACATCTGCTGAAACCTGGAGCATGAGGATGGGTACAGAAGGGCTTTGCAAGCCATGGGGAAGGGCAAAAATACAGTGTCCATATGCCATTCTTGACTCCTGCATTGCCCAGTATAAGAGACAGAATTAACCACCATAGCTTTGAAGAGGATTAGTTATTCCAATACAAGGATCTATGATTGGCAAACGGAAACATTACCAAAATCTCCAACACTGTGAGCTTCTGAGTATGAACCATGAAAATCAATCTGGAGAAAGAGAAAAACAAGAGAACTGCCTGTTTCTTTTAATATGAGCACAAACAAATTCTCCAAGCAACACTAATGTTTACAGGTCCCAAACCTGACGAACTTCACTCTTACGAATTTTGTAACATTGTGTCTCTCCAAAAATCTTCCTGAAACAGGGCTCCAGCTTTTCTCTTTCCTCCCCACCGCAGACCAAAATGAAGCTATCCGTTCCAATAAATCCAGTTGTATCGATAAATAAAACAATACAGGCTTACTTCTCCCATGGCCTTTAGAAATCCTTGGTCAATGCCCAGGCTATGCCAGCTAACATCTGCCACCACATGTGAAGCAATTCCAAACAGGAAAGCCACCAGCTTCTCTGTAGCCTACACAACAACAATCCATTTGTAGTAATACCAGTAATTTTACTCCTGTCTTTAAGAAAATGTTAGCATTTTATGTATGTACATTATACAAGGATATAGGTGAGAGACTCTTATGATGCAAGAATTTACCATGACAAAGTGCTGACCACTCATTACTTGATGCTGTGCTCAACTTTTGTAACTTGAGAAGCTTTAAGCACTTTATACAGTCCAAGGCCATAGAAGTATATGGTTGATGTGAGGGTCATTTGCGTACTTTGAGTTAAATGTGTACTAAACTGTTTTCCTGGACCAAGGATAAACACTTCCAAGGAGTGAACGTCCTCTGCCACCATGGGTGTTGTGTAGGCACCCAGAGGAGAGAAACACATTCTTCTGCACTCTCACTTTTGACAAATTGTTATTCGTTTCCTCCTGCATAGCTCACAGACCATTAACAAGAGCAAATCTGGACTAAGTTCAAGATTTCACAAATGAGAATTCTAAAAGATGTCTGGTTTTCAAATGGCAAGCCCTCAACCAGTTCTCACAGGAATGCAAGACCACTAATCACATTTAAAAGTTTGGACCTATGAAATGTATCATAAGCACCAGAACATAGTGGAGATAACTGACAGACTCTATATGGAAACTGTAAATTTTTTGTATGGCAAAGATTAAAACAGGATTTCAAGTGTTCCTATACAAGCAGAGATTTTAATAGAAAAATGCTGGGTTTTTTTCTACACCTCACAAAGGATGAAATTACAACTAGTGAAGGTGAAGAAAACAGTTGAAAGCAAAGTCAATCAAGCAAAAGTTAATCAATTTTCTTACCTCTTCCCAAGGCTGAGGATAATTCCTTCTGATGTAGTCAATACTTGCTTTGAGAAATGGTGACCAGTGAGTGTCTTCAGACACATCATGAAACATTCCTATTGCAATAAAATTATATCAATATTTGATTTGTTCTTTGGGGAAAAATGAAAAAGAAAAAAGAAAAATAAAGGGTTTTCTCCATTAAAAACCCCACAGACTTTTTTTCAATTTCATATCATACAGATGATACATTTTGCATTCTATCTAATGAAAAGAGACAAAAGATACTTATTTTTATGTGATTTATACTATCAAAAGAGATTCTAGATTTACCTTCTAATGTTTTTGGTTTGAAGCATCTGAAAATTTCGTGCCTGCTCCTTTTCTCTGTGCCCGTTAGCAGGTACAGTACAATGAAAAGCTGCCTCCCAAGCAGAGAGGATAAAGAGAGCTGACAGAAAAGGCGTTGACTAAATTAATGCATCCACTTGTATGGCAGAAAAGCTGTAGGGAATGGTAGCCAACTCAAAATATTATGTTTTCTGACACGTATCAGTTTCCACAGGGCAGAGGAAGGCTATGAATGTCATCATTATCACCACCATCATTTTCAACAGAAAGGCAAACTAGCCAAGATACAGTCAGTGTAGGAGGAGAAAAAGGGAGGAAAGCAGGAAAAATCAGGTTTCATTTGAAGAATCAATGACTACTGACACTTGAATTTAGACAGAAAAGATTGTGTAGGATCTAACAGTGACCTTGCCTAAAAATTTCTGTGTACCTACATAAAGCTAAGTGCAAAGGGATGTTGACAGAAATAGACCAAGGGGCACAATGTTAAATTCTCTAAGGGGGAAGAAGGTAGGCAGGAGATTGTTCAGACCATCCTCTTGGTGGAAGAGTACATGTTTGTTGACACAGTAATGTGAAACTGCACAATATTAGGGTAGATTAAACACTGAGAGAGCAGACCTTGGGGGTAATTCAGTTACCTCCTGGCCTCTTGACATTTTACAGTGCAGCTAAACTAGATAAAAGAAGGATGGTACTTGCTTGGCCAAAATCAGAGTAGCCTTCTACATCTAAGCTTGTCTCCTGCCCAGAAAGGGAGACTGGATGGCTTTGTTCTGGATGGCATTGTTCTTGATCTAGTCACACTCAGTTAAAACAGCTCAGGTCAGCAGAGGTACCTATTTCTTCCACATTGACTAAGGAGACTGCTGACAAGTGGTCCAATGCTAACAAGGCAAGATGGACTCCAGTGTTAGTGAAGGAATGAAGATTGGATACTGCAGATAGAGAGGCTCTGACCACTGGCCTGGTATAAGACAGGTCAAAATGGTTAGAAGGGAAAGACGAGATAGGCGGATAATACCAAGCTAAGTAGGAACTGAAAAAAAGGAGAGAACAGGAGAACATCAGTCATGAAAACAAGGAAATCAAGACTGAAGTTTGGGACAAGAGGTTGGCAGAGCCAGGCAGCCAACCAAGAACAGTGACTTGAAAAGTGACAGAAGACAAAACCAGTATTAAATGCCAGAGCAGAGAGGTGATCTGGATGTGAACGGAGCACATCAGGATACGAATTAAGCAGCCTGTAGTTGGCATAACCAACAGGCAGCATCAACAACCTGTGTCTGAGAAACAATGAGAAGTTTGGCTGCAACTGTGTCATTGGGCTGTAAACCAAACAAAAATCCTAAGTACACCTCAAATTTAATGGAATTTGATGGCCCACTAAGGTAAGCTACTTCCAATACTTTAAACTTCTACTAATATCTCAACAATCAATTGGCTGGATAACCTCACACAAAGTAGTTATCATTGCCCTGTCTCTGGTATCTGCCTAAACACCCTAATAGCTTGTAGCTGGAGGACAGGCTCTATATCCCGTCTGCCAATTGCTCACTATCTAAATTAACCATTTCAGTAGCAAATATCCTACAGCAAAGCCTAGCTGGCTGTTTTGTAGCTCTAATGTTGCTGGAGAAGCTGATTATGATCAAGAGCTGACCTATTAGAGCTGAAAAATCAGGGGACCACCTTCAGGTCAAGACATACTTTTTACAGCTATTGCAAGAGGTTGCTAAGTTTGTAGTGCAGACTTTTGATCTGCAAGCAGCAAAATTAAGACTGACATTAATTTCCAACAGGCACAGTAAAAGGCAAAAGACTGCACTCTTGAAAAAAAAGACTTTAAACTGGGATGTTATTAACACTTGCCCACCCACCCCCAGCAAGTCCTACACAATTTTGTTGCTGTGGGATTTTTAGATTCTCCGATCCTCTATTTGACTGATCTGATAGAAACTAACACTTTTTAATACAGAAATAGCTTTAGGTCTTCCCTAAGACTTACGTAAAAAAGATCATTTTGTCCTCTCAGTACTCAGTAACCTGACCTAATTTAGTCAAACAGCATCCTGCTATCAAGTTGCCCTACCCATTAAATAGTTAAATTTACCCAAGAGTTACTTTCTAAAACATTTTCAAATGTGTTATTTCATTATAAAGTTCTACCAAAAAGTTCTAACAAAAATGGTGGACAGTTTTTGTGGGAAAACATTTTTGGCCACACATCATTTCTTACAGCATAACCATTTTCAACCCTACTAAATTCTGCAGGATTTGCACATAAAAATGCAGTTGCTATAACATTGGACTTACAAAGCTTTTCTTACCACGTTTGCAGATTGGAGGATAAAAGGCATCAGGATAAATGCTCCCAGCCTGAAAGGCATCTTGGTGGTTTAGTAATAACTGGGGAAAGGATGGGGGGAAAAATAAATCAGAATGCTATTGCACAGCACAAAACTACATTTTACTACCAACATCAAAGATATGTTCTAAATATCCAGCAAAATACAACTATCATCTTGGTAAAATACACCATGCGGTGCACAAAACCTTGCTGTCATTTTGCTGTCCTTAGTTTTATTAAATCTCCTTTTCCAAAATCCTCTACTGATTCTTCTAATACAACCACTCACATAGAATATGACTAAAGAAGATAGGAAAACATGCAAGAAACCACACAAAGTATATATATACACACATTGGTAGAATTGTTATATTTCTGTAATAATATTCAGAAGGAGTCAAATTATTTTCAATAAAAAAAGGTAAAAATACAGTCTGGGCACAATATTGACACAGGCATTACTGAGAATACTAAGAAAGGCAAGAAGACAGAAAGAAAAACATTCAGTAGAAAGTTGTACAAAATTAAGCAATAATATGCTTCTTACCTGTCTATAATTAACACTCCCTTCATGCTTAATGAAAAATTCCAGAGCTCTATGTGCTGAAAAACAATATATTGAATTGTTGATTTATAGGTATTGTGTCCAGGCCCATGTTTTGTTAGAAGCACTATCAAAACCAGAACACATTTTCACACCCAAGCCAAGTGCCACCTGCATGAAACACCATTTCTCACAGAACGGTGTACGTGTGAGAGGGTGTGTTTTCTCACCTAGGGAGTT
Source organism: Struthidea cinerea (assembly GCA_013397865.1). Classification (NCBI taxonomy): domain Eukaryota; kingdom Metazoa; phylum Chordata; class Aves; order Passeriformes; family Corcoracidae; genus Struthidea; species Struthidea cinerea. The sequence goes on from VZTI01000079.1 coordinate 397,208, forward strand.
AATAAGGAAGTGCTCTTTCTGTGGCACATCTTCAGTCTCTCTCTAATCCCCAGCTCCCAAGCTGACCAACCAAGCTGAAATCGCAGGGAAATGAACTCCCCATGTCCAGAAATGAGCTACAGCAGTGAAATGACAGGACCACACCCAGCACATACGAAGTGTGGACCAAAAAGTTCTAGCTGTACTGTATTCAAGTTTCATTGTGGCCCTTAGCAGTGAAAAAGGTATGTTGGGAATCAATGTGGATGTTTAACAGTTTGATTAATTTTTAACATGCATGAAAAGTAACAAAAATCTAAAGTCAGCAAGGTAAATAACACTATTTATTTACTGAATTAGCAGATACTCTTACTGCCAAAATCTTTATTTAGCTGTCATAACAAGTGAATGAAACGAACTGACATCCTTTTCTTTAATGAGGTCGCCTCCTAATTAATATTAGATCCCAGGAATAATCTATCAACAGTATTCTAAAAATACCCAACATTGACTCTAAAGCTATTTACAAAGACTGAAGTTAATTTGTTCCTTACCAAATAAATCACATCACAAAAAAAAACCCAAAAAACCAAACAATGAAACAAACAAACAAAAAACTCCCCCCACTAAATCCAAAACAATCCACTCTCATTCTGGAATAAAATCTAGACAAAACTGTGTGGGTTTGAAAGATCTTTGAATTTTACCCAGTGATCTAAATCATCCTTATACAAGTAAGTTAAGGTACCTTAAAGACCAGCCTTGCACCAGAAGAGAAACAACAAAAACAAAATAATAAATAATAATCTAAAATTTTAAGGTTCAGACATTTCTACACACATCTCTGATTCCAGCGTGGGAGAGTCTCAGTTTGGCAGTTTGCTTCTTCTGCCTCACACCTCCCCCGCACTTCTCTCACTACTCAAGTGGGCCCACGTTCTACAACTCCACCTTCACAAAGGACTTTTATGCCAGATCCCCACAGTTCCACAGAGCCTCACAAGTCTGACAGGAAGCCCTAGGGGTGAAGAGCTTCCCCACTCAGACCTGCCTCCTGCCACGGCAATGCAAGTAGGACACAGCACAGCTCTGCCAAGCACACTGAACACGATCAACATTCTGAACAGGCAGAGCTTTTCACCATTTTAAAAGTACTTTCAAAAATCTGCCCACGATTTCTTTGGAGCTGTCTTTCAGTGAGAGGAATTCCTTTCTACAGTTTGTTGTTCGGGGTTTTTTTTGGTTTGTTTGTTTGCTTGTTTTTGTCTTCCTGGAATACTCAGTGTTTTAATTCTGCAAATATTTTCATCTTACCGTTATAGACTTCTATGTGCACAACAGGAAGAGAACTCATTTTAGCAGCATCAAACCTGATCACAGTTTAATGTAATTTACAAAATTTGTTGTAAATTATGACCCAATGGTTCAGTGTACACACAACTCCTCACACAACCAAGATCTAGAAATGTATATTTTCTGCAACATGCTCCCTTGATTAGAAAAAAAAACTACTGCTTTGGGGCAGATCTGTAAGCTTGTTTCTCTTTGCAGATTTTTTTTCTTTTCCAAACACACTCTATTCTGGCAAATCTGTTATTTCAACTCCTCAGAAGTGCATACTTGGTAATTAGAGCCCTGAGCTCGCAGAGTTGTGTGCACTTGCCTAACCTCAGGCAGCGTGACTTCTCCTACAGATTATTATGGGTTTCTTGACACATTGTTAGGAAAAGCAAATTGTTCCAGGATGCTGACCAAGGGTACAACACTCAGTAAGGAAACACACTCCAGTCTCAAATACCATGAATAATCCCAGCCTTGAAATTGTTCAAAGTTGCATATAATTCAGTACCTAAAGTCTGAGAAAATTACCTGAATTAAGGCAACATCCTACATTTTACCATCTGTTTGAGCAATGGATTTAGAAACAAAAAGAGAAGAACAAACAATTGAAACTGTCACTTATTATGAGTAGCTGTTTCAGAATAACCTCACAGTGCTTGTATTTGTGCTTGCAGTAACTACGGAAGAAGCCAGATTTTAAAAATAGCACAGGCAAACAAGAAATTCAAAACAGAACTATTTCTCCATTTTGATGTTCACTCAGTTCTCTCCTTCATTCTCTACAAATCTATGCTGTTCTGGCTACAGAGAGCAACCTACCAGAAAGAGACACAGAACAAAATTTTTATGATGTTAGTCACAGATACAAACACATTACAGAATTGTATCTATTTGTGCAGGTATGGCATAATTAATACAGGGTGATTTGAAAACAGAGGTACCACAAATGACTTTTGTTATTCTTTAATTTAAATATAACAGTCCCACAAATTGCCTAAAGCATTCCTTTTCTTTCTCCAAACCAAACTCTATCTACATATGACTCACAGACAAAAACATTCCAGTTACATAATACCTGTGTTTTAGGAGACAGAAAAATATGCAACCCAAGTCAATTCAAGCACTTTACTTATAAAAACAGTAAAATTTCAAACTCCAAAATCAAACTACTCATTTTTCCTGTTATTCACATTTTTAAAATTATGTAGACTGCTCGTTACTTTAACATTAATTAACTCTCTCTGCCTTCCAGCTGAATCTGAATTTACTTCTCTTCACAAGAAATTAAAAACAAAAGAAAATCCATTTTGAACATCTTACCTATTTCAACATGTGTTGAAATTCCACACGGGACACATCTTTGACAGAAATGGTAGAGTATAACCAGCAAGACAGACCAAATCTTCAGACCAGCCATGATGCTGGCTCAAACTGTGGTTTTCAGAAGCCTGGAGCAGTAGCACGGTGACCTTTGAAACGTAGGTTACGGAGCATGCCTTTTCTTTCACTCATATTGCTGACACAGCAAGCCAACGACTGCCGAATTTGAAAGGCTATTTTATACCAATGCTTTCTTTTACTGCAAATAAAGTAACTTATATAAAGAAAGAAAAAACTTATGGGTCTGCTCCCCACTTGAATTCTGTAATATCTCTGGGATTTGAGCAGTGTAATCAGTGCATCACTGCACCATGGCAGTGAGATTTCTGTTAAATACAGCAGCATGGCAAAGAGCATCCTCTCACAGTTTGTCTAGCTCAGGATGTGCTTGTCTTACAACAACTACCTCACATTTCACAAAAGAAATTAAAGCCAATTGCCAAAGCAGTATTAACAGAAATACACTAGCTCCTGAGTTGCAGTTAATACAAATTCATAACCTTTGGTGAGCTGATAGGACATTGCACACTGAAGTCTGGGTCTTATGATCTGTATTGAAAGCCCAGCTGATATGTGGGGGGCCCCATGGAACTACTCCTGCCAAGTGTACTGCTATGAACATCTGGCTTCAGGGGCTGGGCATCCTGCGTTTCCCAGCCACCTTGCATGCATGTGGCACAGCCACACCGGTCCCCAGTGAGATGGTAGCACTGGGCAGGGCTTCACATTTTGTGCCAGAGACTGACCAGCTGTCATAGGACCCAGTGGCCCACGGGCTCCCATGGGCCAGTGCTCCTGCAGTAAAGCACAAGTTACCCTGGAGAAGAGGAGATTGAGAGCCTCGAGACCTTATCGCAGTCTACCACTTCCTCACGAAGGGAAAAGGAGGGGCAGGCACTGATATATTCTCTGTGGTGACCAGTGAAGCTGTGTCAGGAGAGGTTTGGCTTGGGCGTTAGGGAAAGGTTCTTCACCCAGAGGGTGGTTACGCACTGGAACAGGCTCCCCAAGGAAGTGGTGAGACCACCAAGCCTGACAGAGTTCCCGAAAGCACTTGGACAACGCCCTCAGGGACATGCTGTGACTCTTGGGGTGTCCTGTGCAGGGCCAGGAGTTGGACTTCAATGATCCCTGTGGGTTCCTCCAAATACAGGATATTCTATGACTCTAAGCCTCCCCTCTCCCTACGAAGCGGGGGCCTCGATGGGGCGTGAGAAACGAGGCTCCGGGAAGCAGAAGGCCCCTCCCGCCCCCACTTTCCCCCCGCTACGCTCCCACCCCTG